>VYZM01020057.1:307715-343142 GCA_013398915.1 Dromas ardeola
GGCGGCCCCCGGCTCCTCAGGCAGCGGAGGGCGGGAGGGGCGGCGGTGAGGGAGATTCGTCCCTCCGGGCGGGACGGGCGGCCTCCGGCCCGGAGCTGGGCGACTTGAGGCGAGAGCTCTCGGTCAGTCGCCCGGCTCTGCCGTTGGCCACCGGCTTTTTTTCCCCCCCGCGGGGGCGGGGGCGCGGGGGGGNGGCCCGGAGCTGGGCGACTTGAGGCGAGAGCTCTCGGTCAGTCGCCCGGCTCTGCCGTTGGCCACCGGCTTGCGCCCGCCCGCGGAGCGGCGTGCGGGAGGGGTAAGCGCAGCCCCGGAACAGCCGCAGCCCTTCTCTCGGTTGCTGCTAACCCTGAACATCACCGCACGGTTCCCATTCGGTTCTCGGTTCCTTGTGTTCCCCGCTCCTCTGCTCCCGAGATGACCATTTGTACGTTGTAACCTCCCTCAAGGTTTGTCTTCCTCTCTCTTGTTCTTTCAGCCTTCCCACAAGAAAAAAAAAAAAAACAACCTAGAAATAAATAGGGTGTTGGACTAGAAAATTACCTAGAGTTTGCTTTATCTTTTCAGTGTTCAAATTCTTTGAGTCTCAAACAGGATGCAAATAGTGGAAATAATTCACATTTTCCAAAAACCTAGAAATAAATAGGATGTTGGACTAGAAAATTACCTAGAGTTTGCTTTATCTTTTCAGTGTTCAAATTCTTTGAGTCTCAAACAGGATGCAAATAGTGGAAATAATTCACATTTTCCAAAAACCTAGAAATAAATAGGATGTTGGACTAGAAAATTACCTAGAGTTTGCTTTATCTTTTCAGTGTTAGAATTCTTCGAGTCTCAAACAAGATGCAAATAGTGGAAACAATCAAAATCAATTCGCAGTTTTCTTGCCCGTGTACTTCATGCTTGGAAGGGCCTGGGGTTCAGTCAGGGGAGCGCTGCAGCCTCCCGCACAATGTTACTGGACGCTCCCTCAGGCCATTACCCTTTTGATGCCAGTTCTGCATTTCTGATTTACACGAGGCCACGATAGAGCCAGGAGGCCTGGACTTGGACAGCCTTGTAGAAAGACCAGTTAATTTGTGATTATTTAGTATTTCTGAAGTTGTTTTTCTGTAAAAGCCGTTCAGGAGGTGGATGACTCTACATGGAGACAGGCAACTGCAACTGAGCATACACTACTCCCGTGTTAATGGGAAGAGAAGTTCAGATCTTCCTTTCCTCCAGTCTCTGAGGCTGATAACAAAGCTGGAAACTGGGAGGAATGCCATGGGAAAGAACAGGGAGCTGCTAGCATTATTACCAGGTTTCTGAAGGGAAAAGGCGATAGGGGATGACCAGAAAACAACCTTCTGAGAAGATGACTGCTCCCTGGGATAGGGTGAACCAAGTACTCCATTTCTTTTCATTCAAAACGTATGTATTTTTTTATAGCAGGAGTGGTGGGAAAAGCCTGCAAACTTCCTGCTAAGACAGGGTGGAGTGAGAGACGCCCATTGATGGAAGAGGAGGAGTGTGAGGAAGTTAAGGAAGTGTTCCTGAAATTGTTCAGAGCTCACTGCTGCTTAGGTTAAGAAATAGGCTACAAAAATGTATGGATGCAATGTCAATTGCAGAAAGTGTCACTGAAGTTCCCTTTTTTTTAAAGAAAAGGGAAATGGGGCTAGACACTTGCAGAAAAAAGCCGCTTCCAAGGACCTAAAGCAGGGGAAGGAGAACAACAAACTTGTGCCCGTGTTCATGCCTCCAAGAGTCTCCCACCATTTCTGCACAAACAGCCTTACGTGTTTCCACGCTGCCTCCTAGATTCCCCCTTTCCCTTCCTCCCCACCCATCTCCCCTTGCAGACTCTGCTTCTCATTTGTCTCATCTCAGCCTCTCCTAGTTCACGCCAGCCCACTTTCATGGCTCCCACCCAAGCTACTCATCAAGCCTTTTGACTCAAATTTCTCATTTAGGCTTCCTAACACATATGCAGCTCTCTGCCATAGTGTTTCGAGGTCAAGTTGTTGCCGTGTCTCCCCTCTCCCTGCTCCCACACTCGGATATGTTCACGTGTGCATCTGCCCTTATCTGCCTGAGCCACCTTGCTGTAGATGATCCTTGGCCAGATCCCCGGCCTTGCCAGATCTCTGACCAAGGCTCCTGCTCCAGCAGGATTTTTAAAAACATGTGGGCTGTGCTTACCTAAGATCCACCCAGAGGGAGCCCAGAGAGCAGAAAGGCTGGCACATTTATAAAAAACTGGCCCTGTTACAGTGTTACCCAGGCAATGCCTAGGTCTACCTGGAGATTAAATGCAGAACGTGGTTTTTTCAAAGGTACCGAGTTCTCCACCAAGGACTGCCAAATGGCTGTGCAAAACCAAAAAAAAAAAAGAGCAATGGCCACTTGGGAAATGGTGTAAATGGTGGTCGTGTGCATACACGTACATGCTGCCAGTGCAATGCCTGTGATGACTTGTACCTGCCATGTATAGCATATAAACTAAAGGTCCAGTGCCAGATAGATCAGATTTAGCAAAGCTTGAAATACAGTTCGTCGCTCGTACCCAGCAAGTCTGCTATAAGGAGAAATGAAATGCAGCAGGGCTCTGTCAGGCGCAGCGTCTTTGGGTTCGATGTCCCCAGGGCCGAGGAGCAGGGAGCAGGGCGAGGGCTGGGAGCCACCAGCAGCAGGGTTTATTCCAACATTGCTGAACCAGGAGATGCGCTGACCCGATGCGTATTTTGAGGAGATTCCCAGGACACTACATCGCTTCCAGGAAAGAAGAGCGGTTTCACAGCTCCTCTGGGAGACGGAGCAGCCCGTGAGAGGAGACCTCCTGGGAAACAGAGCAGCCCAGGAGAGGACACCCCGGCGCTATCAAGTTCCCCCTGCCAAAGCGCACCCCACGAGATCATGAGGGCTAAGGGTTTCTCGAGGAAGTATTTCAACTGCCTGCCTTACCGCAGGCTCAGAAAGCACACTGCAGAGAGGCCCGCGGCCGCGCTGGTTGTATTTAAACAACGCAACCACCGGCCTTTGCTGAGGGGAAAAGGAGCGCCCCCTGCCCGCTCCTCCGCCGCACAAGATGGCGGCGGGGGGACGCAAGGCATGCTGGGAGCTGTAGTCCGGCGGGTGAGGTCGGCGAGACCGCTCCTTCGCCCCGCGGCGAAGAGCTGGCAGGTTCTCGCAAAGAGGGGTGTTCGGGGCCTTTTCCTGCCTCCTCTCTTTCTGCGCAGCGGTTTGGGGGTGTCCGAGTCTGAGGCTGCCCTGGGAGGAGGGGTGCCCGGGCCCGTGGAGGGCCGGCGGGAAGGCGGGGCTGTGGGCCCTCGCTGGGGGTGGGCCTGTGGGAAGGTACCGCTGGTCCTTTGGCTTGCTGCTGGGCGAATGCGCCAGTGGCTGCCTACAAACTGCTCTGTGCAGAGCTGTCCCCACAATCGTAGAGTCATAGAATCACAAAATGGTTTACGTTGGAAGGGACCTTAAAGATCACCTAGTTCCAACCCCCCTGCCATGGGCAGGGACACCTCCCACTAGACCAGGCTGCTCAAAGCCCCATCCAGCCTGGCCTTGAACACTTCCAGGGATGGGGAATCCACAACTTCCCTGGGCAACCTGTTCCAGTGTCTCACCACCCTTACAGTGAAAAATTTCAAAACTTCATACAATGTATCTAATAATTTTACCCCCGTGTCTCCTGTTACCAGGCATCTAGTTACGCTGGTAACTTCTTGTTTTCCATACCTGCAAGCAAAAAAAAGTGACAGCACCTTAAAATACGTCTTAAACATGTAGATACATTTGTAGTGTGAAAACCACACAGACTGATTTTCAATCAGCCAGTATTAAAAATAGTCAATCAATCAAGTTTATTTGGGTTGCCACTAAAGAGCTTCCAAGGTACTGCTGTTCAAGTTGGCTATTAAGGATATAGTGAAGGTCTTGTACATCTAGAGCACAAATTGCAAAAAAGAATTTCCAAAAGCGACAGTAGAGAGAGACACGCACATATTGCTTACAGTTAATAGTAAATTATGCAGTAGTTACAGGTTGGTCTAAATCATATTAAACCATAGGATGTAGCTGTATCTCTAAGAAAATCATAAAGGTGCTTCTCAAACACTAGCAGGTCACCATCCAAAATACACATATTTTTGCAAGACATACAGTGGCTCGGGAGTTCACTACTATTTCAAGAATGTTTTCTTTTTGTCTGGAGAAAGGAGTACTACAAAAGACATGAGTGAGCCCTATCAATGTGATTACATCTCAAATGAAGAAGGCTAGAGGGACCCTCTCCAACAAAGTGCTGGCTGAAAGGATGCCGAAAGCAGTGAGCAAAGGAGCAATTTCCTGCCATGTTTGAGGTGTGTTTAATAAATAAATGGCTTTGCCTCCAAGAAAGACCAGTTCTATTAACAGCTTCTCCTAAAGTGAGCAAACTGCATTATCCTCAATACTGGCTAACCTCTTGGATCAAAAAGAGGCAAGACATTTAGCAGAAGTCTGTTATATGTGGATATTTTTGATTGCTGAACTTTTAATATCCTAAAGACATACCCAGTCTGTTTAACAAGATTTAATATGCATAGCTGTGTTAGTTGTTATTGTTTGAATCTTCCCTGATTTTCATTATTTTTCCTGGGATCGGTGTTAGAATGGCAGGTATGTAGTTACCTGGGTCATCTTAGTTGGTCCAGTACTTAGCCTACACACATTGAACGGGAAGGTACATTGTTTGAGTGCGGGAGAGGCAAGTGGTGCTTGTATGAACTCCAGCATTCACAGTGTTAGTATGCTTCTTACAAATGCTGGTGAACCTTCAGCTCAGTTATTCTTAAGGAATCAAATTTTTTTTTATCGCTGCAATGAATTCTTCAAAATTCCTCCTTTATTCTATCAGGCTGAAAACTTCAAGCACAAACTTTTAAGTGTTCTGAGGATATTTTGGCTTCATGAGGCTCTCATCACATTGCCCAGATTGGAATCCCTTAAGATTGTGTAACTTTCTTCTTAGACCTCTCTTTAACAGCCATCGCCTGCACATGCTCTCTTGTATTTTTTGTTTGTTAGAAAGCAAAATGATTTGGTTTGGAGCTGGTCTGTGGAAGAAAATACGTTTGACAGAGTGACATTCTTCCTTTTTGCCCACTCAGTTTTTCACAAGTAATTATAACCACTAGTTTTAGTATTAGCATCATGGAAATTTTCCCATTAATGTTACAGGACACTCAGAGGAAGCAGAGGACGTGTACAGCGAGCGGAGGAGGCAGTTAGAATCAAAGCACAGCTCACAAGAAATATACCCTTTGAGAATATTTCACTGCATAAAAGTCTTGCTGGATTGTGATGCACAGAGAATACAATCTCTGTATATTTAATAAAGTAATAGCCCAGTTGTCCTCCCCCTGAAGTTAATATAAATTAACTTGGACACCAACATAATGCTCTCCTTGATTCTTTGAGGTAATCCTCAAAAAGCTTAAATGGTAAATGTTTAATAGGGGAACACACTTCTCCAGTATCTCTAAACTGTATAAACTAATTGCTTCATTTTATTAAGGCAAACCCTGTTCCTTTCAAATCTCCTAAAGTTAATCCCCAGTGTTTATCCTCATTTCAGCTGTTTACATTGGCTTCATAAACCTTCAACCTAAACAGAGAAAAAGAAGTAAGGATTCTTCCCATGAAACAGCTCTGGAGGGAAATCCAGACATCGCTTAAATGAAGCATACTTCCTGCTTCAACATAATTAAATTGTGAGATCTTAAAAACAAAAACAAAAAAAAAACCTACCGTAATTTACTGTAAAGCTACAGACATGTCTGGCAAGAAAAAACACCCAGCTTTTCTTCCATATGCTACAGATGGGGGGATTATCATTACCTATGAAGGACATTCCTCCTGATGTTCTTGTTTGGGTATCTGTTTCAAACTGAGAAGTTTCAGCCAAAGCAATTGTCACTTCTATGGACAAAGCTAATATTTGTTCTGCTCAAGGGAAAAAAAAAATATCTTTGGTGGTTCTAATGCCCTCAAGGATTTCAGCAGGATGGTGGCCTTAGTGTCACAACTGTGCCTTTTGCCATCCCTCTGAAGGTAAAAACAGATTCTTGCAACTGGGCTGTGTTTATAACACCAAATAAAACAAGTGAAGGACTGCTCTCTGGCCAAGTGCCAAGACCAGGCCACATCCACCTTAGAAAGCAATCGCTTCCCTTCCATGGACCTAAGACACAACTATTAGTATATTTGTGCGCTTTTTTTGTGGGCTGTTTCCTTGAAGTTCCTGAAAAAAAAAAAACAAAAACAAAAACCCAAACCTTATTGGAGTGATGTTTCCATAGTATGAAGCTGAGAACACGTACGCGGTGCCCCAGGGAGTCTGGGGGTGGTGAAAAAAAGATGATGTTGGGCAGGGGAAGGGGAAAGGAGGGAGGCTGGGGTGGCGTTTGACTGGTGCGTGCTGCCCGCTGGAATGGGTGGCACACGCACCATCTCCTCCTCTGGACACTGGGACAGTGCTGGATGACACGAGCCAAACCTTTTCCAGGACACATGCTTGCAGTTAAGCATAATGGGCAATTAGCAGACCAGTGCTTAAGCTCATTTCCAGGCCCTGGTTTTTCTAACTTTGTACACATAGCTTTAGAGTCCTTTGGGCAAAAACCATTATACTGCACGTGATCAGTAGAGATGCCTTTAATTTTAGAAGATGTCAGGCCAGGGTTCCCTAAAGCAGCTTCAGAAGTTCCTGCTGCTGGCTGTTTTCTCCCCCACCACCTTCAGCTGTCCTGGCACGGCTGTGTGTGCAGCAAGGGGGCTGATCTGAAGATGGGTTGAGACCTTACAGCTGCAGCAAAATTGAGCTGGAGCTTGGGCTGAAATACAAGCAATATATAGTCACAAATATTCTTTTAAAAAAATCGAGACTTAAATAACTCCAGGTGGACATCCCAATTACAGTTGACGTCAATATATTTGCCTTGGTTCTTGTCTTGTAAAATGATAATAATACTTCAAGCCGGCAGGGAACTAAAGCAAAAACTTTCACACCCTTCTGGTTTAAATGGACCATGAAGCAATCACGGAGTGTGAAACGGTACTGGCATCAAGGCATGAAGCCTGCAGGCGTCCAGGCAGCAGGCTGTGCAATCCTTGGGCCTTCAGTTGTATTTGCAGTTTTATCTTCGGCTTTGCCCTTCGGTGGCTGAAGACTCTTAGGAGTCTCTGAGCACACTTTGAGAGAAGCTTGACCACGGTAACAGAGTGGGATCAATGAAGCTGCAGAAGTCTTTGAGGGGGGGAAAAAAAAAAAAAGGATGAAATATTCATAATCACAGGTAATTCAATGGGTGTTCATTGAGGCTTTACAAATGCTCAACCCTATCCACATAGAATAAATATAAGGAAAATATAAAAAAAATTGCTGTTTTCCTACAGAGTCTGTCATTATTTTATGTTGCTATAGAGGTCAAAAGACTTCAGGGGAAGAAGTAGAAATAAGGTATTTATTCGTACCACATATCATGGAAATGAATTGTCTGTAGTAGAAAACACACTCTGTGCATTTGGATTGTGCATACTTTTCTTGGGAAAGAAATGGCTCTCTTGGAATGCAAACCTCCCTTATTCCTGGCCTTCGCCCTGCAGCATCGTAAATAATGCAGTAAGCTGCTGCCCCGCAGTCAGGAGCTGGGAAAGGAAAAACAAAATACAGACCCTATGGCTGCCTTGGTGTCCGGAGAAGTGCTGAGCGAGGCAGGGCGTAAGAGGACACATGCAATTCCAGTAGCAGGGGGCACCCCAAGCCCCCAAACCGGGGGCAAAAGCAGCCATTTTCTGGATACTTGGAGCACTGCTGGGCTGCCACCAGCATGCGTCCCCTGGCTGCTGGAGCAGGTTGCCCAGGGTGCAAGGAGCACAGCCTTAGAAGTCATCCTTTTCCATTCTCCAGTGCCCACTGCATGGAAGAGTGGCTTCTTGTTTTCTTCTTCTTTGTTGAGCCACTCCCTGGGCATCGGTGCTTGCAGGGAGGCAGTCCCTTGATGTGGGCTGCAGAAGAGTCCTCGAGTTTAGGCAGCTGCAAGGACTGAGGTGAAATCCTTGCCTTTTGGAGGGCACCTCAGGATGCACTCATGGCTCTTGTTTTCCTCTTTAATATAAGCTCTGTACCCCCAGCAATCCTGCTCTTCTCCACCCCCCATTTCCTATTTTATTGTTTTTGACTCTTTGCTTGCTTTCATTGTATAGTTTTTTGTCCCCCACAACCATTTTTGTTCCCACCTCCCTCCCATTTTTGTGGGCTGGGGAGAGATGACGTTTTGTTCTATAAAGAAATGGGCTGATACCTCTCCCTGCCATGGAAGATCAGTGAGAAAATTTGCATCTGCTTCTTCACCTAAGCCTCTTTTCATTCCCATTCGGATTTCCAAATAAGAAGCTTGAGAGCACCTCCCTGAGGTTTTTCTAGTAGTGCTCAGGAAAGATTCCCAGTAAAAGAAATTCCACGTAAGCAACTCCCGCCCTGCCCGTGACACAGTTTCTGGTCTCCCCTTGCAACCTTCGGCTCCCCAGGGCTCCCTCCCACTCACTTGGTTGGCACATGCAGGTTCCCATCAATGTTCTTTGGATGTAGGGGTTTTTGCATGACTCAGAAAGGGGAGGGTGAGCACATTGCACACGGTCAAGATTTTTCATCATGTAGCTGCAAGAGTATAAATTGGCAATTCACTGAAGTCAATGGTGGCTGATACAAAAATCTGACCCTGTGCACTTGTTCAAAGAGTCAGAAAAGTTGATGTGAAGTACAGGTAAGCAAATTGCACCTTTTCATCTTGAACTATGAAATTACCTTTTGCAAAGAGAGGCATGTCCTTGTGCTGCCAAACATACTGCATACCTTCAGTTGATATGCTGATACAGAAAAGTCTTTCTTTTGATCTGCCCATTCTTTTGCTAAGCTCTGTTTTTCGTGGTCATCTTATTACAAAGTATAAAGAAGGGGAAAGACTTTAAAAAGAAATACCTAAGATAACAAGGTCTTTGATTCTGTAAGGTCACTCCGTCAACACCTTCTGTTCCTCCCTTTGCTTCTGTACCTCTACGTTGAATGAGTCAGACAAAGGAAAGTTTCAGAAGTTAAGGTACAGAGTGTCGTTGAAATATGATTTAGCATTCTTGAAAGGGTTAGCTGTCCCTAGTTCAACAGGATCTGGACTGTGCAAGTTGTGGAACATCAATGTGAAAAAGTTACCAAGGTAACCTTTGGAAGACACAAATAACAGTGCCTTCTGTAAGGAAGATATATTTCCATGGAACATTCTTGACAGTTTTTCATCTGACATGACAAGAGTCCTTCTGAATTATTTCTAAATGAACTGACATGGCAAAATCCATATTGAGGAAATTGTTTCTTAACTTAATCTACTTTTATTAATTTCATTAAAGAAATAATGGTGGAGGTAAAGGCTGATTTTAAAGTTTTAAATTCACATTTTCACGTGTTTATAGTTTGTCCAGTAGTTCGACATTTTTCATGCTTTATTTGACCCATATGCTTTTAAGTGACTTTTTTTTTTATTACTCACAAAGGTCTTTTAGGCATCTCCTGAGTTATTTAGACCCTGAGCATAAATTTCTGTAGTTAAAACATTTTGGGGTTGTGTGTTTTCTTTTCTTGCTTGCTTGGATAACCCCAAAATAACTTCAGCTTGAAACTTGGCATGTGGTTACTTTGGAACAGAATGTCATTTTTCAGAATGCTCAGAAAGAAAATTCTCTCTGAAACGGTGAAGCCCTCCACGCTCTTCCCTGTGTGATGCGTATTTGCAAAGGAGTCCTTTAGTTTGGAGTGGCAGTCCCGGCTTCATGGGAAATAACCACGAATGGGCTTTGCTATCCACACAGTGAGGATCTGAGTAATGGCTTTTGGAAAAATAAGTGTAGGAAGGGGTGGAGTTCTGGGAGCAGTTATGTGTCTTCCCACATTTTCTTCTTCTCTTCCCAAGCTGAGACAAATTATTGTGGACGGACAATAGCCCTGACTACAATTATAAAATGAAGGACATTTGGCATGAGAGAGGGGTCAGAGGTGGGCTTATGAGTCAATGACTAAGGGTGGTGAGCAGCAGATGGTGTGGGAAAGAATGTGTGGAGTTGGATTGATCCCTGTGAATTATGCCTCTGCAGTGTGAAACCCCACCCTCCCAGTCCTGCCTTTGCTTCCAGGCTCTGGGTGACTTGGAAACCAGTTCAGAAATATAGCGTAAATGTTCCCATCTCTTCTGCCTACTCAGTTCATCCTACTTAAGTTACAAGGAAGGCTACGCAAACCAGTCTGAAAATGGGAGTGGAAAAATAAGGCTTTTGTTTTGCCCACTCTCTCACTGCCAGAGACTTTCTCCCATTTCTTAGAATACCACCCAATGTTCAATCCATAAAGTGCTCCACAATGAATTTCTCTTAATATTGTTTCAGTGTGTGTAGCTACTAGTGTGAAAAAAAGACCAAGCAATGAGGAATGACTGTGCAGGCTGGTGGCTGGGTCCTTCCTCCAAGAGGTTGGACCTGGATCTACCCCTGCTCCAGTCAGTGTTTAATTATTCACCGAGAATGAGAAGTGTCAAGAGGAAAACCTGTCATTCGAGCCTAGTCTAGCAGCTGGTGACCACAGCAGTTCCTCAAATACGAGGGAGAGGTTGGTTCAGATTTCTAAGGTAGAGAAACTGCCATAGCCCTGGTCTATCCCGCCTTAAGTGAGTTCTCTTCAATGAACTGGGAGTAACGTCTCTCTTCCTCTGATAGTTCCGTGATCTTTTTTCCCCTAATCAAACCTAACTAATAACATAATACTTAAATTAATTTCAGTACAACTAAAATTAATTTCCCAGTTAATGGGAATTTTTGGCTTTCTTTTCTTTTGTTCAGTTTTAGATAGAAGCTTTATTATTAAAAGTCTAATAATATAAATGTTCCCACTGTGTTTTATTAGTAAAATTCAGGAGATTGTATATGCAAAATTAAAGCAATTACTTCCTCTTGTCTATTACTCAGGCTACTATCACTGGTACATAGAGAATTAAAAATGTATTTTCATATTCTTTCAAGGCTTGAGTAATTCCTTTCCCAACATATTTATTTTGTGCTAAATGAGAGAGTCTTTGTTCTTTCTTGTTTTTTCTGCCTTCTGGTATTAGTCAGTGTGCTCTGGACTAACCAGCCTTTCCCAGGGAAGAATGGGTCAGGTAAAGAATGCAGAGTGCAATTTTGCAAATTTTTTGCAAACTTGCAAATTTTACCATTTGCAAATACAACTAAACAGAGGTAATGCACCCTGAAAAGAGAAAGCGGGAAAGGTTCTCAGATGGTGGGCTCCCCTATGTTCTGTCGTTGGTTTGCTGGAGACTGAAAATTCAGCAGACCACATAATTAGCCCGTGTTTGAAATTCCCTGTTTTGCTGGAAATTAAGCACAAGCTAAATTCAGTTCTTATTCAGCAAAGGGGATTAACACATGCTGAAATATTAGTATCTGCTTCGGTGTCTGGCTTGAACTGTGCCTAAATCTTTAAGGTTAAGACAAATTAATCTTTTCGAAAAAGAAAGCTGCTCAGCTGTCCTTCTTGTCATTATATCTGTGTGCATAATTTGGAAAAATTTAGGGACAAGCTGGAAAATGGGAAATGCATATGCCCTGGTTAATCTAGATTTACAGGAACACTTTGATATGGGTCCATTTAATGGACTAGTTAGACTAAAGGCAACAGGGGATCCTCCTTGAACCATGGGAAAGAATAAAAAACTTGGCTACAGGACAAAACAAAATGCAGAGGGGAAAAATGGATTTTTGCCTAATAAGGAGAAAGAGAAAGCACCGAATGATTTTCCTATAAAGCCTATTGTTATTACCTGTCCTTTTAATAATGATTAGATCCTGAGAGGAAGGTGAGCAACGCGCATTAAACTTGTATTGATCTACAGCCCCTTGTTCTTGCAGGCAAGTGAATGGGCCAGTATAAACTGATATTCAATCAATCAATCAGGCCTATGAAGTTCTGAGGCAACAGCACTTTAAATCATGTTTTTATCTGCAGGCATGGCTTTTGCATTTGACTTCAAAATGCTACAGATACCTAAATGCCCAACTCAGCAAAATAGGTTGCCATCATCTGCTTGAAAAATAAGGGAGCTGATAAGATACAGTAAAAGTATTCAAGAAATTACTGTCTGGAGTTGTACTACTAACTGATGGATGGTAACAATGAAATGCTTCGTTCATCTTTAGCAAAAGCAAGATCTTTTCCACTGGTTCTTTTCCATAAGCCCTGGGCACAGAGCTCGTCCCACCAGCCCTCAGGGGATGCCCTTCTCATCAACAAACAACCAGATCCAGTGTCATCTTCCACTGACAGCATGCGTCACTATGGCTGCTGTTAGAATAAAGGAACCTGGCATCCAAGGGAGACCAAAACAAAAGCTGTGGAAAATAATGGTAGCCCTGGGACCACCAGTGTGACAACACTGAAGGCAACTGCTTTATCACATCCAAATTCAAGAGGTGAACATCAACCCTGAATACTCTATGGTTTCTCCAGAGAGCTTCTGGGGCTCTTCAGGGCAGGAGAATGGAAACAAGGATGATGCCCAGACTGTAGGGGACAGGGCAGTGACGGTGATGTGGGAGGATCTCGGTATTCGTCACAGATATAACCACTACTTTTTTATTAGTTAGGTAGCTGGGTCTGCTTTTGTTTTCTTAATTTCTTATTCCAAAACAATTCTCTGTGGTAAAGTGAAAATAGGAAGGGCTCATTTGTTCTCTCTGGCAAATAATTATCAGTCGGTCTTTGATCCATACATAATGTACTAGGGGTTGTAAAACCGAACTGAAGGTATTCAGGGTATCGCCTGACATCTCTGATGGCCCTGTAAAGGTTGCTTTCTCCTGTCCATAAGTTCAGGTACTAGTGGATACCCTCTGCATGAACAACATCAGAGTATATTGGTCTGGATTCCCCTGGGCTTAAGCAAGATGCAGTTTCACTGATTAAAGTAAAAGCAGTCACCAGGAATTAAAGGACAAGTTAATGTCCTAATTAATTAAGTCAATCACAAGGAGTTTACCCCTTCAAGAAAGCTGTGTTTAATTGATGCCTTATTAATTAAGGGGGCAAAGGAGAAATACAGTCAGTAGCTGCTTTGAGGAGCCCAAGGCCAGGATGAAAGTTGTCAAAAACAGTAGACCCAAGTCTGGGGAAAATGTGAAGATCTTCTTTCTTCTTGACAGCCTGCTAGAAAAAAGGAATAGATGAGACATCTTGCGGCCAACTATCAGGTGTGTAAGATATGCAATGCTTATTTTCCTTGCATGTGTCAGTTAAGGATGGCTAAAGGTGGCCGGCAAACCAGAGGCCTTCAAATGCCCAGAGAAGTAGAGGTCCTAACCCCTGGTCCAGGTCTGCTCTTGTGATGCCCAGCATCTCAGTGCCCAGGGCCCTGGGGGGGCTGCAGGATTCTCCTTCATCAGGTGTTACACAAGGGCTGCCTTGGGAGTTTGTGACAAAACCTGCAAATCCAGGAGAGCTGGTGTTGGATGGAATCTCTTTCGTGGGCAGCGGGGACTGAGATGAGTCTTGGGGGTCCTCTCAGGTTGTGATTAACATAGGAGGAGAGCTGAAAAAGGCTGAATAATCTACGAAGTTGATCATTTCCAACAGCCTAGAAGATTGCGCTTTCCAGTACTGATTTTGGAACGACAGGATGTTGGGATTATAGGGATGCTGGTTGGAGTAAGTGGCTCGTTCACATCCCATATTAATACGGTATTTGGCATCCAGAGGATGACATTTTGCACTTAGATTCCTGTGTAAACTAAATCACTTTACATGACACTGTTGTTTTTATATTTCTACTTAATTTATTTATTGAAGTCAATTGTTTATATCAGACTACTCATGCAATGTCCAAACTTCTTCGGATCATGTATACTAAGCTGTTAAGCAGAATAGCCTTGGCTACTGAAAGTGGCATAGATTTATATCTCGTACGTATCTGAGAATACCAAGGCCTAGAAAAACATTCCTGAGAAATTTTTAAAGTACCTTTTGAAAAGAAGATATGAGAAAACTGACTTATACCTATAGAGCATCATATAGACAGACAATGATATATAAGAAACATCTGGTGTATATGTACAGCATGAACTTGAAAAAGAAGACTGAAGGACATTTTACTGATTGAGTTCCAGAAAAACTAACAGATGGGAAAAGATATGGTTATTTAAAGGCTGAGAAATGAGCACAAATACTATTAGACTCTGGCTATATTTCAGTGAATAAACAAATGCTGTCCTTACTCCGCAGTAACATAACACGTCATTCCAATGCTAAACACTGTCCAAGGTAAGGAAAATGCTTCATCTAATTGTTTTATGGTCATCTCCCACATTTTAATGATACGTTGAAGTGAAATCTAAGTGTGGGCAAGAAAAAAAAAAAAAAAAAGAATATACAGCCTGTTTACAATTTAAAAGGGACTATGATTTGCTATAGCTTACTTCCAAGGAGGCGCTGAAGCCCATTCATCTCCTAACAGGCAAGCTGAGGGTACTTTTGTCTCGGCTGCCCACTGGGGATGCTGTCGCTGGCTGTGGGCACTGCAGCTCTGCCCAGCCTTCCCTGGCAAGAGGCCACCACCGAGCCCCCGCCTCGTGCAGGGAACCAGGACCTGACGGGTAACCACAGCTTTACCGGACTTTTCTGGGACATCTCTGCAGCGCTGTGTGTTTTTGTTTTTTCTTGTACAGTAGTTAGTTTTCCTCATTACAGGAAAGCTCTGTGTAGCGTTAACATGGATGCAGTAACGTGTATGAAAATGTCTTCACTCCAGCTTGGCATTGCCCTGCCATAGCCTGGGTGCCGTGAGTTAAGTGATGTTCTGCCCTAAGTTGGGTTCATACAGATGATTTCATGGCAAAGGCACAGCAGTAAACTGATTACCAGGTTATATTTTATTTGTTAAATACTTACTGCCAACAGCTTACAGCCTCTCTGGAGACAGATGATTACATTTTCCACCCTATTATGAAAATAATTCTCCTCTCTTCTTCAGGATGCCTTTTTCTGTTTAAGCATATTTAAAGATCTGATGTTTTGTGAGACTTGCTCTGGTTAAATCACTGCCCTACATCTCCTTTTGTAGTGATCTCAAATGAGTTTGGCAAGATAATAAAACTTTCTGTAACACACTGATTAGAGCTCTTAATTAACAGGGATGAATACAAACAAAAACATAGTTTCCAAAATATTCAGCCTCCGCCCAACATGGTTCTGTGTTGCTTCAGGTATCATTTAAGCATGCTGTTATATTCCCAGGATTGTCTCTTCGTAAATGATGTTATTATAAATAGGACAGCATTTTTCAAATAGATCATTTCTGGTGCAAGTGATTTGCAAAGGCGGCCTTGACTTTTGTGGAAGCATACGCAAACATTCTTCCTGATATTTAGCTGCTTCTATTAAAGAGCCAAATAAGGGAAAGAACAGCGCTTCGTATTTTAACCACAGTAAAACACTCTTCTAGGATGTGCCCTTTTCATATTTTCAGGTAAGAAGTGCACCTCTAGTACTGCTGAGAACCGCTGGACCTCTTGGTAGGTGAACCTCTTGAGAAACCCTGCTGCAGAGATTGCGCAAACATGTTGTAGCACCAGTGTTTGGATCCCACCAGACAGAAAACTTCATCTTGCTTAATACTTCCAGCCGAGGGCGGAAAGATATCCTTCCAGCCTGGAATGATTTCTCAGGTGTAAGCTAAACACTGCCAGATTTACAGCCAAACTGAAACGTGTGAGCCACGGATTAATGCCCTTTTTGTGCAACTTCTCAGTTAATTACTTAACTCTGAGCGCACAAGCAGTTCCCCTGTCCATGCGTGTGTTTTCAGAGGAGACTTCAGCTGCATGACTGTGCTTGTAAGATTGAAACTTTGTATGAAATAGGTTGTTTTATTAGGTGCTTAGGCTGTGGTTTGACAAGATGATTGAGGGTGTCTCGTACCATATCTAACAGGCATGGATAGCAAAGTGCTTGACAAACTCACTCTGCTGGTTCATAACTGGTTCAAAAAATGTGGGTAGGAGGTATGTCTTGTCCTAGAGACTTGCATAGTCTGAATTGTTCTTATATAAGGTATATGTAAGGTATTATATAAAGGATTGTAACACCTTCTTTGGGCTGAGGTATTGTTTGTCCTCCTGCGGCTGGCACAAAGCTGACATACATGACATATTTTGCGCTCTGATTCAGCATACTGCAGAGGTGTTTGCATCTGATACCATCAAAATTGCGCTGCCAGGTGATCCAATAGCACACCTTCTGTGTCCATGACCATGACTTATGTCACTTTTTACAGGACAACCTAATCCAAAAATCAGCAAAGCTCCCTCAAAAGTCAGGGGGCTTTGGATCAAGTCAGTCTTTAATTTGCTTTGCTCCCCTCAGGTTGAAACGGACCAGGTAACTTAATTGGTTTCAAAAGAATGCTTCATTTCTTAAGAGAACAGCTTTGACTTACTCTCATGCAGTAAAATGTTGTAAAAGTGACTTTCCCACAAATAAGGAGTAGTACGTTAGCTTTTAAGGAAAATAATTTTATATTTAACAGCACCACATCTTAACTAAATTTTAAACTGATGTATCTATGGTATTTTTTTTAAATAAATCAGTGTAGTTATTGATTTGTTCATGCATTGTTAGTCCTGGGGAGAACAGGGAAGGAACGTGTGCTGTGATGTGTTACCTGCCATGAGATCGGCCCCTGGCTGGAAGATGACCTGGAAGATGACAGTTAAGGCATCTAACAGCGGCATCTGCTTAAGCTACAAAAATTAGAGGTAATTTGGGATTTCAAAGGCTTCAAATGTGGGAGTGTTTCAGTCTGGTTTTAGTTTTCACCTGGCTTAATTACAGTGTTCTGTTAGCACACTCTGCTGATGGTTTCTTTTTCCTAGTAGCAAATCTGAATGCACTCCTAATTCTCGTGACAACGATCCTGTTCCCAAAGCCATACCCATCGTAAGGCCTGTGACGGAAGCAAAAAAATACAAGCCGCTCACAAAGCTGTGTCTCAGGCCTTTTCAGACCTGTAGTTTGGTATGTTTCTCTACATTGACTTTCCAAAGGCGTGCACCTGCCAGGCCGAGTGGGGCCGGCCTTATCAAGATGGTCATGGAGGCCAGGAGGTTTCACATCACAGGTGAAACCACATTACCTTGTCTTCCCAGATAATCACTCGCCGGCTCGCACATGTGCTTCTGGCTACAGACTTACAGCATGGGACATGCTGAAGTCGCAGGAAAAAAAAAAAGCCGTAGGTTGCTGTGGGAATAATTAATGTCAGAAAAAACCAGCTGGCAGCTGCCTGCAGCATGGCATACGGGTTCAGCGGGTTGGGCTGCTCTGGGGCTCGATGCAGTGAGGTTGCAGAGGGGATGCGTTGTTGTTTTGGTTGGGTATTTTTTTTTTTCTGTCCTGTCTACCTCTGTTCCTGTAATGAGGCCACAGTACATACTGGGAGTCCTACGTGCTAGAGCTTACAGCAGCAACCAAGCAGGAACCATCATCGCTCTGTGATGACAGGAGGCTGAGGGGAGACCTTATAGCTCTCTACAACTACCTGAAAGGAGGGTGTAGCGAGGTGGGGGTCGGTCTCTTCTCACAGAAAACAAATGATAGGACAAGAGGAAACGGCCTTGAGTTGCGCCAGGGGAGGTTTAGATTGGATATTAGGAAAAATTGCTTCATGGCAAGGGTTGTCAACCATTGGAACAGGCTGCCCAGGGAAGCAGTGGAGTCACCATCCCAGGAGGGATTTAAAAGATGTGTAAATGTGGTGCTGAGGGACATGGTTTGGAGGTAACTTGGCAGTGCTACGTTAACAGTTGGAATTGATGATCTTAAAGGTCCAAAGGTCTCCAAAGAAAACAATTCTATGATTCTGTGTCAGTCAAGTTAACTCAAAGTTATTTTTTTCTCTTGCACAGGCTGTGGTACAACAGCACAGAACTACTTGGAGTTTGGCATTTCCTCAAGCCCATCTTAGGCAGTGGTTTTATTATGCTGTACACATTGAACATGCATTTTTGAGGGGACCAGTAGTGTGTAGCAGCAGACTTGAAAGCGACAGCAACATCGCCCATTTCTCTTGGGGAGGGAGGCCACAGCTCATTGACTTTCAGGCACGTGAAACTAAAAGACCTGCTCTCAGGGGAAGGGGAATTACAGCTTGCCTAACAGAAGTTACAACGATTGAGCAAGAGCAACGGGTTCGAACAAGAGTTTCTAGTTTCATTTCTTGAGCACAGGAGCTGGAGAGCCAGAGACCTGAGGGAAAGTGGTGGTGGTGGTGGTAAATTAAGCCAGTTTAGGCAATATTACAGGCATATGGGACACACTGAAAAAGGAGATTATTGAATGATGGCAGTACCGAGTAACAACAATACTGACTGCAAAACTGAGTCTCATTTCCTTCATCTGTCCTCCTTACTCCCACAGTGTATCACCTTACCTTTGAGATTTCTATGAGGCCAAGATTATTTCCACCTTTTCTTTGCTGATTAGAGCCATGGAGTGCCTTAAAGATCAATTTATTTATTTGTTGCAAAAACAACACCCTGTTTTTAACCAGGTCCCAAGCTGCTGAGTTAGGAGTGGCAGCGGGTGAGAAGGAAAAGAAAACGGCAGCAGAAGCGGGAAGGAGTCTCCTAGTTTGAGGGCTGAGTTTGGAGAGGGGCTCCGGAGCAGAGCGGAGGTGGATGGCAGGGTTGCCAGGATGGGGACCTGGGGAGGGACCTCAGCAGGGGCAAGCATGAAGACCAACCAAGAGCTAGAGGCACATCCATGGCACTCCAAGGTGTGGTGAGGAAAGAGCAAGTGGGAGGACATGCAGGGCCTCAGGCAAAGGGAGGGAAGGGGAGGGTGCTGCTATAGGGAGGGAGGATGCTGCTATAGGGAGAGGGGGCATAGAGGGGCTCTGGCATAAAACATGAGGAGACAGTCATAGGAAACTGGGTGCATGGTGAGGACCCCAGCCATCAGGCAAGGGGAAAAAAGTTCACAGAGATGTTTTTAATCTGATTCACAACAAAAAGAATTTTTAGAAATTAAAGCAGGGATAAACAAGAGAGGAGGAAAGAAACAAACAGTGTAGGGACTAGGTGTAAAGAATAGAAAGCTTAAGAGAAAATTTAGCAGAGGCATACTTCAGATTTAATAAATAATCCTGCATTGTAGGCATGTATTCACAAGGAGCAAACGGTGTCATTGAAAGGTGCCTTCTCAAATGATGTCTCTTCCTTATCAGTAAAAAATAGGGCTAGGTCTAGTAACTGCCTCCAACTTTCTCTAAAAATGTTTTGGTTAGAACAAAAAGCTCAAACAGACTGAGAGTGCTTTTTATTTTAATCTTTCGGTTCGTTTAAGGAGTTCAAAAATCAGCCTGATGCTCAGCCAGAGCACTTGCAGGTACTTTGCAAGCTACAAAAGTTCACCCCTCCCCAGGGCACGCTAAAACGTGTCTCTTTGCATGGAGCAGAGCAGGAGCCGGCACGGAATTACTGACCAGCGGTGCAGCGTAACTCACTGACAGGGCTTGGAAATGTGCCTTATTCGCATTGCTGGGCTAAGGGTTCGTTCAGCACATCCCAAAGAGAATGACAGAGGAGCTCCTTGCCCGTGGGCTGCTGCCAAGCTGATCCCGAGGACTCCTCTGAATTACGCTGCTCTGCAGTAGGGACCCTTAGGCCAAGGACAGGCGTATTTCAGCGATGCACTAACCACCACCTCGTGCTTTCAGCAGGCACCTCCCTCGGCGCGGGCAGGAGGCCAGGCCAGCACCGTATAGGGCCAGCTTCGCTGACTCACATTAGCCATACGTCCTCCCGCACGGGGGAAATCCTCAGCTGACCTGTGAGCGACGCAAAGGAGGATGGATGCATCCCTAATGCTCTAGCTCGGAACTCCTCAGCCTGGTTTTTACGCTTTTACGCTTAGGCTGATCAGTTATTGGTGAGCTGCAGGATGGGTGTATATGGTTAAAATCAAAGGGCAGAGCCTTGTTTGTAAGTTTTCAACTTGAAAGCACAATGAGTATCCAAATGTAATGGGAAGAAAAAAAGATTAGAATTAACAATGTATCAAATTAACAATGTAGCAAGTTAACCGTTTCAATATATGGTCCATTGGTTGGCCAGGACTCATTACAGTATGCCTGTTTACACTGAAAACACAGACCTTAGCTGGATGTGAGCATGCAGGCAGTTAATGGAAAAAAACAGATGGACTCCGTGTGCTCTTTCCCTTGATTTAAGGTATCAAACTACTGCACATGCATGCGAAGAAATACACTAAAATTCCACTTTCCACTTTGGGCAGCTACTAACTCACCATTTCCATTCCAAATGTTTATTTATTTTGTTTATCTCTTCCCATCTTTTTTCCCAGGACACACGGTTGTCCTCAGAACGAATTCTCCCCCTTAAAGTTCTGCAATGTGTTAGAACTCGTTTCTCCAGCCAGAAGGACAATCTGTGTAATAATTGCTGTGTTTTCAAAACATACCATCTACTAAAAGTTGGTAAAAATCAAAGTCCCCATTCGTTATTGGCTCTGTAGTCTGCTGGGAGATCTAAAAGCAATAAATGAAAAGACTGTCAGTGCCTCAGGAGGGTAATGAGAACTTTTATTGCCCAGGAAAGAAAAGTTTATATTGAAGCTTAGTGGATACCCATCCTGTGCATGTGAAGATGCATCCTATTTTGAAACATGACAGATATTTTTCTGATGGCGGGAAATTTTCCTGGGATACGAGGATGATGTGTACCAAGAGAGCAATCAAAAGACACTGCGTCTTACCAACTGTTTGTGACCTGGTTTTCTGTCCTCACTCCACTTACCCAGGTTGGTCCAACAAGAGGGGCCGTGAATTTCCGTGATAAGCTGTGTGGTGCGCTGGTGAGGTAGCAGCTGCCCCCCCTCACCCAACCTGCATTTCAGACAGGGGCTGCTGTTGCAGTTAGTGGATGCAGCACATCCACAGCTACTAGTAGCGCAGCACCCGAGGTGGATGACTTCCCGACAGAAGATTCCCTCTTTGCTTAAGAGCTGGGAAAAGCCTGAAGGCTCCAAGAGACATTTCTGAATTGCAAATGTGGCTTTGAATAAAGCAGATACATGCGGCCATTTATTTATTTATGCTTAGACCATTGTCATTCATTTAAGACTTGAAAATGAAATTAGCTTTGTATTTACATAAGTGGTTTTTATGTATTTATATAAACTTAGCTTTGTATTTGGGGGGAAAGAGGAGTAAAGGTAGCCAGGCACAACGCTTTTGCCTCTTGTAGAGCAGCTGACGGAATTAAACTTAGTCACATGCAGGTGTAATCATTGCCACAGCTCGGACTGGTGTGACTTGGACCCAGTGCTCTCATGTGCTTCACCTGCTTTGTGAGTTAAGTCCTGGCTCTGGAGCTCACACTACAGAGGGGGACATCTTGCCTTGGCCAAAAGTGACAGATGAGCAGCAGTCCACCTCCTTCGTGTTTCTGTCTCGCTGGGGACACTGTAGCAAGCAGTTTAGCACCGCGTAGGGACCAGGACTCACCAGACTTATGTCACCGGGATGCTGACACGGCTCCGTGGTACCTCCTGGCAGGATCAGCTCGGTTGCCTTGGCACCGAGCATCTCCCTTCCCCCGTAGTGACAGCCAAGCTGCGGGGAGACTACCACGCCAGTCCCACAGTCATGCCATGGGCTCGGCTTTCTCTCCTTGGCTTCTTGTCTGCACCTCCGGGGATTTTTCATGTGTTTCTTTTTGTATCGGTATTAGGAAGGCTTAGTATTATTCTGCTTGTGAGTCTTGATGAGAGAGATTCAGCGCAGCACTACGGAGGCATGATACAGCCTAGCTACACCAAATGCCTCTCGAGAGGCAGCATCTTGCGATGATGGGATGGCGCTGGCACAAGTTATGTCTTGGGAAGAGCCAGGACAGCATCCGAAGGAAAAATCCAACCATCTGCAATCACTTGTGTGAGACCCCGTTATTTCTAAACCCCTAAGCACTAGATCCTACAGTCTGCGCGCACTCAAAAATATGATTAACCTTGACAGGGCTGCATCAAACAATCTTGAAATGAGAGCCTATTTGTGTTAAATACAGATTAAATTCCAAGTTTAAAGCGGCAATCAAGCTTTCTAATTGCTTCTTTCAGCTGTGGTTCTGTAAGATGCAGAAAATAACTGCACAAGCACTGGTTAATTTATAAAAGTCTGCTCAGAAGGGAGATTTTGCAAAATGTTAGGAATAATAAAACAGCCGTTCTTACATTGTGCCAGAAAAACTCCAAGTTAATAAAAGAAGTCTGGCTCCAAGGCGGACCACCAAAATAGAAACTAAAGATAGTGCTACAAATATAGTCCCAGAAATTGGTTCACATCAATTTGGTTATCCCCTAAGTTAAAAAAAAATAAATAGAGGAATGATTTGAAATTTCTGATTTAATAATGCTTTGAAAAATCCCACTTGTATTGCAGGCCATCTCCATAATGTAAATGCCAAGACTCATTTTTTTTGTTAGCACACACACCTTTATGAATTAACAAGTTGCATGACAAGACAATTATAATGTACTTCCAAGGCTTTGCAGAAAAGTGAGAGAAATTTCTGTGCAAACTCCTAGATTAATCCATTTTCCTTTCATAAATTAAGAAGGAGCAAGAAATCTTAAAATAGTTGAGATGGGTTTTCAGTACCTTTTCTGTTTTATAGAAATTGCCATTTTCCAGAAAAAAACAAACAAACAACTTTTCTGATGCTTCAGCTTGTTAAAATAACATAATCAACAATGAAAACACTCGATTGGAAATACTTTTATAAATAAATGTAATAATGAATGTACACGGGTGTGATGCTGAACATAAGGGGCCCATCTGTCGAGAAAAATTGGAGTAATTCTTATATAATTGCAGTAGGAGCAGCCTCATTTTAAACAAAATGGGTTGAGAGGTATTTTTTTGGCATAATGCTGAATCTAAGGTCAGGTGGCTAAGCTCTGTTTTAGAAAAACGAGAAGCAGAAGTTTGTACTGTAAAGAACGACACGGTGTCCCGGAGGACAAGAGACCTGACAGGAACAAAACAAACCCGAGGACACAGAAATTGAGCTTCTGGTGCCCGCTACCTAGCAGAGGTATTTAGAGATGTTGAAAGCACCTTCGTCCAGAAGAAATGAGAAGGAATACTGGGATATTTGACAATTATGCAGGCTGAATAGTCCATCTTTAAAGGGGAAACGCTGAGAAATTGCAGAGGGCCCTGGCAAACTGTCAGACTACACAGAACAACAGTAGGCAAAATCCAGCACATGAAAGCAAAGTAGCACACACGGAAAATAAACTGAGAGTGTATCTTGGAGGGCTCTAAACAGTTTCTACTCAGGGCATTGCTGCTGACTGCCCCCTGGGAACTCCTAGTAAAAAAAAAAAAAAAAGTAATTCTGGGACAAAGACTGGAGCAGAAACTGCAATAGGAAATATCACAGTGAAGAAATATTCATATGCCACACTCAACAGTGTGAGCTGTACAAGGCATCTTTATCATTTCTGGCCCATCTCTCAGTATTGACTGTCTTGAGCATGACATACATTTCCTTACTGCTTGAAAAAGGCTTCCAGTAAAGAGTATTTCACATAGTTTACTGTTGACCGTGTTTTCTCCAGCCTCCTGTAGCTCTGTAGTCATAATTTCCGATGCTTGGGAGGTTTAGATTGAATATTAGGAAAAACTTCTACCCCGAAAGAGTTACGAAGCATTGGAACAGGCTGCCCTGGGAAGTGGCAGAGTCACCATCCCTGGAGGTATTTAAAAGACAGGTAGACGTGGTGCTTAGGGACGTGTCAGAGTTAGGTCGATGGTTGGACTCGATGATCTGAAAGGTCCCTTTCAACCTAGGCAATTCTATGATTCTATGAAATTTGTAAAACTCAGCTTTTCTAGACATCAACTAAATTCCTGCTTCTGCCATTGGCTCCCACAGCAAGACGAGCTCAGGCGATCACGGTGCAGCCCTGGCACAGCAGATGTTAATTTTCCCACCAGCCCTCGGCCACATTTCACCCCACCTCTCACCCAGCAGCACTAACCACCTTTCCAGCACCACAGCCCAGGCATCACGAGGAACGGGGGCCGTGAACTGACCCCTTCCTCCTGCCAAAGCCTCTGCGGCAGGCACAGCAGAGAGGCAAGGAGGAAAAGCAAGGAATCTCTAGCCAGACCCAAAATTCATCCCGTTTCTGGAGTCCTGTGTAAATACTAGGATGTGGTGTGAGTGCGTTTCCTACTTCCCCCAAATCCTTAAAATGGACATCATCGGTGAATGGACATCATTAACTAACTATGAAAACAACTCTCCCTTCCTTACCTTTGTTATCTCAAAGGGCTCACTCTCCTTCACTGGCCCACCAGGCTACTGCTGGCTCTTTGACTCTGGTCCTGCCTGTTTTCAAAAGATGCAGCAGCAGAGAGGGGAGGATCAGGTACATGGCATGCTCTACACGGGGTTTCCTAAATAACTCTAGCCTTCACTGTGATATCTGAAATCACTCTCCTTTTCACAATGGCATTTCTCCCACAGGCGGGGGGAACCAAATCAGGAGAATAGGTCATTTGCTTGTTGTTCATGAAGTAATTAATCAATAATGCCACTGGAAACCTGTGGTGGAACTTCACAGACATCAAAACAGCAATTCAGGAGTTAATTTCATTGACAGTAGTTTTGAGCAGAGCAAACTTAACAGAAGCTACATAGAGCTAACACTTCAAAGCTTTCAGGTTCTTGCTCATTCAGGCCCAGCATTTGCAACACTATTTTTAAAACACTCACTACATCAAACAGGCACACACATGCTCAGGGCAACATCCCCATCTCAAGAAAGTCACTTCTGCGTGTTGAAAGAGAAGTAAAATACATTTTCCTTTCTTGTGGCTTGCCAGGTTAAGCCACAGAGTCAGCCATCGCACCAGGACACGTTCTGTCAAATAATTTTCTCCTCCTGCCACAGCCAAATCACCCCGTGCCCATCCCACTCTGCGATGATGCACAGGGCCTGCTGTCAGGCAACACAAGCTGTAGCCATAAGCAGGTTTACCTTTTCTGGTCCTCCACTACTGTGAGATAAAGAACCAAGCTATAACCAACACATCCAGGATTTAGGGAAGCTCAGAAGCCTTCATAACCCTTTTCTTACGCTCATGAGGAAACATCTCCACCAGCCCTCCTCACCTGTTTCGTGTTTCCAGTGATTCCCTCTCACAGCAGCAACACGATGTCAAGACTGAAGCTGCAGGAACACCAGAAAAACACAGAGAAGAGGAGTTTCTTCATTTCCATGGTCTGGGGAAACTGCTCATTCAGAGACTGTGGCCTGAAGAGATGAAGAGGAGCAGAAAGGTACCGTGTATCTCGGAGCCCAGCAGCCCAGTTGCTGGGAACCAGGGGGGAACCAGGAGACCCCGAGGTCTTGTTCTCAGCTTCTCCGCTTTGGGAAGCATTCCACGTTAACAGCTTCCTCATACAAGAGGCAGGTGAAGGATATGCTTATCCGTTCCTCTCCCTTCTGATGGGGAACAACGGAGATTACTTACATTCCGGGCCACAAGCAACTTCTGCTGCTCTCAACAGCGCAACAGTGTTGTGACACCCTAAAAGTCTGTATTCAGTGGTCCGAGCACTGACAAGAAAAAAAAACAACCCAATGTTTTTAAATGCTTGCTAACAGAACCACAAAACATTTTAGGTAATCTTAACACACTGGTAAAATGTGTTGTTCTCTCCCTTATTTATACTGAAAGATTCAATTTTATTCATTTTCATGTGCACGCAACCAAAATATTTAAAATACAAAATGCATGTTTTAGGAAATGGTGCATACCAGATACCACCCACTCTCCTCTCAAAAAGTATTTGCAACTGTAGCTTATATGTTGTTATTATTTGTTGCACATTCCACTTAAACAATGAAAGTAATTTTTGTGCCTTTTTTTGTTTGTTTGTTTTTTTAAAAAGCATGCTAAGGCACAAGAAGACGAGTGATCTTTTAAGCTCCCTCCTTGAGCTGCGCAGCTCCATAACCAGGTTCCACGGTGGGTCAGCATCACCTGGGTAGCTTCACCTGCTGGCCAGGGCTCCTTTTTCTGCACATATAGGGGCTGACAATGCACCTACAGCAGTAACGACACGCACATTTACCCTCTGGTACCGAACCTCACTGAGATTGCCCACAGCTTTTCCGCTGGCCAATACAACATTAAGCTGGGTAGCCGAATCTTCTTTTCCTAAAGAGCAAAGCAAAGGACAGATTGGGTCTCCTGAAGTCACTTTTTCTGCCCTTTGATACCATCAAATCTACCACGCTGCTTCTGGGAAACCTCCCTGTTCTTGCAGATGTAAACTCAACTCATTTCTCCCAGCAATCCAGTGTAATGGCAGCCAGATTTCCCCTGGTGTCCACCAGTAACTTGATAACAAAGTCACATCTCTGGCTTGGGAGACCTTTGGTGAGGGAGAAACGACAAGGAAAATGACACGGAAAAAAGGAAAATGAAAGGCTTCTCCTCCCAACCCACAGCACTTCGAGAAGCCTCTTGCTTTGAGTCCCTCATTAGCTGCACAGTCACACCAAGTGCAGCAAGAGAGACGCTTGCATGCCCCGAGTAAAAGCACTCTCAGAGATTTCCCCACTTTGAACTGATCTTTATTTTATTCTCAAGAATCCAGGTTTGCTAACATTTGTGATCCCAGCACCCCTGTTAAGTACTTGTATAAACTTCATTCCCGAGCATTAAGGGGAAAAAAAAAAATCTTTTTGCTTAGCACCGTATGGACCATCCACAGGAGACATGTATCCGGTAGGGAACCATCTGCATGTACTGGTGGTATTTCTTCCTTCCAAACACCAGCATGAGTGACATTTGACTGTTACGGAGGGAAAAAACCCAGAGGAGATGAGGGAGGTATGGTGGGAGATAAATGCCAGAAAGCCCAAGCGGAGAGGTGGAAAGTTCAGGCAGGGGAAGTACAAACTCTTGGCCTGCCTTACGCCATTTCAAGGAGCTGTCTCGTCTCCGTTTATGCCAGGGACATCTATAGGGGAAGACACAGTCCAGGTCTTCTGCCACCATGTTGTCTTGCAGTTTATCAACTAAGCAGCCCCACCAACTAACACCAGCACACCCAGCCCTTTTAACTGCCTACAGCTGCCTCTGCAGAACACGCCACACACAGTCACGGGCTGAGATGTCATGATAGCCTCATAACTTTATGTAACCTCGTATTTTGGGATAATATAGGGCATTTATGGAGACTTTGAACATCACTACCGATGCAGATGGCGCTTATACTATCTGAAGAATGCGTAAGCCATATTTCTGTTTGTAAACAGTCATTCTTGACTTCAGATCGTGAGGACTGACATCTTAAGTGGCAAGTGGCCTCTTCTAAATCTGCTGATGTAGGTGCAGATGCAGCACTCATATTACATGGTTCAGAAAATAAGAAACTGAAAACTGCACAACCCCCCCCAAAAATAAGCTAAACAGTGACCGAGTTATGTGGAAAGGATTTTATGGACACAAATGTTTGCAATCAAAAAATTCAAAGAAAACAGATTTTTTTGTTTGGATGTAAACATTCCCCTGCTGCCCTGGAAATACTAACACAGCAACACTGAACTGAGACACTGGGAAGAAGAAAGCTTTCTTCAAAGTAAAGAAAGAGCAACAACCAACAAAAATGTAAGAGTACTTCTTGAAATATTTCAAGTTTGCAAATATGTAAGATACTGTAAACATGTTCTTGCTTTTTAAATCTCAGCTGCCATTTAGCTGGTTGCCCAGTAAACTGCCAAACTGCAAAGACAATATGCCAACTGGTTTTGACAAAAATTCCCAGGGGAAAAAGGGAAAAGAAAAAAAAAATAGAAAGAAAAAGAGTGCTGGACCCAGAAGAATATATGGGTAATAACGCATGTGCTGTATTGCACTGGACTAATGCACACTGAACTTTGTGATAGGGCAATAGTCAAACCTGAGTGCCAAAACAAGAGGGGAAAAGTAAGATCTAGCTTTAGAATTTCAGGGACGTAATCTCTTTGTAGAAAGAACTGACAAAACATAGACTGACGAAACACAGACGTTATCAATGGTTGCAGTCCCTATTAAGCTTATGACCTAAAAAAATGTTTGATAACTTCACTAGGCAACATTTCCACAAACATCTAGGCCATTAGCACTGACTCACATCCCTCCCTCCCCCTCAATGGTTACAGTCTCTGGGCTTTTGGCTTGGATTTTACCATGGGAGTGGACAGAAAGACCTGCTACCAACACCACCGGCTCCTCAAAAACACACGAGCCTTGCAGGCAGCTGGGGAGTCTCCTGCACACACTCCATCCAGCTATACTTAGACACACACTGAATTTCTTCATGCTAGACCATACCAACTTGGCAGAACTACCTACATGGGGCTGAAAGGCTCCGTATGTGCAGACAGTCCCATCAGACACTGCCTGATCCCGTGGCTGACCCTCAGGACATGCTTGCTGCGTTCACCGGATTTTTATAAAGAAGAAAACAAGTTGGTGAGATGAGGGGAGAAAGAGGAAGATGGGAAAGCAATGGTTTAAGCTTAAATCGGAATTCCCATTGAATAGGCCATCAGACCTCAGAAGTAATAATTTTGCTCAGCTGCAGATGTGACAGGCTACCCCACATGCAAAACGTTCTGCTGTCATCTTACCTTTAAAGACACATCCTTACACTAGTAAGCCCAGAAACATACTAACACCGTCTCATTTTTTCATTTGCTCCGGTTACCTCCAACCTAACTGCTGCACACAGGTGGACGCTGGATATACCATTTATTTGACTCCACCTTTGCTGAAGCTCAACTCTGAACTCGCAAGCCCTGTCAGCTTCCTCAAAGACATGTAATTTAGCTTCATCCCTTTCCAAGTTGCAACACATTTTGTGCTGCAAGTCACATTGCACTGGTTTTAATTTGCTCTTCGTAATAACAATGCACGTTAATCCAGCACATGAAAACGCACATTTGTAAAAAAAAAAAAAAAATAAATCCTGTCTTGCTAGAAATCCCTAACAATAAACTTGTCTGAAACTAACCCCCCAAAGTACATGCTACTTAATTCTAGTCAACTCACAGAAAACTATTTTTCCATAAGATGCTGGTCCTCCCAAACAAATCAATTCCCACACATTTTACAAGTATTCCCAACTGGAAATTCCATCACTCTTGGTGAAAAGCTTTGCTGCAACTTTGTATAAATGCTCAAGATTTTTTGAGAAAAGCGCAAGAAACTGCAGCAACACTGAAAAGAGAACATCCCCCCATGCTGAGTAATAGGACCTACAGAAATAGTATTAAAAGAGTTTCCTGTATACCACTGATTTCCACTGCAGATCACAGTTACTGAAAGAATAATAGAATTGCGGCTCGTTTCCACACTAAGCCTCTTGCCCACTATGCTCTCTATCCTCAGGCATCACTTAGTTAAAGGTTTATCCTCAGCATCTGCTTTCAGACAGCAGGCATCCTCGGCATCTCCGTGCTACCTGCCGTACCACGTAAATGCCAGCAAGCTTAGCTTATCATCACTGAAAGAAACCTACTCATAAATCAGGGATGAACTGAGGATACGCAATTCCGTGCCACCCTTTCAACGCAGCCAGCACGCTGACTCAACAAGGACAAGGCAACATCGGGAGTTGTCAAGGCAGGATTCACCCAGCGTCAACGACATACGCAAACCCACGCAGTAACTACCTGTTGGAATTTGAAAGAAACCCATTGAAGCCCAACACTTTTAAGGAGAAACTAATGGACAAGGAAATTTCATGCAGAAGCTTTCAGCACAGCAATGTGGGGGGAAAAGCACACGTGCAACAATAAACCCCAAAGCAAGGATGCACAAGTATCACAGTGAAATTACTAGGTGGCTCAAAGATAGTGATGACGGCCAAGTTCATGAAGAACTGAAAAAAAAAATTGAAAAAAAAAAATAAAGGAGGGCTGGTACTAAGTCCCACATGCTTTAAAACACCACTGCTAGTAATTTGAAAGGCAAGTTTCTTTATGAAAGCAGGAAGCAATTTTAAAGCAGCCGCTGACACTGGAGAGCAAAGCAGAGCCTTGGCAATCGTCTACAGCAGACACGGAAGACTGGGTGGTCCAACCCATGATCAGTAGCAACCAGGAAACTGGGAGGTGACAAGAGTGCCAGGAAGGCCACCAGACTGTACCAGGCTGGAGAAAGTAACAAACCAACCCAACAAATTCTTGGCAGAGGGACTCGGCGAGGAACATTAGGAAGCGTTTCAGACTCCAGCTGGGCATGCTGCTCAAAAAAGGGACAAGAAAAACAAAACTGTTGCTGCTCTGAGTCAGTAGGTTAAGAACCGCACTTATGCAATTCATCAGTGGGACTGAGGAGACCAACATCTGCTCATCCTTCCTTGCTCCACATCCCCCCCTTCCCACACCTCCCCCCAGATCCTGCCACGATTACAACACTTTCTCAGGAGGGGATGCCCACAGTGGTTCGTGTGTAGCAATGATGGTGAAGAGACGCAGCATGGACCAGCGAGTAACGGAGTTCCGATTTCTTAAAAAAAAGGACAATAGAAAAATGGCACAAATGATCTGATTACTGAGCTTAAGCCCCTTCTCAAAAATGAAAAGTATTTTTATAACTTGTAATTCCTTCTGTAAAATTGCTCTATATTCTACTGTGTTGAATGCTGATATCTCAGCATTCACTGGATCAGAGTCCCAGTTTAGAGGCCATTGAAATACTGGTATTTCAGTACAGCAGCTATTTCATTTTCAGACAGATCAAGGCCCGATACGTATTGTTGTCTCAACAGCTATCAAAGATGAATAACCTACGACAACTACAGTTGTAACATTATCAACCGTTTAGGCAAAATACTGAAAGCAAATTTCAAAGGCTGGTTTGTTTTCTATCGATAGTTAAGACACGGTTGTGCTTTCATAATTGAAAACCAGAAATTTTGTAAAAGGGCAGGTGATGGAAAAAAAGTGATTACAAAAGGAGAAGTGGCAATATAAGAACAAGGGAGGAAAAAAAAGGCAAAGATTAAGAACAGCATTTATATATAAAAATTTATTTAGGTGAAGTCACAAACAGTTTAATATCAATTTACAAACACTTCATGTTATGCATATTATTGAAACTACCAAGAAAGGTAAAGGAGAGCAGATAACGGTAGCTTTTTCCTGAAACAACTAAAGGCATACCCTTACCATCATGCGCGTTACTGGATCATAGCATTACCTTGATCATACTCCCTAGTATGCAAGGGAAAAGGAAAAGAAAACAAAATACTGAGATGTAGAATGATTAAACCGTGAACCAGTGAATGTTATTTTCGTGAACACCAGACTACAAAGCTCTAGTCTGATGCTCAGGATCTTAAGTATTCTACGAGGATAAAAATAGAATAATAATGTAGGTCAATTATTATACTTGATCAAGAATTTTGTAATGCACAACTGGGCTATATCTGATTTCTGGCAGTGACAGCAACGGTTAATGCATTTTTCAGAGAAGAATGGAGAGGCGGTATTGAGCCTCACAGAATAATTCTGTTGACAACCTGAGTTATTATACCAAGTGTATGATATTGTTTCAAGTCAAATATACATTTATGTTGCAGATATTCTCAATGAAATGGTAAAAATAACAGCTGTAACAAGACAAGGTATGATTTATTATTATTTTTTTTAAACAAATATAGTACATAAGTTTTTGAAGTGTCCGGTTGTGATCTGCAAAGATCCAGGATTGCACACAAGTTTGCTCAAATGAGAAGGGTTAATCTGCACATTAAATTGGCTTATACTTTCAAAGAAGTATTTTAGGGCAGGTTTCTCCTCCGGGAGACTGTTCCTGACCTCATTCAACCAATGTTCAATTTATTCACCTTCCTGAATCTTTGCCCTCTTTGGATAGTCTGTGACAAGTGCTGCGCTGCAGGAATTCCTGTTTTCCAGCAAACTGGCTTGCTCTGCAGGTTTGTAGTCCATTGTTACAATTGCTGATTGGGTAAAATGAATTTCCTACGTCTTCTCTAGCACAGCTTGCAACGCAACAGAAGCAGAGGTAAAAGAATGCACTAGAATACCAGAGCTCCACTTAAACACCAACGGAGTCAGGCTGTTGGCACCAATAAGAAATTCTGTATTTAACAAATCTGCAAATATTTAAAATCCAAAGTTAGTCAGTTTTATATATAAACTCACCCACTTAGTCTGACTGCCATCCCAACTGGCCGCCTGTTTTCATGGAGTCTGGAAAAAAAAAAAATTGAGAATTGTCTGAAGTTAACACAAACATAAATTTGCAGAAATCTATCTCAGCTATCCTACACGCGCGCCAATTACCACAGTGAAACTAAAACTAGGGTTTCTCACTTTGTTCTTTCTGTGTAAAGCAAAGTTACAGATCTTCACAGATCATCCTTATAAAGGACAGCTAGCTTCAAACATGATGCTTTGTTTTCCTTGACTTTGTTTTTACTGGTTATCCTTCTGTGGAACTGCAGAACCAGAGATACAGGCACTACATCAAGCTGAAATTTAAGGAGCCTTCAACTGAAAGGGGAAGTGAAATCCAGTCAGGCTGCCTAATGCTATCCCTTCAAATTATGAAAACAAATCAGTTGAAACAAACATTCGGGAAGAAAAGGTCTTTGTAGAACACCTCCTTTTCCCTCTTGACAGCATGAATGTGGAAAAGCTTCAGTTCTGGCCAAAGCTGTTTTAATTCTCTGATTCTTTTGCCCAACCGTGGAAGTCGCATCTTATTTCTCTGAAGTAGTTTTACACAACCTAATTAGAGCTTGCAAGAAGCTGGGGAGGTGCGGGGGAAACCCACAGGTCACCTCCAAGAGAGCAACATTTCCTTGCTGCTGCCTTGCCAATGATAAGCTCATGCTTTATCCTAGGCCTCATCTACATTTAACAGCTGCTCAAACCATTATTTCAGTTAAGGACTTTTTAAAACAGTTATGAAAGACAATGTGCTACCAATTAAAAACTGCTCTAATAATAGAAAGGTGGTTGAACCCACACTGAACAATTGCACAACTTTTACTTTTGCTTTTCATTGTGCTGCTAAAGCACTACTGAGAGCTACTGTTTTTACAAACATTAAACTTACGGTATTTTGTAAACTGCTTAATTAAAATAAACACATTTAATTTTTATTTACACAATTTCTGTTTGCTTTTTGCAGGTGGGGGGGAGTAAAAAAAAATTAAAAAAATCAATGCCACTGCTAAAAATCAACTGTGAAATTTGCACGAAACCAAAGGGGACCAAGACCTCTGATGCCTCAGCAGCCAACAGTGCAAAGCTCAGCACTGACAGACCAGCTACTGTGGAAGAAGTTACAAGTCTGGTTAACGTGACAAGCTGAAGATCCAGTCTCAGATGAGATGAAAGCTATGAGCCATTGCCCGGCTGGTGCTCACGTAAGATCTGTAGCAAAACAAGAACTGAGCTGTTGTTCTTGAGAATGCAGAAATCTAAACAGAGATATCAGAACAAGCTGCACAAATCTAGAGCATCAACTGCAGAACGCATCAAGGCCACGAGGCCTGCACTGGGACCCGTTACACTATCCACTACGTGGTGTTTGCTCCCCTGCTTTATTGCCCATCAGCCCAGAGAAGTCACTTTCGCTCGGTATCCAAGTCAGGATTTGGTGTGACACACCAGACGCTTGCAGATGCCCTGAAAAAGGGTCCTCCCTTTCCAGATCAGGCAAACAAAGTCCGACAATTTAGCCACTCCTCTGTGCTGACAATCCCTGGGCAGCACCGCATCTGATGAACTAGCGAAAAAAAAGGCCTTCAGGAACACAAAGGTTCTTCCTACAGTTCTAAAAAAATTGCTTAGAAATATAGCCAATATAACAACATCTCCGAACCATCATTCAGCTGAAATGAAAATCGATGTTGTTTCGCATTTTCTGTCCTGGGGATTTGACAGACTACAGCCATCAGAATAAGAGAAGCAGCACAACCCCTAATACAGGCAGGCAGCCCTTTGTCCTGGCAGAGCTCGCTGTCACAGCTCAGGCTCTGGAAAGGGTAGATCTGCCCATGTACATTAGGGGTTATGCCAATTCAGTGACACTTGATGCCTGTAATGAAACAAAAATCCTTAACATCGACAAAGTATTTCCTACTTCTCCGAATCACACCCACCATCCTTCCCCACAAAAGAGGCCAGAACTTACGGACTAAATCTACCGAGTCCCGAAGTAGACTAAATCTCCAAATCACAGTGAACTTGCAAGCTACAGCCATTGATATTGAAGTTTAGCTTTATTCACATCAATTTTCTGGCCTCCCACACAGCCTGCAACTACCACATGCTCCCATAGTAACTGTAGAGTCTGTACTCTTTGTCTTACATGTGGGTATCTGTACTGCTGAGAAAGTTAATTTTTCAAAGACAACTTGGGAAAAAAAACCCACACCGTTCTTCTGACGTCTTAAGGAAAACGCAGGTATACAACAGAGGAAGGAATTACTGGGGTTACTAAATACTGATGGCCAGAGTGATAAATGCTACAAACAATTATTTACTGAGAGCGCGCTTTTTTTTCTCCAGCGATGCCCACACACTTTCCACAGTGGCCAGCCAGACACCTGTGTGGCCCTGGCAGGTATGGCCCCATGCCTCGCCGACTACACAGTTAGCATGAGTTATGCATCAGCGCCGTGAAGCGGGAGCTGCCAAACGACTCGAGGGCACCCCAACCTCCCCCCTCTCCTCATCCCCTCCGAGGGGGCACCGTGCCCGGCCAGGGGAGCGGGAAAACGCGCCGCCACAGCCGCCGGCCCGTCACACCTGGCTTTTCTCCTCCTGCTTGGGGCTCTGGGACGGTGGTGGTGGTGGTGGTGGTGCTGGCGGCGGCGGGGCCGGCGAGGCCTGCGTCTCGCCCTCAGCCCGCGGCTGCCTGCTGACGAGGGACTTGAGGGGCGCCATCCACTTCATCCAGAGGTCGAGGTCGACGTCCCCCCAGGGCAAGTTGGGGTCCTTGGCCGCCCGCCGCCGAAAGTCCTCGTCGTAGTTCATCCACGAGGTGCCCCCGTAGGTGGCGTGCAGCTTGCGGATGGTGTCCAGGTACTTGAACATGGCCCCGCAGCGCGCCGGGTGCTTCTCGCACAGCACGCTGGCGTACACCAGGAAGGCCGAGACCCACTGGTCCAGCGTGTCCCCCGGGCGCGGGCCGTGCTCGGGGGCCAGCTCTGTGTGGAGCAAGGAAAAGAGGTCAATGA
>VYZM01020057.1:350215-383201 GCA_013398915.1 Dromas ardeola
GGGCGGACCCTCGGGGGTGGGTGATGGGCGCGGCCCCGCGCCTGCCGGCGGGAGGGTCGTCCGCCGCCCCGGGCTGCGGCTGCCGTGCCGTCGAGGCCGCCGTGGGAAACGGGCACGGGTGTTGGCACCGGGCACGGGGATCCGCGGCGTTGGCGTGGCGGACGGCGGCGGTTGATGTTCCCTCGACGTGCTCCATATATAGCTGTCGCGGGCACGTAGAACCTTCCCCTCCCAGTTTCACACCTTGTAAACCCAAGTATGCGATGGCGTCTAACAAGATAGACAAATTGTTTTTAATGTGCACACCCAGTGAGCGGTGATTTATTTGACAACGCACATGTGTCAAAACCACATGAGGAGCGATCGTGTTCCAAGACAAATCCAACTTCGCAATGCAAATATTTACTCGTTTAACTTGGATGTCGTCGATGTTGGGCTGCAGATATCACACCATGTGGACGAATGTATTCAAAGAATGTGGCATTGTTTCTTGGTAGCGATTGCTCGGCGAGTTGGTTGTGCACAGCCCTTTGTAGCGGGAGAAGATGACATTTTTTGTTTGGAGAACTTCTCCGTCCTGTTTGTGGCGATGTTTCCTGCTTAACTGTTTAGTAGTTTGCCCTGGAGCTTTTGGGTTGGGGTCGGAAGGCAGCCTTTCCCTTTTATTTCCATTTCTATTTAAGGTGTATTTATTATAAACAGCCTATACTAACTAAATCTATGAACAAAACAGCCCCATTGTTTCAGTGGGATGCAGAAGACCTTGAAAAATCATTACCTTACACAGTGATCTGGGAACCAAAGCCAAACTAGGCACCACGATGGCACAGGATTACCAAAAGTAGTTTTTAAGGGCAAAGGCTGCTTCTCACCCCCCAACGAGCCCCCGCATCCTCCTGTTAGCTTGGGGTATAAAAGCTGTCGACATCTGCCAGTTGGGATGGAGTGTCAGCACCTGGGTGGCGACTTCAGGAGTGATGCAGGCTAATGCGAAGATTTTTAGCAGTTTTCAAAAATGGATTATTATTAAACTCTTGTGATCAGAAGTTACTCTTAGCAATATTTCATCCTGATGGTTGAATTTTAAGATAGTTAAAAATTCATGATTTCAAAGAACTTTGTGAGAGTTGCAACGTCAGTGACAAAAAACCTCCAGTGAGACAGTGGGTAATGACCTTTAGATGCTCACGCTAATTAAGGGTAAGTTGGCTGCTTATCCACTTACGATTTGACAAGGAACATCAAAAAGTGTAAGATACGTAAGATTTCCTGTGCAGTGTTTCCTGACAGTCCAAGGCTCGGAGCATGGTCTCTGATCTGCAAACGTAAGCGGGTTTCCCTCTTTTCACTGAATCTGTGCAAAGGTGTCGGACGCTTGGGGTATTTTTGTCATAATCTGTACATCGTCAAACCATGTAGCATTGCACATCTTCAGACCGCAAATCCAAAAGTGCAATTTTTTTCCGAACTTGGTGCGTATCTAGCATTTTTTAATAGGCAGACCCTTTTTTGGGAGGTGTATTATATTACCAATAACATGATTGCAGTGTAGTGACGTCATTTATAGAAAAATTCTATTCAGTGCGCTTTCGTGTGATGTTACAGCGCTGCTCTCTGACAAACTGTTGTTTACTTGGCATTTGAACCTGGGTTCAAATGTATCTTTCATACATTTAAGAAATGGGTGTTTACGCTGACAAAGTGCGGTCTTGTATTTTGGGGGCGTCTTTCCTATTGACGAGGCCTGATTTTTAGAGTAACTTGAGACGTATGTGTGAGTTACATACAACTATATTATACATTAAACTATATTATACATAAATGACATGTATAAATGATTTTAACCTGTATTTTGAAAGAAACTGGACATACATAATTTTGATCATATTCCTCCTCTTATTGCAGGCGTGCATCCTAATGCTCATTCAGTTTGGTTTTATCATAAAATAGCATTGTTCTTAAAGGATTTAATTGTTTGCTTCCTATTTAGTCTCTATTGGAAAGGGACTTGTTCAGTTTTTTGGAGGTGAAGGATTCTCTGTCTCTGGGGCTTCACCTTAGCTGTGGCAAAGCAAGTGCGCTTGCGGAGGTGAAAAAAGCACATTTTATTGTGTGAAAAGGAAATAACTGTTTGTAATACTGTAAGTTTAAAAGGTCCCATTATCCAAATTATTGCATTCTCAACAGGAAATCTGTAGTTCCTTTTTTTTTCAACTTAGAAAATGAAATACATCATGGAGATTATTTTACTCAGCTGTAAAAGACAACTGAATAGGTGACTAAAAGCGGAAAAAGAGCACGGAAGGTTTTGTTTTGAGTACTTAAAAATGCCCATCCTATTAGCTGGGGAATAAAAGAAGCGTTAATTGCAAAACCTGTTTTCTTTAGCTTCCAACACCTTCAGTATAATTGCGCTTTTTGGAAAATACTGCTCTAAAGCCACTGTGCAAGGAACAGGGTTATGCACTAAACCCAGTATTTTAGGAGATACATGTGGAAATTATTTTCTTCCCCCTACCTTAAGGCAGCAGTTAAAGAGAAGTAAAAATGCCATGGAGATTTTCTCTTCAGAAGCTCCCAAAAGAATAACTTTTGAGCAGGACCTCCTTCGCTTGTCCCAAGGTGGATCTGTGCGGTGGCATCCAGAGGGACGTGGTGGAGATGCGGTTTGCAGCAGGCGTGAGATGTGCGAATCCCACCCTCGGGCAGCCCGGTGCTTCAGGGCTGCAGGGTAGGAGCACCTGTAAATGTCCGTAACAGCTTTGATATGAGGCCAGGAGAAGGATGGATTGTTTGTTTTACCTTTTTTTTTTTTGTTTTTCTTTTTTTTTTTTTTTTTTAATTGTAGTTCTTTGACTTCAGCATTTTATACCGCAACCCTGTCTACTGACCTCGGGAGGGAAAGTTTGCCGCTCAGTTCAAGCGGCCATTCATAAATGATTTTTAACGGCATGCCAGAGCGCACGGGGGATTTCCAGTATCAGCAGCAGGTCACACCTAAAAGCTTTACACAAAGAAAGGCGTGAAGCCTATATTCTTGGATCCACAGATTTTTGGATGTGAAGAAGCACGTGACAGAGGTGTCTCTCACTCCTGGGCGATCTGGCTCTTCTTTATCGACATATAATTTTATTCACAAGAATATTTTACAACTGTAAAGATTATTTTTAGTAGAGCTTTACTTCGCTGATGAGCATTTTTTCCCCTTACTATTGTCTGCTCATGTATAAGCTGCTTAAATAAAAAACCTCTTCCTGGGTCTATGGAAATCAGTGACAACGTTTCCAGTGATTTCAGCGGGACAAAGCCAAAGGGGATTTTTAAGAAGGGAAAAAAGCATTCATCCTCAGTTCCCATCAGATCTCAGCTGTCTCTTTAAGCCATTTTCCTTAAAGAAAATTCACTTTCACTTACAAAATTAAATCTGTTATGACTATTATGCTTTCATTAAGTGTTTCGTAAGGTTAAGTGACTCTCTAAGTAAACTAAATATCATGGGAAAAGGTGGTAAAAACATGTAGAGATATTTTAATGCCTCGATTCTGCCAACATTTAGTCATATAGTCATACGTTTATGCTTAAGTGTGTGAGTAGTCCCGTACAAGTTAAGGATGCTTATAGTGACTGCCTGGAATACGTTTGCCAGGTGCAAAGTCCAGAATAGCTCAAAATGAACAGGCCTGTGTGGAGTCTCAGGTTGTGTTAATTCTTCTGCTTATTTCTCTGCCCTAAAGACGGCAATGGAAGGGCGCAGCATGTGTATAACAAGTACGGCAAATCATGTGAATGTATCTGAGTGATCTCTTTGTTATGATAAACCAAATCTACACAGGTAAACTTACATGGCCTGATTATTTTGCTATCATATGCCGGGCGTTACTGACTGATTAAATGTTAACATCTCCAGCTTTTTGGAGGGAGAACTGTTTTTAAATTAATGGCAGCATAACTGCAGCCTTCCTGCTTGCATGCCTGGTGGCCGGGAAGCAGGAGGCACCATCGTGAGTTTGCAACTTGCTGCTCAGCACCATTGGGTTGCTGCAGGAGGTGGCTCAGCTCTTCCTCACTTCTTCTTCCTCTTCGTGCAGCTTGCGATCGACCTGCTCGCTTGTCCAGGGAGGCTTTCTGTCGAGCACAACGGGGCGAGGGCTTTCCCATGGCGCGGGAGAGAAGGTCGCCCTGGTTCCTCACCAGGTTTTAGGGGAGAAGCCAGGACCTGTCCTGGTGTCTCCTGAGCTGCTGGCCGGCCAAGCTGTGGCTCGCTGCACAGATGGTTGGAGATGCTCATCTGCAATATCAGAACAACATTAGCTTAGCTAAATTATTTTATAACTTCCGTTTGAGTCACGTGGAGTGATAATTTAGGGCATGGCTGTTGGAAGTAGTGAAGGCTCACAACACCAGTTTCAGCTGATCGCTGCCTTGGGAGCTCAGCTTCCATAAATTCACTTGCTTGATACTTTAAGAGTTTAAATCCACTGGGAAGGCAGTTTCAGATTCCGTCTTTCCATATCTCCTTGCTTGCCAAAGTTTTCCCCTGAGCATCACTGGTTTTTGCAAATTAATTTTAACCCCATTTTTCCAAGTTGCTGTGAGTGGCTAGCTTGCTTCTTTCTGTTTTTTTTTACAGACAGTGCTTGCTTCAAAACTGTGCTGATGGAAGGACATAGATGAAAAATACTTTCAGAGATAAGGGGTAAAGCAAAATTCTTAAAAATTGGGCAAAGCCAGAGGTCACATTCCCATATGGATATGTATCTTTGGGTGCTTCAAGTGACCATTTTTCTTTGAAGTTAGTGGGATAAGCTGTTTTGGAGGGAGAAGGGACTGATCGCATAATCAAGTTTGCAGGAGCAGAACCTGTTCATTGCAAATTTAGAGGAGGGAGAGCTTTTCTTTATTTTTCCTTTCCTTATTCAACTCATAAGCAATGATTGATATATGTTCTGAAAATTGTAGGTTACCTATAGAAAAGAGAGAAAGAAGACAGTTTTCTCCTATTCATTAGGATGCGTGAAGAAAACGTGAAATAGAAGTATATATGCTGCATCACTTTCAAAAGATCTAGCATGAGATATGTAAGCAAAGACATCCTTTCCCCAGTTTTCACTAGGCGTTGCACTTCAAGTGGTGGTGATGTGACAGCATGTTTGTCAAACCAGGGGTTAAGCTGAAGCTCTCCAGGTGGAAAAGCAAAGCAGCTGCACTTGGAACTGGGGTTAAGGCTCTACCACTGAAGGCTGCAACAGTTCACATTGTCTAAAGGTCAGTACTCCCCAGTAAACTGATTTAACATTCTACATGCAAATATGTTAGTGGAATTCCTCCTCAACATTTAGTCTCTTGTGACAATGTCGTATTTATTGCTCTCCAGTTGCCGTAGTCTTATGGGCTTTATCTTCATGGAGCTCTTGGCCTCATGTTTTTGACTACATTGCTTCTGCGTTTGCCTGTGTTTATTGTGTGGCTTGTTATGATGAGATGCTCTAGAATTGTTTCCCCATCAGATGGAAAATTTGTCCGTCTTTGGGAAGGAATCACAGGGAATGTATTAAATTGCTATCAGCACTAGTTGATCTTTTTGCCGTAGTGATCTCTGAAGAGTGATATGTAGCTGAAGTGTGAGCTCCGTGTCTGTTATACTTACCCTTAAGCACCTTGATATCTAACCCAGACATTTTTCTATATGGATGGATGAGAGGTTTGAACGTATTCCTGTGTAGAGCCCTGATTAGCTTTCCGGGAAGCAAAATGGGGGTCTAGCATGTTTAAATGGCTTTTTGTCACCTTGGTTTTTTGGTCTTCCTCCAAACATTTAGAAACCTGAACACTCCCCCATCCCCGGAATCTCTAACTTGCATTTTTCCCTTTGAGGGGGGCTTTTTAATGAGATGTATCATAACTGTATTTTGGAAGGTTGTTGTTTCTTAAAGTAAAAATCTTTGTGTGCTCATACTTACCACTGAACTGTTCTGCTTTATTTTCTTCCGTAAGACACCCTAAAACACTAGATGCACAGATTAGTTTCAGCCTAAGTCCGTCCCATTCAATGCTGTAAGAGTTCTGTAATTGCAAAATTTGGTGGGCAGAAATGTTGTGGGTCTCATGTGAAGAGGAATGCCATTAAAAGTAACTAAATATATTCAACATTTCTGAATTTGGCAAATGCACTCTTCCCATTCCCAACTAAATTACGTCTGAAGACATTTGGTGAAAATATGGGAGTTGACAGCTAGGACAGACAGAATTCTCCCCGAGTGTGCATTACTTAAGTAATGGGAAAGGAACTTGTGAAAATAATAGAAATGAGACTAAAAAGTAATTTTGAGCAGCCTCTAAAATATCAACAACCCAGACTGCTGTCCTGACTTCATGATGGAGTTGCAGCACATACAGCTTTGCGGACTCTCTTGTATGACAAGAACTGCAGCTGTGGCAATTTGCAGGTGGAGAACTTTTCAGGAGTCTCTCTTCATTCTTCTGTGGTGTTGTGGCTGTATAAGCGTATAGGTATTAAGCATATTTTTGGGGATTTTTTTCCTTCCAGATGTTAAATACCATAATGGAAACCTGCAGGGATTTCTGAGCAAGCAGGACTGAACACTCGTGATGGTATAATAGTAACTAGATCGTATCAGTGTCAGAGTTGCAGAGTTGAAATCTTAATGTAAAAAGGTAATGAAAATGAAGGTTATAATGGCAATACTATCTTAGTCTCATTAAACATGATATAATGTTGCTCATGGTTGATTTTCTGGCTATGTGGTGTGGTACTGGAGAACGTAAGGGTCGCTGGAATTAAGCTGATGTTTTAAAACATGGCTTTTGTACATCCTGGGTTACATTTGTTTTTAACTGAACCAGGTGTCTGGATGGTGGGAGAAGAGGCCAAATGTTCCATTCAGCTTATGGAAACTGGACGGGGGGGCAATAAGGAGGTAAGGGCAAGATTCAGACTAAATTGTAATTTGGCATTGCGACTCATCGTCCAATTTTGCAAGGTATTGAGCTCTCAGACTTCAATGTGACAGAGTACTGAAGTGTGTGCTTTACTTTTGGGGGGTGAATACTACTAGTCAAAACAGAGTATCAGGTAGGAAGCAAAGCCTTTAGCTATCATTCAGTCCTAGGAATTTTGGTTACTTCACCTCTCTTTAAGCCTTTTGTATGTATTGTTTTGTGCAGATTTTTAAGCTGTGTTTGTTCAAAATGATTTCTGTTATTTTTTATCTGTTCTTATCCTGTAGCAGTAATACGTATCAGTGGGAATGTATGCGCAGGCTTTCTGGTTGAGTTTCAGCTTTTCCTCTGTGTGTACAGACTGGCTATTTCAAGTTACGCGTCTGTTCCACTCTGGTTGTCAGCAAGGAGTTAGTAAATTCCCGGGAGAGTTAAGAGTGTTTTTGAAGGATTTGATGAGCTTCCAGTGCTTGACGCTCTCCACGTTGTTGTACTGGAACCAGATGTTTGGTACCACATGTTTGTGTTTTTGGAGCTAAGTAGGTTAGGTACTTTGTCTCTGGCCCATAAAAACAAACATCAGTTTCCCGCCCTAAAGCTCTCATCCCTGGGACATCATCCGCACAGTCCTGGCTATGGGAACAGCTTGCATCAGCCTCCCAAGTTGTGAAACCAAAACTGTCTTTTCTGGATTTTCCTAGTTGCTCTCTTCTGTATCCTCTCAAAGCAAAGACCTTCTGATTTACGGTATTTATCCACGGGGACTCTTAGACAGGGTAAGATCGAAAAGAGATTTTTGAGCATTGCATTTAGTGAGGATGCACGTGAGCCCTCAGTGCTAAGCAGAAACTGTCCCTGTGGCTGCTGAGAACCTGTTAGGACTTTGGGTAGATCTTGCTTTTCTCTCCTCTCCCGTGTTCATTTATGAGTTCCTGTTCCATGCACTCAGACCTTTTCAGGTTGGGCTTGTCTTTTACCCATTTCTAGTTGTCCTGGTTATGTATAGCTTCAGTTATCCTCCACGCCAGACATTAAAATGGAAGATAATGTGTCTTTTTCTTGCTTTCATCACCTGTACTTCATACTAAAAAAAAGCTGATTTAGTGTAGCTATAGCCCATCATTTGAATTGGCCAAGTCAAATGTTAGTGAGTCCTTTTGTTCTCCTAAATGGTTTGTCTCATAAATGGAAAAATGGTTTTCAGCAAAGTACAGAGTATGATACAGTGATACAGACTTTACTAACAAAAGACAGATTCATGTTTTTTACAGTGTGATTAAGATTACTTTTGCACTGCCTCAGAGTCATGTTTCTCCAAAGGACTGGCTTCCTGGATTTCTCAGTGATGGGACTGCACCTCCACTGAACATCTAGAACTGATTTTGTAAGAGGACAGACTAATACAAATTTTCCGTTGCTATTTTCAGGTTTTATTTGCTTTATCCCTTTGTTTTCTGCCACTGTTGTAATACGGCAAGATGGTTTTTGAGCACTGTCTTTTTCTTTTTTCTCTAAAGGGTAATTTCAGTTGAGTTGCACCCTACTGAGAGTAATGTGGTGAGAAACCGGTTGGCAGTGCTCTGTTCAGTTTTCATTTGCCTCTCTCTCTAAAAGTCTAAAAATATTCCTTCTACAGGAAATGTTTTTCATTCTGTTATGTCTTTTGCTTCCCGTAGGAGGTATTTCTTTTAATTTATTGAATAAACCTTTCTGAGTTGTATTCCCATAAGAGTTTAGGCACAGTAGAGTCTTTGGGCAAACTGTCCAAGAGATCTCACCATCTTCTGTTTTTAGAAGATATGCAATTATTTCTTTATACAGTGCTGTCAAGCTCTGGGACAAGCAGACACTTACTTGAAATGGGAGAATTTGAAGCTAAAGAACGTGGATTAACACATCTGCTGTAATTTCGCAAATTTTGCTGTTCGGATTGTACGTATATCGTATTTATCCTTCTTAAATCATAAAGAAATCCCTCTTCTCTTTTCCCTGCCCTCAGCTTTAAAAGGATTCTGGGCAATATTTTGGTCCCACTCTTATTACCACAATTTCTTTTGTAAGTGTATGTGTATATAGGAAGGCTAAATCCTTGTAACGTCTTGGTTGGAAGTCAGCTATGTTTAGCTGTTAATTTAATGTGGATGACAGTGCAGACTGTTGTTTGAAAGGGGCGGTGGGGAATGAGAGACTGGGATAGATTACATTTTCATGCTCCAAAATAAGACCCTATCTGCTGTATCCTTAAATTAGAACAATATGGTTGAGTTTTCTTGTGGCTATTTCATAACATTCCTGCTGACAAAATATGGTGTGTCTTTTGCTCGTTGCTTCACTACTGTTTCTCAAGCATGTCTTCGTGTCTCTGCATCTAGTGACAGCGCTTGTAGCAGCACGCCATGGGGACACGTCTCGGAGGTCTTTAGAAGGGGACAGCGTATTCACAAATGATATACAAAGTGGGCTGCACCAGAGAGCGGGTGAGAAACCATTGCTAGCAGGGAGAATTAGGTGGCCAAATTACTTAAATAAACACAGATAGAAATTTTACTTCTCTCAGGGGTAACGTGCCTTAATTCTGTATTCACTAAAGGAATGGGATGTAATTGGCAGTCAACCTGTACGGGGGGTTTTAAAGCAACTTTCTAGGAGAATAATTAGGAAGATTTACACTGGTAAATTTGCATTGTTGAAAAATCTCTGGCACACTGTCCAAAATGCTTCTTGATCCTTTTCTCTGCTTGAGGTCTGAGCACATACCATTTCCATGCTTTGTCAAGGCTCGTATGGAGGCTTTCTGTTTCATAAACCTCTCCTCAACAGAGCCAGAGTGAATGTGACAGATGAGCATACTTTTCTTTCTTGGAATGAACTATGTAACGGAGCCTCCCGCCTGTTTTTAGCCCAAATGCAGCTAAATTACACCCCCTCACATGGATGGAGGAAAACCAGTTAGATAAGTTAGTGGGCAGTGGAGATGTTGAGATGATACTGGAGCGAGTGGAGTCTTGGCGGTCTTGATGGCCCTCCACTGATGAGAGGGGATGAGAGTGCTTAATGCTTAAGGAAAGACAGATTTGTTTCAGCCTTGAGAAGTATAAGGGGGGATGTAATTCCTCCTCTACTACCTACATGGGGACTAAGGAGAAGATGGAGCTGGGTGTTGTCAGAGTTGCACAATGACAGTCACAAGTTGTAGCAAGAGGAATTTTGAGTAGATCTAAGGAAAAAAAAAACATTCACAGCAGGAGTGGTTAAGTATTGAAATAGGTTGCCCAGAGAGGCACTGGAATCTCTGTCCTTGGAAATTTCCAACCCTTGACAGGGCAAGGCCCTGAGGAACCCAATCAAATTTTGAAGCTGGCCTGCTTTGAGCAGGAGGTTGGACCAGATGACCTCTAGAGGTCCCTTCTGACCTATTTTTTTCTGTGAATCTGTGACTCTTGAGGGTCATTTCTTTCCACAGTAGAGTGAAAACTCTTCTCTCTTCCCTTTGCTACAGCATACCTTCAAAGCTAATACTCTGTGAGGCATACCCTAGCGTTACCCTGCAGCTACACTGGTGGTGTCTCACACGTGCAACGAAAGCCAGGGGGACTTTTTACAAGACGTCAGTAAAATTTCAAAAAAACCCTGACCAAACCCTTCTCAGATACAAGTGTTTTGCAGAGACAGCTTGACAGTGCTCTAGCAGAACTTCAGCAGGCATTTGGCAGGGAAGTTTCAGTAACTACTTGCCAGATAGGTTTCCTGCCAGCGTATTCCAGCATTAGGGAGCCCAGGGCTCACAAAGTGTCTGCCTTCAGGACAGTGTGCTATTGGGACAGACCTGCTCTGAAGTTAAGCTCCGTCTGCTTTTGTGGGTTTATTTCACTTCAGGTTTAAAAATATTGAACATTTGGCAAAACACCGTTATCTTTTCCTGCCCCGTTTCATGGCAGTTCAGCGTGCTCATGACAGGCCATATGACGTGCTTCCATTCAATGCCTGTAGTCACATGATGGTACCAAAGCATTCCTGTCAATTTAGCTTTTCTCACTTTCATTTTTGGCGTCTTCCTGAGCGTATTATAAAAGTAAAAATAATCTGGGAGAGAAACAGCGGATGAAGGAAAAAAAAAACTGAAGAGGTATGCGAGAAGGAAAGGAAATCTCCTGCCGAGCTTTGAGCTGGGAATTGCATCAGATACGCAGATAACTAGGTGTGGCAGTAGGACAGTTCAGGCTTTGCCTTACATTGTCTTACCCAGCGACAGTTTAACCTGATATTGACCTTACAACTTATGAGCTTAAGGGTACAGTTATGTAACTGGGATCAGTCAAAGCTAAACTAAACTGGAATAGGCAGATGGGGCCACACGGCCCGGAAGAAGCTGGTACCAAATTGGCTTGCTGAACTAAATGCTTCCACGCTGCTATTTAAAAGGAGCACAGGGCACAATTTGTTGTTGTTTGCAATGCGGTGGTGGGCTTTTTTGAGCTTCTGGAGTATGTTGGTCAACATCTGATCTCCCGTGTCTCTTCTCCTTGTTCTTGAGAAGGGATTTTGGCAAGTCTGTGTTTAGTTTTTGTCAAGCAGGTGCGGCTTCCGACATCGAGTATGAAATTGGTCTGCCAGAATGATCTTACCCCCAGTAAAATGAAGCCTTGATGGCTTGGGGTCATAACCTTTTGCAGTCTCAATAAGAACTTTTTACCTTGAATGGACAAGAAAATAAAAAGACAAAGAAGGTGACTGTGGATTACGGCTGCGTGGTTCAAGTAAAAGGAGATAAGGAAGGGGAGAAGACCACAACAGCGTAAGAAATGGGTAGCTAAGTAATTAGGGCTGGAAAACAGGATTGCCACTGAAGTGCCACCACCATTGGGAAGAGGAGAGCTTGGACTCCTGCTTGGGCATCCCGGCTCCATCTCACTTGTGGTGTGACGTCCTGGTTTCCTCCCAGGAGCACTGCACCCGAGGTGCTGTCCTGGGGCTGCCTCACACTTGGGACTGTGCCCGTCGCACCGCCTGGCCCTCAGAGAAGCTCCCACCTCTGGTGCGGTTTGGTAAGATGAAAGGTCAGTGTTGGACCCAGCGGCGTGTGGTCCTTACTGGCTGCTGTGGTGTGTTGCACTCCCTCAATAGTTCTCACCGTTGTCTCTAGTGATGAGATTTTCTGAAGCCCCTGACTCACTTTTGAAGATGAACCTCGAGCTCCTAGATCGTTTAGATAGTTTTTGAAATCTTATTCTAGATCTTTTATATCCTTACTTTTTGTTATAGTAATTAGAGCCTCCGTCCTTTCTTCTTCCTTCCCAGAGGAAGTTGTCCGTAGTGATGAGGTCTTCCACACAGCTGATTGCCATTTTTTAGCAGTAAAAAGGTCTTAAGTTTTGTCCATACGTCTTCTTGGCTGTTTCTCGTTTCAGTAGTGCTTTCAAGTTTTATCTGTAAGTATTGTTCATGTTTTGTTTGTGCTTGTTTTATGGTGATTACTATGCGCTTTAGCACGACTTGCTATATTATGTTTGCCTTCTACTAACATTTGTTATTTTCAGCTTGTGACAGCGTATCTGCTTGTTTTTCAGAAACATGTCTTGAGGCTGTATCAGTGCATTATTAAATTCAAAATGTATGCACTTTATTTCTTTAATCCAGTAGCATCCAGCTTTGTACACTCTGATGGTAAACAGAAATTGTGATTGCCGTAGAGTGTGGGATCTGGCATAAGTGCCAGAATTAAAAAAAGAAGTCCTGCTGTTCTTTGGCAACTCCTTCTGTCCCTGGGATAGCTGGCTTGGAGGGGACTCTTGGGGAGCTATGCTCAAACAGAGCTTCCTCTCTGGGAGTTTTTTGAAAACAAAGCTCCCTGATGTTTAGATACTGGGTTTGAGGGCTTAGTTGTTTGGGAATCTCTCTGACGAACTGGCTGGAAGCTGGATATTATCTTGCTTTCTATGGAGGAAATCCTTCCTGTATCCCCAAGGCTGCCGAGGGCTGCAGACCCAGCAGAGCCAACGAGGTGCCACTGCAGGAGGAGTGGGTAGAGATGAAGCGGCTGATACTGCACGATCGGTATTGCCCACGCTCCACAAACGCCAGCTTTTACATTGTGTCTTCTGAATCCAGATAACCGGTGGGAGGGAACAGGGTGGGCTCTCATTGCTTGGCAAGTTGAAGAGCTGTTGCACCCTTGAAATGGAGACATGGGAACAGTGATGTAGCATGGCCATACTACAGTTGTGGTGGCTACACAGTCTCTTATGGTCTCAGGTGGCAGGACGCCTTTCCTAAGTGCGTTGAGCTCATGGAGACCTATCTTCTGGACCAAGTCCAGCTACTTGGACTTAGCATTCAGTGTGAGATTTAGCCATATACCTTTTTTGGAGCTGAAGGCTCCAGGCTTAAGATGTCACTTGAATTACAGTTGAAAAGACTGAGATTCCTGCAGTGAATTATTTATTTCTGGCTTCCTTGCAGTTTTTTGAAATACATTCCTTTGGTTGCGATAAAGGCATTTAATAACCATATTGCTGTGCTAGAGGGTGACCAGCCCCTTTAATTAAAATAGGACCAAAGCATTTGTAGGAAGGCAGGAGCTCTTCTTGTGCTGGATCTAACTCAGACAGATGGAGTGGAAGCCAAGGGCAAAGGAGAAATATGGTTGGCAACATCTGGGGCAAATCAAAGGAAAGCTGGAAGGGAACAATTAGTTGGGATGTTCCCAAGTAGAGTGTGGAAGATTCCTGTAGAAGATAGATAGCAGGGGGAACTACAGAGGGGCTTGCTTGCTTGCTGACCCCTCTTGAAAGAAAATCCAAGGCTAGGGGAGGCTGAACGCAGAAAAGCAAAGGGGAGTTTGCTCAGCATATTCCTCGGAGCCGGTGATGAAAGGCCAGAGGGAGGAGGGGAGGGGGTCTCCTCCCAGGCTTGAGGGCTGGGGATGGTTGTTCAGCAGAAGCAGCTGCTGGGCTGTTGAGGGCACAGGACAAGCAGCATGCGGGGAGTGTAATGGGACCTCCTGTCAAGTCCAAAGGTTCTGGTTTGGGTTATTTTGGCAATTTTGTAACCCTTGCAAGCAGAGAGACTGAGAAGCCCTGCTGGAAAGGTTTGTGAGGGAAGGACTGGGATGGCTAGAGATCTGGTGACCATTGAGCACACATGGGGATGGAACCAGGACAGCCATTGTGTTGATGCGCTCAAAGTACCATGTATGTTTTGGGATAAGTGGTTGAGTTGCTGGGGCTTGTCTTATTAGCAAAGATTGTTTTGTGCAGTGATGAAGTGCTCTGATTTGCTTTGCAAGCCTTCATGAAGCCTGGAATAGGAGGGAAATTGTGAATTGCATCTCTACATTACCACCTCTTCTGTCAGGGGTAGTTCCCCAGGAAAGCTTGCCTGCAAGAAATTTATGGGAGGAATGGGCAGAGTTTAGGAGCACAGTAAGGAAAAAGGGAACCAGGGGTGCTTTGGGATGGTTGATGTTATGAACTACAGGGGAATTATTTAATCTTTGTGACAAGATGTTTTGCCTGCGAAAAACCCCATGCATAACACATGTATTGTTTTTTTCTTTCGAAACTTGCAAGTAATGTATCATATATTATTTTTTTCATGGAAAATTTTCTTTGTTTCTGCATCTGTCACCTCCATGAAGGATTACCACATGGAAAAATGTTAGTTTTATCATTTCACAACAATCTGAATACATCTGGAGTCCAAGTTACAAAAAATCTGTGTGTTACTTGTACAAAATTTCAATGTACAATGCCCAGGAAAAGAAAAATCACGTAAAATCTACCATTTCTTAGTAATGTACATCTCCCAGTGGTAGGTCGAGGTTTTATTGTCTTTGTTCTGTCAAGAAACATCTCCCAGTTATGAGATGCGGTTTCCTGGAGATCAGACACTGCAAAGCAGGGTGGGTGAAGTTCCTAGTGGGTAGAGCTGAGGCTCCTCAGATGTGTTTGAATGCTCAGTGTGGTGAGTCCATGGGATAATGCTTTGCATTCCAGCATAGCAACTCCACAGTTGGGTATGCCACCATACCAGGGACCGCTGTGTTAGATTCAGGTGGCGTTAGGTGTCCCTACCAAACTCCCCTAGGTGCCTTTTACTGAGGAGCTTCCAGAGCAAGGAGGTATGTGAGCGGTTGTGAGATCAAATAGTTGGAGGTCGCTTGCCTCCGGAGAGAACTGGAGGGCTTCTGCCTTTGCTTCGGAGTGAGGATTGGTGATTTATGCTCAACTGGCGCAACATCAATGTGTAGAAAAGGATCTAACATACTGAATTTGGAAGAAATGCAGAATTATTTTTTTTTTTTTCGCATGCTTTGTATTAGGATAACTCTGGAAATACTCTGTTTCTGGTTTTGCTTTTGTTCTTCCCAGCTTTTTAGGAAATGTTTGAACCAAAAGAATTGAGCCAGTGCTCAAGACCATTGAGAGAGAAATTAATTTACCCAGTTTGGAAAAGGATCAGCTGCAGATTTTACTGCAGAGTCTAAGAAAGCTTTTGCCCTTGCCTTCTTCCTCCCCTCCTGCTATGGATTGGGGCTACATCCGTTCTGTAATAATATGTTTTATTTACAATGTGCATAGTTTAGATGCTTCCTAGAGTATCTTTTGACTTTGTCATGAAGAGTGGGACAGAAGCAGTGGGCAGGCTATCGCTTGGTCCTTAGGAGCTGCCTGGGGGTGGCTCATTGAAGCACAGGGAAAGGACGAGGCTCAAAAAATCAGAGCTGCGGATGAGCCTGTGGATTCGACGGCTAATCCACGCAGGAGAATGGGAAGCGTCTGCTGAGATGGCCAGGTCTCTGTGCCACGTGGTCCTCCAGAGTAGGGCAGTGGGGTGGGCTGGGATTTGGCAGGTGCTGCTGGGTGTTTCCCTGATGGGGGGACGAGGATGCAGCATCAGTTATTTCTGGAAACTACACAGCCTACAGAAAATATATTTAGCAGTTAGATAACTGGTTTAAACTGGGATTATGCCCAAATTAGGGACGAGACAGTAAAGCTGAGTGATAAGAGTATCTGTTGTTTTTTCCCTGACTGTAGGGAGTTGAGGGACAGAAACGTGCACCTGACAGCATGAAAATCCGCACAGAATCCAGAGGATTCGTGTGGGCATCCCTGCACCGCGGGTGGCCTTGTGTTGCAGAGGTGATTTTTACATTACTCTAGTGTCTTGGTACCCTGTTTGTGGGTTAGGACATCACTGTACAAGATGTTGTATAAACCCAAGAGACCTGCTTTTTTTTTTTCTCCCAGAAATTTTACAGAGGAGACAGCAGATAGACACAGTTGCACCAGGAATTGTACAGAGACTGTTTTGTGATATTTAGTGGCCTCAGCAAACAAATGTTTTGCCCTTGCTAAGTTTTGGAGAGTCTTGAGCCATGGGAATAATAGGTTAGTAACACAGATATTTAGGGGTAATTTCTTCAAGAATGAGCGGAGAAAGAGTGAAGTTCCCAGTGCACAAAACGGTGTAACAGAGACCTGACGTGGTGGAATGAGCGTAGGCAGGAGCCAAGGATGATGGAGAGGATGGAGTTGGGGGCCATGTTTAATGTTTGATGTGATAACAGGCTGAGATGCAGCAGAAGGCTACATAGGAAAAGGGGACATCATCAAAGCCAAGTAGTCTTTGCAGAATGTTCTGGAGGAATATAAGTAGAGCAGCACGGTGTTGGAAAGGCAAGGAAATGCCACAGCCATTGAAAAGATAGAAGTCTGCACAGGATTTCTAGCTGGGTTTTGTTTTGAAAAGACTTGTATATTGATCATTTGTGTGAAAATATAACTTCTTTTAGCTCCTGGCCAGAGGTAGGTGATGGGAGGAATACTGCATATACTGACCTTTGTAGTCTTCCTGCCTCCTTTTCCACCAGAGGCATCAGATTTTCCCTGTGTCGTGGAGAGTTATGTTTAAATGCACAGTGGAGCATGGTGTAAAGGTCTCGGGTCTAAGCTGAGAAGTGATGTGGTGCAGCGCAGGGCTCCTGCACTGCCTCTGCTCAGGTCCCAAAGTAGCGCAGCCATGGTCCTGCAGTGATTAAGCTAAGAAATCTAATAAAACCTAATAACGTCTTGAGGAGAGGGTGCCAGGTACTGGGAAACTGTCGTAACAGTAAATGAAAAGTAAATTAATGTAAGTATCAGTCTACTTTTATCTGTACAATATGCAAGTTTGTTTCATTAATTAGCACATGCTATACCTTACTGGGATATTGGATTGTGCTTGTACTGTAAAATGAGTTTGTCACCCTTTATGAGTGAGATTGCCCAGAGATGAAGCATAAACCCAAGTTCAGCTGTTACCCCTGTAGTGACACCTCACCACCCCATCTGTCTCCTGTCCCAGCTGGAACCTGGCTGGCTCCCTAACAGCTCCTCGCAGTGTTACTCCCCTTCCCAAGATGTGTTTTACGATCTTCTTTCTTGATCCCCGTGAGCAGTGCTGTCGTTACCCCTTCGGTCTGCTGAGCACGTGGGGATGGCACACCTTATGAACCAGTTACTGGACAACTGTGGTCGCTGTGAAGGTGCCACCCCCTGTGGTGGGTTACTGAATCCTGGTGGCTGGGCAAGAGAGGGATGCTGCCCTTTTAAGTTGACAAAGGCAGAGGCATCGTCGTCAGAAAGGGAGGAGGTTATGTGTATGGTTTTAAGTACACATATTTAAACTCCAGGCAGAAATACCTTTTTTTTTTTTCTTCATAAAAGCAACAAAAGGAAAGTCTTGATGAACAACGCTGATAGGCAAGTAATTCCTTTTGTTTAAAAGTTACTTAGTTTATACCAATCAATGACCTTTTGCAGTGTTTTCTTTGCACATTAAATGTCTTAATGGAAAGCTGGCATCTTGCTGTGAATTATTAACACTTACCTAACAGGTGTTTACATATGTTTGCCTTGAAACTTAGCTCTGTAATACTGCCTGAAAACACCGAGTTTTTGAGCCTGTGCTTTTAATAAAGGTGCAGATGAGGTAGGAAAAAGTGGCTGCTGGTTGTTTATACGTAACAGTTGTGTTGAGCCTCCTCCAGTGTTGCTAACCATGCACACCTGAGTTTCTTACCTGTTACGGCCACTTAACTACTTCTGAACTGTTACTGTCAGCAGCAGTGATTTGTAAACCTCTTCTCTAAATAACTTCTTCATTATTTCTCTATGAGAAGGGCAAACCAACCTTCAGCCACAGGCAGTACTCTGGAGGTGCTTCATCTTCCTGCCCATACCCAATGCTGCAGCGCGGCAGCCTGCAGGGCACAGACCAGGGCACAGCTTGTGTCTCCTTCAGCACCTCAGCCCCCTGACAAGGAGATGTGCACCCCGAAGCACGACACTATCTTTCATTTGGATGGGTGTCTTCATGTTTGCCGTTCAATACATTTTTGGAGATAGACTGTCAAGCCTCCACCATGTATACTGGTTAATAACATCCCACAAGGAAGTTGCTAGAGCCAAGGTTGTATGGTACAGTTCTTGATGGCCTCCAGAACTGTATCATCCTCCCCAAACAAGGGATTACTTCTGTGAGAACTTGCTTTGATGGGAGACAAACTGACTTGAGTGAAAACTGGTTTTGCAGCAGCCACATTTTAGTACTGGGAAAAAAAAAAAGAGAGAAAAAAGTGCAACAGAAACACCAGAAGCTGAAGATCCATTCTCCATTTAAGACACCACATATCTTACTTGGAAATGCAAGTTCAGGAACGTGACTTTAATTATTGGTGACCTTGTCACTTGAGAAGATGAATTTGTATCTCTTGTCCTGGAAGATGGGTATTTCTGTGCCTTGATTAGATCTTCGTATGAGAAGTTGAGAGTGCGACAGGCAGCTTCTAAGCCAGGGTTCAATATTTCAGCCTTGTTAGGGCACCGATGGCTTTCACAGAAGTCCTTGCCCTGGTAGTTAGCCATTACCAAGAGGGATCTAATGATTTACCTTTACCCGAACAAACACCTCATAAAAGGACAGCGCAAAGGACCAAGCGGCAGATGCAGCGAAGCCTGCCCTGACAGCTCTAAATTGGTTGTGTTGGAGGCGAATACACATAAATCTTCCTTGTGCGGGAGTTGCAGCTCATGGGGCAGTTCTGGTGTCCCAGGCTTAGCCACCACAGGAATGCTCTGCAGTATTGGTGGCACTGGCGAGACAGCTGAGCATGCCTGGCTGTCCTAGGGTACAGGGTACATCCCCCTAGCCTGCGGGATGCCCTGTGACCCAGGGGCTCTCTGAAGTGCCCGCAGGCACTGTGTGTGCACTCTCAACTATGGGACCTGGCTCCAAAGTCCCTTCATCGGAGGCAGGTGTTGAGCAGGGTACCCGGGATCCTGCTCCTCCACCTTTTTCCCCAGATGAGTCGGAAAGGTGTGCTTCACGTGGCATTAAAATCGGGAGGAGGTAGCTGAGCTTTGCTTCTAAAATAACTTGTTTCACTGAAAGAGTAGAAGTGATGGAGTTCTGGATATCCAGAAAAATGGTAGGCTTGAAATTAGGGAAATGAGAATATGTTCTAAGCATTTAGGCATGTAAAAACACTTTTCATTCTCCTCTTAAACACACGCAACCCCCAAAATATGACAAGAAAAATGATACTCTTCAGTGAATAATTAACATGTAAGATTTTTAAATCTTTCCTTCATCTTAAATGGCTTTTGTCGAGGTGAATCTTAGAATTAACTAAAACATGTATTTCATCTTAATTGATGAGTCTCTTTAAGCTGCTTGAAAAAATAAGATTCTCAGTTTTTAAGGAATACAGTTGGCTCTCCTTAAAGGCACGTGTATCAGCTTCTGGTTGATTTCTGATCCTGGGCTCCAAGTCTGCTCATAGACGTAGTGGGAGAGAACCTCTCACATGCAGAATTAATTAATATTTATGGTGCCTTTATCTTGCTAGAATGTGCTAGACTTCAAAGTGCCATGCTTTGATTGTTTTGCAAAAATGCGAGGCACTAGTCTGTAAGAGAAATATCTCTAGCCAGAAAAACAGAGACTTTTGTGGCCAGTTCTGCTATTTATTTAAAAAAAAAAAAACAAAAAACAACTACAGAGATTGGTATGGCCAATGAACGTGAAGCTTTATCAAGCAGCATGCTGATTTTAATTGGCGTGGTTTCTTTATCAGTGGTGGTCTTACTTAAAACACGTCTTAATGTCTTATGGAATCAATTAAATATTAGTTTGCAAATGGTATGGTGTTTCAACAGATGTGTAAACACCATGCTCTTCCTAACAGGAAAAGGTCACAAATAAGTCAGCTTTAAAATTAAGGTTGGTCATGTAATGCTCACGGAGGAAATACGGTCTTTTATATTGAAATAATAGAGGGTATCCTGGTGCCTATTTTGGGACTGAAGCAATATAATTTTTTGTCAGGGAATCACAACACATGGTCCATTTTAATACATGTGTTTATTTTAATAAAATGAAAACTAATATTCAATCAAAAAAGCGTATAGTGCAATGCTGTCAGTCAGGAGTCTGTTGCGGTCTCCGCTTGACGGTATTTATTTCTGTCTGTGATCGGCGTTTATTTTTTCAGTTAATTTGCCTTCCCGTAGTAGGGAGGACTGTATTTATTAGATTTTACCATGCTTAATCTAACACGAACACCTGCTGGGAAGCTGTAATACAATGTCAACTGCGCCGGTGAGATAAGGACCTGATTTGTTTTTACTTGACACGTTTCATATTTACCGTATTTCTTTAAAAAACATTTTGGAAATTTCAGTTTGGTGTGAATATTTGTTTAAGCTGTCCCATCAATCACCGCTATGATTTACTTCCATAGGCAATGCCGGGTCTGACTCTGGTATGTCCCTGCGCGGGTCTCTTGATAATCTTTTGTGTAAGACGCGATCTGCCTCCTTCCAGACTTCCTACATCCACAGGCTTATTTCATTTTTGAGACTTCTTTCATTTCACTGTTCTCCTTTGTTCTTTAGATGACTCTGTACTTAGTGGCTTAGACAGATCTTCATAGCAAGACTCATTCATATTATGAGAGGAGCAAGGAACATTCGTTTAGAAAACGTGTTGCTCCTGTGAATTAATCCAATATGCTGAATGGGAAAGAAACGCCGAATGTGTATGATTATTGGCACATCTGTTACGCTGTTTGCAACTGGTGAATTAACACATCAATACATTTATAAGATAGTATTCGTGACAAAATATTTTTAGTCATTTTTGTATAGTGTATGGCATTTCTTTGCTTAGATGCCTTACCACACCTTGGAAGCAGACAGTTGACGTGTCATTCATGTTAGAAGTAGCATTCAACAGGATATGAATTATTTTTTCTTTTTATATACAAGCAATATTCTATTCGGTCCTCCTTTGCTCCTGGGAGAAGGATAGAAAACAGATAAAATTGATATAAAAAGTGTATATTTTATGCATATCCAGAAGGAATCAGTGAACTGAGGATCCGTAGGGCAACACAAATTCATAAGAAGATTTTATCTGTAAGTGCTGGACATTTGTATTAATGCTGTATGATCTGATTTATGTGGATGCATGTTTTTTAGTGTCCCTTGAATTGATGGACATCTCTCGTTTTGATGTTTCCGTATAAATACAAATTCACCTGTATATGCTGCCATCAGAAACAAATATGCAGCTGAAAAGATAAGGTTCAAAAGAACTACCCCCATATAACATGGCAAATATATTTCTTGCACATGTGTATGTTCCTGTGTAGTTTCATGCATGAATAATTTGTGTACATTAGAAATGAAGGACAAAACGTTTCCCACATTTGGCGTCGGCAGGCTGAATGGTATGTGTGAAACTGGACAAAAATAAAGATTCATTATTGGCCTCACATCTGAGGAGGCGCTAGAGCATAATATTTTCCTCCAAAGTCCTCTTTGAGATTGTGTTTAGTAAATTAGCTTCAGATCTTCCCATCCAGTGCCATTCTAGCGTAAGAAGAGGAGCTTTGGCTCGCCGAGTGCTGAGCACCCAGCTGAGACGTGCGCCTGGTGGGTCTCCATGTAAGTGCCGCTTTCAGACAGGGATGTGCTGGGGAGCTGATCCCCACCTGCTAAGATAAAGAAGCCACCTGAATGGGTTGAGTCTTGCTTCCCTTGTGCGTAACTCTCTTCCCTTCATGTAGAAGCGAAGAGGCAAGGGAGCAGAAAGAGCAAACCCGCGTCCTGTCTCTGGGTAGGGACAAGAACCAGCTAGACCCAAGGGCGCAGAGGATCTCCTGAACCTGTCACTGAAGAAGTACTCCACGGAGCTGAAGATTTAGATTGGCTGTCTCTTAAATCCTTAGGGCTCTTCTGTTTATTAAGACGAAAGCACCATGTAACTGGTTTTATTATGTGACTTTCACAGGTGCTTTTCATTTTTGCATGTGATTGTGTATCCATTGCTTGTTCCAGCAACAACATTAATATGTTTAGAGTTATAGAAAAAAATGTGTAGAGCATCATGCTAGAGAAATTCTCTGTGACTGTATAATTAATGACTACTTCCCTCTTGAGTTTAGAGTCAAAGTTATACAAGCAACTTTATCATCAAAAGTTTCCAGTTTTGAATGCTTACATTTGCAAGATTTGTGTTCTTGTTAGGTGACCTCTCATATGGGATTGCACTTATCAACTGCCAAAATGCTAAGGCTGAAAGAGAAGGATGCTTTTTTTTTTTTTTTTTTTAGGCCAGTCCATCCAGGTCATAATTCTGGGAATGCTCAAAAAATAACAGTTACTTTGTTATATTCCTGTACATGTGTGGAAACGTGGAGTTGTTGCAGTTGCTTTTTTTTTGTTGTTTTGTTTGGCTTTGTTCGTGGTGAGCTGCAAATGAAATGATTAAAATTCCACCCACTGCAGCACAATCTGTATAAACATGGGCCTTCAGAAGGCCAGGGCTCTTTTAATCTGAAAATTTTTCAGTCTCCGCTTAGTGTCTACACTGTAGTAGTGTTTCCACTCTACTTTGGATTATTGGGGTCTGCTCTGTTAAGATGATTCAAAATGCTTCCTGCATCCCTGGCTAATGATAGTGGTAGGTGAGATGTCCTCTCCTATTCCCCATCCTCATGGTTCCTTGAGATCCCCAGTTGGCTTTCAGAGCTCAGTTGAATTGGGGCTTGTTTTCTTTGTGAAAATGCATTCACCCATGACGCTTCAGAATGGGTTTTGTTTCTTTAGGATAATATAACTCTGGGTTGCAAACAGCCTCCAGGAGTAAGGAACAGAGTCCCAGAGAAAATGTAGTTAATTTGAAATGATTTGGGGGCTCTCAGCAAAAAGCTTTCGCGAAGCTTTCTTGTCCATCATGGCTAGGTAAACATCCAAACTTTGCCTCATCACATTGGTAAAATAACTGTAACTGCAGGCATGTGCTGTGGGTATTCAGGCAAGCAAAATTCCCTTTAACCAAGGAAAAGAGAAGAATATCACCAATGTCACCAAACCTGTAAAATTTATCTGGAAGGTGTGATCAGCACCCGTAATTCCTTTAAGAGGAAATTGCAGTAAACTAGAAAAAGCTTGTGGTTTATCCTCAGATGCTTTTGGCATTCTCAAAGTTTGTTATTTAATCTTTTGGGGAAATTTTCTAAGTGCTAAGGATGTCATATGCTGTCTATAGCTCAGTTATAATCCCTTGTTTGCTTCTTGCCTGGGTCTTCAATTATATTTTCATTAGTAGTCCTTTAAATCATGTTTGGGTTTGCAGTCCAGGCTGGTTAGCTGAAGTGATTTTAATCACTGATTTTAAGCATGTACTTAATTAGTAAGCGAGGGATTTGATGTAAAACTTTTTGGATTGTATTTCACAGTTATTTTTCTTGCAAGAGTGATTTGTATTGATTGATAGCTGTTTCATGTGTTGAGTGTCAATGGCAATATAATATTTTCCTTAATTTGGAACTTCTTTTGCTATTCAGACTGACAAACTGCATACATGCTCTTGTTATAAATGGTGAAGGATGTATGCAGCCTGTGGTCATATTTTACTCATGGTGATGTCTTCTTGGATTTCTGTTCATGAGGCAGAAAATCCGTGTTATAACATTGGTTAAATAATACTGAGTTACATATATGAGAAGCACTGGAAAGTGTCTAAAACCGTGTTTTGCTGTTGAAGCTGAGGAAATTATTAGACAATCAGTTAAACAACGGTATATGTGCATTAAAATTATCATTTTAATTTGGATGAGGAATGTGCATGGAAACAGCTCTGTTGATCATCTGCATTCCCTGAGCTTGGGTTCACATCCTGGACCAGCCTTGGAGAGTATGAACGCAATTGCTTTTACATGGAATTGGACAGCAAAATGCACTAGTGCGTGTTCAGCATACATCAGGTACACTGGACATTTGAAAAAGCAAGCCGTGCTTTGCATCTACAACTAAGGGAATTATTAACTTGGCAGAAAACCTGGACAATATCTGTAGGTAGGACTACGTAGGTGTCTGAATGTACTGTTCTTGATTTCCATTTCTTTCAGATTTTAGAGCTGTATCAGCCTCTTCCGACAAGTTCTTATAGATTTTGAGGGGGGGGGAAAGTCCTTTCTTCTAATCAGTTCCTCAGCCTTTAAATGAACGAGTTCTTGAACTGGGATGAACTGAAGAAAATGCTCAGTATTGTTAGCAAAATAGTTTGTGATTGAGCAAACCACTTTGCTGGTTTATCACTTCGATGCATCCTACAGGTCCTTAAGCTGTTTGTTCTCCAGTTCAGTGGTTTAACTTCCTCGTAAACTTCATCAGCAGATGTGTACTGTTTGAATTTAATATCAATTCATTTAATACAATAGGAAAACATAAGATTATAGTTAATAAGATTTTCACATTCTAAAAGTTTGTTGTTTATTCTTTTGGGGAAATTTTCTGGGTGCTAAGGATGTCATACACTGTCCATAGCTGAGTTATAATCACTCGTCTGCTTGCCTAAATAGATCTGTTTAGAAATAGAATAAGTAAAAGCCATAGTTATCTATCTTCTCAGTTACTTATGCTTCTTTTGTTCAGAATCCTTGGATGCAAACCATACCTGGCCCTCATTATTGCTGCTCTTTCTCAGCTTCAGGTAGCGACAGTATATTTTGGGAAAGAGTAAGTATGGGTGTTATTTTGCTAACGTCCTTCCGCCGTAAAGATGGGATGCAAAAGATGCAAAGAAATCATACAGCTTTTGTGTATTTTCCTTATCCTCTTCCCCGCCCTTCTACTACCTTTTATTCCAGAGTGTGTCACGACCACGGGTTTCTCTTTCAGCAGCTGTCTAGGAGCACCCTAGGCTTACAATCTGATCTTGGAGCAAGTGAACCCCTTCTGTGCTCGTAGCCAAGTCATCCCTGAAGTATGCAAGGAAGTGGCAGGGATGGGTGGGATGAAAAATCGTGCTGTGCTGCATCCCTGGGATCACTTGGGTGAGTGTGGGTGTCCCGTATGCTCCGAAATGTCTCTGTCCCTGAAGTCCTTCTGAGACGGCCAATGTTGGGCTGGGGAGGACATCGCTCTCTCCCTTGTCCCAAAAATAAAGCGAAGGTGCAGTGCTTCTGGGTTCTGGGAGGTAAGAAGAGCTGTTTTCTGTGGCTGTGGTGCACTGGTCTGCCCTTAGTGCATTTCTGAAACTGGGACTGCAGGCAGAAGTGGGGGGGTCTCTGTTTTGGGTTTGTGCCTTCGCACTGTGCCTAGCAGAGCCTGAGCCCCAGGCTGGAGCTGGCCAAGCAGCCAGTGTAGACACAGCTGTCCCCTGAGACCACAGCCTCTGCGCTCAGCAGGATGCAAGTCAAGGAACTCGTCGTTCTTGTGCTCACCTTGCAAGAGGTCGCAGTTGTCTCCATATGCAACAACTGAAAAGGAAGGAAAAATTTCCCTTGTTGCTTTTGGACCGTTTAGGGCCAAGGTAAGCACTGGTGCTGAAAAATATAAAGAAGGCTTTTCTTTGCTTTAAGTGAGATCTTTGCACAATCTGTGCTTTTGGCTACTAACGAAAGAGTACTCCTTTTAGTATTTCGTTCTTCTAGATAATGAGTGTACTTAAACAATGTGTTAAGCAGCACAGCCCTTTGAGTAGGGAGTACTGTCAGCTCTTGGCTTATTTTCTCATCTGGTCTGGTCCACAGTTTGGCTACAGCAGCACAATTTCACAGTATGTGCACAGCGTTTTATATCCATTTTCGACAAAGTTTTTCTTTAGCGTATTATGTGCTGTCATTTGACACTACAGTTTTATATTCTTCCCTTCCCCTCCTCTCCTGCCCCTACTGTGGTTTTGATACCTGACAAAGTTGCTCTGTGGCTGTTCGCAGTTATTTACCTTTTTCACAACTCTTGTTGAGTACAGTTTATGTTTTCTTCCAGATTGTTGCGTTATACTTTCAGGCCATTAATCTCTACATTCCCTTCCCAGGGAGGTTGTGGAGGATCAGACCTCAGAGGTCTCCTGGAATTTTCTTTAGCAGAGTCCAAGGTCGTGAGTTTGAATGCATTGTTTGAATATTCATCCAACAAGACCTTTGGATATGCAGCGACTGAACTCAGCTGAGCACTGCTGCCTGCAGCAGTCGTGATCGGTCTTTGTTTATTTAACCCAGGCTGTACTTTAAAGAGGTTTTGATTACAGGCATATTTGGAACCCTATATAGATCGCAGCGGCACTGACGGCCTCATCTCTGAGTATCTTTATTGCCACTGAGCAAAAAGGGAGTCTCTATTCTTTTCACATAGTTATATAATTAATGAGTTATTTTAATGGCTTTTAGGTCTTATTATTTGGGGAAGTTTTGAGTGAAGTTACACAAGGTCAACATTTCAGAAAAAAGTGAGACTACATTTTATAGCTGAGGGAGTAAGACGTGTGCAGCACCAGTGCTGGTAGAATTTAAGTTTAGATAAAAACGTCTGCAGTTCTTTTGATTTCAGGAGGAGCTCTCTCCCAAATGTGCTGGGCTAAAAACTGTTTTCCAGATTCTGCTGTTAGACAACTCCAGGACTTGCCAGCATGTCAACTTTGCCAAACTGCAGGCAAGTGATGCTGATAACGCTGCGGGCAGTTTCCCTGTGGCTATTTCAATCCTTGTGACAGAAAGGAAAATAGTAAAAATCACATGTGTTTCCACTTAAATTTCTTCTGAGATGACATGAACAGTTAGAAAAGCTAGTTCACGAATATTCACGGAGAAGGAGAAATAGAAACAACAAAAAACTGGGGTAGAGGACTGGAGGCACAGAGTTAGGGTAGCTTCATCCTAAACCCAGCCCCCGAAGAGACTCTGGTGTGGAAGGTGGGACCATCTAGCAGGAGATAGGGAGGTGGATTTTGCATGTCTCCAGGGAGATTTATTGTAGAACGTATTGGGGATGGTCATTCTACCTTTCATACATATTAAAAGGTTACATTTTAAAAGGATGTTTCGTTTCAAACTATACATATATGGAAGAAATCTGCCAGATTTGCAGTGTTGGGCAGTGTGCTCTCTCAGGGGCTTTCGAGAGGCAGGTGCTGAGAGCAGTCTTGGTGCATATCTGTAGGTCTGTGGGGTGCAGGGTCTTTGGGTGTAAACCCGGGATGCTTTGGGATGTCAGACAAAGAAAGGGGGTTTAGCATCTCACTTGTGATCACGTTGTCTCTCCAGCTTGCCCGGATGGAGAAGTCCCCGTCCCAGCTGCTCATGGGCTGCTCCCACCGGTGCAGCACTGCTCCAGGCAGCCGGCAGAGCCGCTTCTGGGACCCACGTTTTGTTAAATCTCGGTCGGCCAGGTTAGCTTATGGTATTGTGCTCTCTCAACGCGGCTATTTCTGCCCGAAAGGTGCCAGAATACTCCTGGGAGCAGCCGCGCCGGCAGCGCAGGGCAGGCGCTAATCTCCATTGACGGGGAGATGACAGGGAGCTGGGACAGGCCGGGGGCCGTAACCTTTGCAGTCAGCACAGCTGGCATTGCAGGGCGACATGCGGCCAAATAGCTCGGCGCTGGGAAGGCATTTAGTAGCCTCTGCACTTTTAGTTCTCATTACATGTACCAAACATGTTGCGTTTAGGTTATGCGGTGAGAAGTTTTTGTGCTAGAGAATGAGACTCATACCATTGCAGTTCACTTTTGCAATATCCATAAATTCTGCGTGGGATATAAGAATGACTCTGCCCTAGGAGTAGCTGCAATATAATTGCAGGCTCTGCTGCAGCCCTTTGAAAGATTTTGAGTGGCTATGGCAAAAAGTGTTAAGAAATGCAGTATTTGGACACTGCTAGAAGTTAGTGCATGCTGCTCAAGAAGCTCTGCCCTAGCCAGGTGGTGTGCCGTGCAGTCCCTCATTCTGATGGTGGCTAATGCTCACTGCTGCAGAATCACAGAATGGTTCGGGTTGGAAGGGACCTTAAAGATCATCTAGTTCCAACCCCCCTGCCATGGGCAGGGACACCTCCCACTAGACCAGGCTGCTCAAAGCCCCATCCAACCTGGCCTGGAACACTTCCAGGGATGGGGCATCCACAACCTCCCTGGGCAACCTGTTCCAGTGCCTCAACACCCTCTCAGTAAAGAATTCCTTCCTGATATCCAATCTAAATCTACCCGCCTTCAGTTTGAAACCATTACCCCTCGTCCTGTCATTACACTCCCTGATAAAGAGACCCTCCCCATCCTTCCTGTAGGCCCCCTTCAGGTACTGGAAGGCTGCTATGAGGTCTCCCCGGAGCCTTCTCTTCTCCAGGCTGAACAACCCCAGCTCTCTCAGCCTGTCCTCATAGCAGAGGTGCTCCAGCCCTCTGATCATCTTTGTGGCCCTCCACTGGACCTGTTCCAACAGGCTCATGTCGTTCTTGTGCTGAGGACTCCAGAGCTGGACGCAGCACTCCAGGTGGGGTCTCACCAGAGTGGAGTAGAGGGGCAGAATCACCTCCCTCAACCTGCTGGCCACAAGGAGATGAACAATTCATAATGCAAGCCCGTGCGCCTGTGTGAATACAATTACAGAAGGAATTAATACGCAGTAACTTCAAAGAGCACTCTCCAGCAAGCAGAAAATCACAGTTGAGCCCATGGAGTCATTTGTCCCAAGACATTTGTCCGTGTTGCCTCACAGGGCACAGTTTGTCTTTTTCAGCGTATCCAGCATAAATGATGCAACCCTGATTTCAGATAGTCAGCTAGCCGTGACACACAGCCCTGAGAAATGCTCATTATTCTTTGGCTTCGCTCTTCTTTTTACTTCTTATTTATTCAAACAGATTACATTCCCATTTGGACGGGATTAGCTGCGGTTTGAAAGTATTGCTGCGGTTTGTCCTGTGAAAATGAGTGTAGTATTTAGTGGAGAGATGTCTGTTTCATGACCTGAAACATCTTGGATAGAGCACACCAGAGTGTCAGCGTTTGTATCTAACTAGATTTCCTGTCGTATAAAGACATGAGGCACGTTTGGGGACGTCTCATGAATTTACCACTCCCTCTCCCATGGGGAGAACACAGAATATGGGGGTTTCTTCATAGCTTTTCTAGGAAACAGACACATTTTTTTCTCCCTCGCTGTTTGGCTTCTGATTAGCATTGATGACTATCCAGAACAGGCTAAAACAGTAGTGCTCAACACAAAAGCATCCTGCGGAGTGACCCGCATGTGCGTGCGTGACCCCAGTGTGTCCCCATCCCGTGCCACTGCTCATGCGGCCCACTGAAACCCAAACACAGCTGTTTTTTCAACAGTCAGCAGCATGACTTTGCCCTCAAACAATTTAAATTTGCATTTTTAGGATTAAAAATAACCAGATAATTGCAATAGATGTGATTTATATTTAATGCTTATTTGTGCTGTTTAGTATGGCAGGTCCAAATTTTCCTAAAGAGACAGGATTGTGCAGCTTGCCTGTCAAATTCATTTTTCAAAATGCGAAACAGAGCGTTTAAGCCGCTGTGAATAGCTATGTTGCTGCTATGAACATGAAGTATTTTTCCTAATTTCATTTAACAGTTTTATTTTGGATACAAGTAATTTTGTTAGTGTTGGAAACGCATGCACAATAACATGGCTCTGATGTTGAAGGACTGAAACTCTAATTGACTGGCCTTGTCTCTCTGAAAGCAGGGTACAATGTAAACAAGAAAACACAAGCCATAAATGGTGAAAAGCTTACTTTTGAATTTTAACCTCCTGAGCGAGACTACTGAAAATTCGTACTGGGGACCAACCTCAGCATGAATGCACACCATTAGTTTCGTAGGAAACGTAAATTTTTTTTTTTTATCCTTGGTAGTGGAGGTATTATTAATACACGGTGTAACCGCTTTATGCTATGTATGTGTTTCTTAGCACAAATCAAATTGTTCCTTGACTCAAATTGAAGTAAAATAAAAAATAAAAATCTGTTTATGTTCAAACTGACAGAGTTACAAAATAGGGTGCAAACACAACTAAGCTCAATAGCAACCTCTTCCTTGCTCATTCACCCCTGGGAAGTACCGTTCCACCTCCCCAGGGGAGACTTGTGCCCATCTTGGGCCACCCCTTCGTTAAGCAGGACCATCTGTACCTACAATACTGTTCTCCTCCTGGGCACGTGGCCCAGGTTGATGCCATTAGGCAGGAGGTGAAGCATATTTCTCACAGTAGCTTAAGTGGCTTTAAATAGAGGACATCAGAGAACTCTTACCTTGAGATAAGATGTGACTAGCTGTAAAGGGGTCCGTGTCTGGGGAAAAAAGTTTCTTCCTAAGCATAGTCTTGGGAAGAGTAGGAGGTCTTTTTGCCACTTCTGTTTCGTGAAGCAGCATCCACAGATATGCTGTGGATAAGCAGCATATCAGTGGATGTACTGACCTTAAGATGGCAGGTCGTGCGCCTGGATTGCAGGTGTATGTCTTCGGTCACGTGAACTCAGGTAATCTCAGTTCTTACGCTGACTCTATTTTCTTAACTTAGATTTTTAAGTTATGGCTTAGTTATGGTATTCATTTCATAATACCTGCATATCTACAGCCTTAAATGGGAAATGTCTGTTCCTGTTTACAGTGTGCGTTAGTAGAAGGGATACCTGTAGTAATCCCTGATATTTTTGATGTCCCGTTTCGGTCCGTATCTCTCACCTAAGAGTTTTAATTCATGGATCCTGAAGAAACTTGTGGCTGGTGTTGAATACAGTGACCAGTGCAGAATTCAGCAGCAGAAGCATGAAAATGCTGATCTGGTGTCTCCTCTTTGCATTTCCGTGCACTTTGGCCTTTCTGACAGTAGCAGAATATCCTTTGCTACCTTCAGGATCTTGCTTGTGATGGAGATTGCTCTCATCAGCTGTATCCCATCAGGTCTTGGAGTTCCTGCTCTACAGATGAAAGTCACGTTGCATGGTCCTCTGGACCTGACGTAAAGCTATCTGTAGCCAGAGAGAGACTTTGGTGAACTTTGTGTCAAACCCTTTCTCAGAAGCTGGACCTACACCAAAGAACCCCCATTCCCACAAGAAACTAGCACGATCTCAAAACTTTCCATGTTCGCAGCTGACTCCAGCTCCCGTGGTATAGTTTATCTCATCCATGGTAAACACTGAGAACCAAAGCTTACTACTTTTTCAAGCTGAACGTAGCAGCAGAGAATTTGTTCTTTTTTCTATTTTGAGGCTTTCTATTTTTATACTGCAATGAAAAGCAGTACCTAGTACTTAACAGTGAACCTCTGATTTCTAAATGAGGTTCAGTCTCAGGATCAAGGGACTGGAGACTGGTTCCTCGTGATTTTTCCTAGACTTTTCCAATCCCTTTGCGCCAGTGAATAAATTGTCCCTGTGTTTTCTTCCCTATAATATGTCCTCATCATACTCCACAGCTGAAATGGTTTCTCAGAGAGCAGGACTGTAAGCGTTTTAACAATATAAAGTAAGCCAGTGCCTTTTCATGTTGCAAATTGCTGTGTAAAGACATTTAAAGCCTCCTGTAGTCACCACTAGGATTCCTCATCTGGATCCACGGATGTCACACAGAGCTGCAAAAAGCATTTTATGATTAAGGCTGCTATCTCATGATGCAGCCTTCAGAGGAGCTGCTTGATGCTTTTGAACAACACTTTACATTTTAAGCTATACCAATGATTTTTAAAATACATTCTGAAGATGTGGTAGCATTTCAAGAGAGTGCGCAGGGCGAGGGGATGCTGAATCTAATAGCCAAATAGAGGTGAGGCTGCTGCTGCTCCATGTCCCCAGGTCCAGCATCTATATAGAATCGTAGGATGTGTTGTGTTGGAAGGGACCTTTAAGGGTCATCTAGTCCAACCCCCCTGCAGTAAGCAGGGACATCTTCAACTAGATCGGATTGCTCAGAGCCTCATCAAGCCTGGCCTTGAATGTCTCCAGGGATGGGGCCTCCACCACCTCTCTGGGCAACCTGTGCCAGTGCCTCACCACCCTCATTGTAAAGAACTTCTTCCTAATGTCTAATCTAAACCTGCCCTGCTCTAGTTTAAAACCATTGTCCCTCGTCCTATCGCTACATGCCCTTGCAAACAGCCCCTCCCCAGCTTTCTTATAGGCCCCTGTCAGGTACTGGAAGGCTGCTATAGACATATATACAGCATATATACGCACATACACATTCTCCGTCTAGCCTGTAGCTGCCCCTGGATCCCAGTCTCCCCCGCTGGTGGCTCCTGGCCATGCAAGCCCCCGAGGCGCAGCCCCACTGCAGTTGCTGGTGCCCCAACCACGTGGACCTCTCTGCCCATGGTCCAGCTCCAGCTGCTGCACTCAGAGCCCTGTGCACACACGCGCAGGCAGAATAGGCTGCCCATGGGGATGATCCCCTCCTGTGACAGCTTGGGGAGCGGTGAACTGGCCTCCCTTGTGTCTGTGGTAATCAGTCCTTAATCAGCCACCCTGATGAAGAGGCTCTGCGCTCAGGCTACATGTCTCGACCAAGATGTTCCCCTCCTATTTCTCTCCAAACTGGTGGGACAGGCACCAAACCGCTTGTACATGGGTGAGGTGTGGTACCGGGAGTTTAGGTGCACAGCATGCTCGTTTCTACAAGGACCCTGGTGAATATTTGTTATAACATTGTTTATCTTTTTTTTTTTT
>VYZM01020057.1:383218-480290 GCA_013398915.1 Dromas ardeola
GCCTGGAAAGCTGAGTGTAAATATGCTTTCTTTTGATGCGTAAGTTCTGTGATTTTCTCCCTCTGTCTTCACGCTGCTCAGAGAGGCTGGGCTGCACAGGCAGATAGCTTTTGAAAAGCTCTAGCCAAAGTCTTTGGGCCCCTGTGGCAGATTGCTGGGAGGCTTTCAGGAAGGCTTTGAGCTATCCAGTGGGAAACAAAGAGAACAAGGGGTTAGCCCTGGAAAGATGACTCGGGTACCCTGGAAAGAAGGAGGTCTTGGTGCGTGTCATATTACTCTGAGTCAGCTTTATCGCTGAGAAGATTTAATGATAAAAGCATGTTTACTCAAAACACAGATTTACGGGAATGGAATGAAGTCACTAAAAAAATTAAAATCACAAAAACATATTGCTAAGGGTACACTTAAAGCAAATTCTTCAGCATTTTAGGTAGCTTGTAAGGCTAATTAGCTCTTTTGCAGCCTGCTCTGCAAAGTAGTTAGAATTAAGTGATGAATTGTAAGAGTCTGGCTTCTGGGTGGTTCCCAGAGAGAGCTGCTTTGGGTAATCCCCTCCATCGTTGACGAAGGAGGGAACGAGCTCCCCTTTCTCCTCCGGTGATCCTGGCCCTGTTCCCTCTGGTGGGCCACGGGACAGCACGGGGTGGTGCTGGGCCAAAGTCACTCAGGCCCACCATCTCACCACCGCGGCCTGATGGGCATTTCTACATACCAGTGCGTTAAGTAGGCATTAAGCTGCTCCCGTCAGGTTTTGGTACTCTTAACAGTGACTTAAAAGTTTTATTTAATGAGAAATAAGAATAATCGACTTTTTTTTTTTTCCCCCCCCATAATGATTGTACTTGCTAGATGCTTTCCAGAGAAGCTACCCCAGATCTATAAACATAAGGAAAGAGGAGCAGAGCCTGGGCATTGTGATCTTTTACTATCTAATAGATTAAGGGTAACAGCTCCTAGGACCCTGCCAGAGTCTGGTTTCTTACTGAGTTTGTTTCATTTCGCTACACTGGAAGTGGTCTTTTCTGGAATGAAAATATTGACAAGGGAAAGCTCAAAGAAAAGGAAGTAAGCTTATTAGAAATTCTGAGTTTAGGATCTGTTTTTAGAACTTGAAGAATTCCCCACTTGGTTCAAATTAAAGCCCCTAGGCTGAATCTGTGACCAAAACTGAAAGAAAGGATGAAAGGTAGGCTGACCTTCGGATATTAAAAATCATGATTCTTTTTGCATTTAGGGGGCAATTAGAAAGGCCTTCTGCCCAAAATGGAGTGAAATTAGTTGATCCAAGGTGACCTTTTCAGTTCATTGCACTGGTTGGTTATCCTGTAGGATGAAACAGCTCTGGGCCAGAATGGTGGGGATAACATCACCAGAAAGGTGTATTGGCTCATGCTTAGTAAGGTTGTCCTGAGTTGCGGGACATTAAACTCTTTGTATCTCAAATATCAACATTTACCCTGACACAGTGAGCCAGTCTTGAAATTAGAACGGTTTTCATTACATAACGCTGGGAGTGCTTGAAGGTATTTGAAATGCCAGCCATCTGCTGCAAAGACACCGACTGTAGCCCTCAGGTTTGACCTACCTAAATACTTTCTGCAGCTGGAATGCGTGAGCCCGTGATCATAAATAACGAAGGTTGTTTGAGTCGTGATAGCTGCCGACGTGCACGGTCTTGCTCCATGGCAGTAAAATAATTCAAGTAGTTTGTTCCACGTGCTGGCTCTTGCTGTAGGTGTTGGCTGGAAGCAATGTATTGATGCCAGAAGAATCGCTGTTAGGGAAAGGAGAATTGGTCTCACGGCTTCAGTGCTTGCTCGGTTGACTTTTTCTCAATGATTTCTTTACTTTTTGGGAACCATCTTATGTGAACCTCAGCTGAGGTTAAGCCTTGGTGGGGCTGTCAGGCCAGTTCAGTTTTTCTTTTAAAATGCAAGGAGGTTTCCCAGTGACTTCTGTGTTGATAGTATTTTTTGAAAAACCTGTAAGGTTTTATTTATTTTTTTTACCGTATACAAACACTGTATTGAAATGAAGAAGCAGGACCTTGGCCTTTTTTAAAGGCTAGACATTGATTTTTTTTTTCCTATTGATAAATGGGCTTGGGCAGTTGGTAATCAATAGTAATGACCTTTTGAATGTTTGCGGGATGCTTCACCAGCCACAGAGCAATTAATTGTTTCAGGCAGCAGTACTTGCTTAATCGGTTCTGGTGGTGGCTGGAGAGGAATACGAATATTCTCCTGGGCAATGATTAGGCTCCATGGATCTTTCAAATCTGGTAAGACTCCAAAAATGTGTAAAAACTCTGTTTTGTAAATTAAGATCAGAAACTATTATTAGCTGTTGTTTGTAGTTCAAGCATGATGTCATATTTGGCAGAGCGCTACAGAAAAACTCCCAGCTCATGGCTCGGATCTGTTCTTTCTCAACTCGGTGTCTTCGGTGTCTGCTCTTGAGGCCGCCTGTCTCTCCTAAAGAGGAATGGTTCATGTGATACCAGCTTTTAAGGGCTGATTCAGTGTTATCACTCTCATGGGAAGAGGGACAGGAGGCTTTGCTCAGAGCTGGTCATGACCACATGATTTCCAGCCACCTTACCCTTACATAAAACTTGATTATAAACAGCTTTAACTTTTTATGTTGGCATAAAGTCCTCTAAGGCCGTTGCTGCTCGACGTCCCCGGGCTTCGTGGGAGAGGCCCACAGAACTTGCTTCTGCATTTTTTGACGTTTTTTCCCATCCTTCTATTTATATGGCTAAATAACTGTAGTAATTTAGGGTTAAAAAAGGCTTGAGGAAGCATAGTATCACAACAAAAACATATGTTTGGAACTGTAAAGCATTGCAGGAAACAACATTCTTCCAAGTTTCATGAAGTTGCAGTATGTTAACTGCCCTTTTGTAATGTCTTCTCCAGTCTTGGCTTTTCACACAATGAGGACGGGAGCTGCTGAATTTTGGAGTAACTATGTTAAGCAAAAGTCAATATAATTGTGGAGGAATAATTTAATCTTGAATAGGTCTCTTTTCAGTGATTTGAAGTTTTCCTGAATATTTATTTGAATAAAGTTTTGAATCTATCAAAAGCTTGAAAGCCTCCTGTATATTGTGTTTATTTAAATGTAATCTACTTTTGCTACAATCAGGTATAAACAAAATCTATTTGTTGGAGAGGCAAGTATAAGGTAAGGGGAATATTATTCTTCATACACTTTAAAAAAGCATCCTTTCAAACCAGAGACTTCATCAGTTCATGAAGACAGTCTTAGAAATTTTGTTAAATTATTATTTCCCTTGTTTCTGAGTTCTTTGGCCAAGTATGCAGAAGTGTTTAACTGCAAACCCTACAGTATTCTCACTAAAAGGTAAAATACATCTTTGTCAGATGACCTTTTTTTTTTTTTTAATGTTCTGTTTGCTGGCTGAAACGTCCTCCTTACCCTTTGTCCATAGAAATTTTGTCTTCTTCCAAATGTGGAGTGTTACTCTCTTACAAGGTTGAAGAGGATGCAGAAGTTTGAGGGGCAGAACAGCCAATATCAAGTATTGGAATAATGGCAGATTTAAAGCCTGTTAACTTGTGAATTAATAGGACTATAAAAGAAAGCCTCATAATACTAGAAAACAAGCACTCCCCCATTCCCAAAGGAATTGTAGATGTTTATAGACCTGATGTATCCTGAGAGAAGGCATTTCACACTATTAGAGAAGTAGATACTGAAGACATAAATAGAAGGGTAAAATCTCCAGAGGTGTCATTTGTATTTACAACCGTATACTCTCTACATTAAAGCTAGGTTTCGTGAATGAAGAAGCATAGCCTTACAGGTGAATGGACACAAATGCAGCCCAATGAATTGTCCCCTTACCTTCATTTCATCACTGAGGGCCCAGGCTATTGTCAGTAGATAGAGAACATGGCTGATGCTGTTGTGTCTCAACCTGAGATGGATCCTGTAAGACCAACCTGGCCGTCCCTTGCGCGTGCTTTGCAGGATTCCCAGTCGGAGGAGCGCCGTGCCGAGAAGCTGGACCAACCCTTGGGGCAGCAGAGGACCTTTGTCTTGCCGGTGCCCACTGCAGATTGGATATTCTCGCTGGTGATTTGACTACAGAGATTAATACAAACCTTCACCGAACAGCATGACTTACAGAAAACACTTGACAGCCTAGTTTTGTGGAAAGCATTGACATTCGCTTAAGATAAACAACATCATTCCTTTGTGGTTTTGCAGCTCACGAGTAGTGACGTGATGTTGGACTATTCTGTTTAAAGCCTTTAGACCATAATGGCAGTGTGTGTGTTGTGTAAGTAATGTTTTGTTTGAGATTGTCAAAACCCTAACAGGTGTCTTACAGGCAATAACGCTTCCAGAGAGCATTTTTCCCCCTTTTTTAGAAATCATTACGGTATTGTAGTGTGCCATAAATAGTGGAAGTGAAACAAATGTTCATCTCCTGAGTGCCTGTAACGGTACTGCCTAGGATATTCAGCTTAGCCTGACAAATAGTCCTTACGTGACCTGTCTCTCTTGCTGTGCTTTCTACTTTTTTTGCACTTGGAGTGAAGCACTTGGTTAACTCTTTCTGTGAAATCCAATCTAATATTAAAATGTCCAGTTTTCAGGGCTCTGCAGAAAGTAACTGTACGTGAAGTCCTACTTCACCTCTGAGCGTCAGCAGCTCTAGCCGGGACAGTAAGGATCTCCCAGTGTTACAAGGAATGGGGTCAAAACAAAGCAGCAAAGCAGCACCAAGACAGCTAACCAATGTCACCACTTAATGTACACAAATATCTTTTATAAATAAATAAGCAGTTTTAAAGACTACACTAGTTGTTATTTAAAAACAAAAAACCCCAAACTTTTCTTATGAAAACTTTTAAAGCTAAACACTACGAGAGGTGAAAAATGTTCTCGGTAGACTTGTACTCACACTAAAATTATGGTGTCTTAGAGATGGCTTTCCAAGTACACCACCTGGGTTTTTTGTGTGTAAATGGTCTTGGTTTCTAAATAGAGTAGATACTTCAGTAGAGGAAATGAAATATGAAAACTGTAATATAAATATTTTTAAACTCAAAAGCATGTTGCTCCTGATATCTAATATACATATATNGTGCTCCTGATGTCTCTACCTCAAGTAGCTCCTAAGCATTTTTCTTTCTTTGCCCATGTACCATATATATATATATATATATATTTCTGAATGTGCTGTCGGGTGCGATAGACTAATGATTCCTGAGGCTTTGTGGTACAGAGTGAGACAGAGGAGCTGGAGCCTGTTCAGTGCTTTGCTTCACACCTTTCCAGACCAGAAGGCGTCAGGATTTATTTTACTCTGCTTGCCCCAAGCGCTTGCAACCTCAACAGGCAGCAAAGGAAGGACAGAAAGTGACAATGCTGAAGGACACTTGTGCAGTAGTTCACCTAACTTCCTGCAGTAATTAATTTATCTACTGGGGATCCATCACACTTCTGAATAAACCCAGACATTTACAGTTGATGTTAAGAAACTTTTTGTCTTACGACCCAGCAGTGGTTTTGTTTTGTGTGTCTCCTGCCAAATAGCCAATAAGGGAATCAAGAAAATAGCAAAATGGCTCCTGGATCCCTTGCTGACTTTCTGTTTAAACACATTGCTCTTCGTAATAGTTGGAAGCACCTTTGTGCCTGTTACTGGCACGTGCTTAGTCCAAAATAATTGTGAAAATCTGTAGCCTATGGAGCATGTTACCAGCTTTAAAAGACAACTCCCTTACCCCCAGGTTGAATGTCTACAGAAGGCGTTCTGTGAAATTCACTGTCTGAATTTACTTAATCTTAACTTACTTAATTAGTCTTCTAAAGCATCCCCAAATATGCCAAGTTGCTACAGGATGCTCACCACAGTCTGACAAGGCTTTGACTTTTGCCAGCTTCCCAACAGAATATTACGCCAGAAATATCTCTCTCTTTTTCCTTTTTTCCTTCTTCTTTCCTGAGGTGTAGTAGCTTCATTTGGAGTAGAAGATGCCTAAGGTTCTTTCATAGTGCTTCAGGCAAATAGTCGCGTAGTCCAAGTTTCAGCAGTTTATAGTAAATAATTGAATAAAAAAATCTAGAGATGTGATGCTTGCAGGTTAATGTTCCTCCTTAACTGTGCTTCTTGTTTGCTTGTGGTGGTGGATTTGTGTAAAGTAGTTCCAAAAATGACAGTAGCATTTCCTTACCTTGTTCCTGGTGCATCTGTTCCCAGTAGTATCTGCTGACCTTTGCTATCAAAGGAAGTTTGTGCTGCCCTTGTTTTTTTGTGCCAGCATTGCAGAATCAGCTGATCTAAAACAAGGAGTTTACTTTATTTTATGGCTAGCACAATGGTGAACTGAAGTTTTTGTAGTTTGCCTTAATTTTCAGTGTTCAGTCTCTTGTTATAATTTTCTAAAAACCCTTGAATGGCTGTTCTTCACTGCCATTTCATGGTACAAATAATGAAGAAGAAGAGCTCCATTTTCCTACTCCACTGCCTCCCAGGATATAGTTTGCAAATCATGAAGAGGAAGATTGCTTATGAAGGGCTATCCAAGTGCCAGAGTTGTCTTCACTGGACGACAAACTCCGTAACTGCATCACCTAGAAAGCACTTTTGGCTTTCAAAAATTCAGGGAGGATTTAACTGAACTTGAGGGTTCTTTGGTTAATTGAATGCATGATGGAGAAAACCTGTAGTGATTGTTGCATGATGGATGCCAGGGAAAAATTTTTATATTTATGTTAGATGAGAGCAGTTAATTGATGAAATGCAATCTCCATTGCCACCCTTCTCTTAACATGTTTGCTCAGTCTGAGCACATACCCAATTGTAAAGGTTTTGCATCTCCACATCTTTCATCATTGGAATTGGGGTGGCAGGAAATCCAGCTGAGGCACTGTTATTTTTGTTCATCATACAGAGTTTATATTTTAAAAATAAATAAAGTTATTTTTACAAAAGGGCAATAATGCGTGTGAACATAAGATAGAAAAATCACAGAGGAATCATCAAATCCTCAAATGTTAAATAATCTGCTTTACAAGTTAGAAGAGTTACACCAATTCCCATCCTATCTGGGACCTTTCTTCAGTGAGACTTTTGAAGACTAAAATACGTGTTTCTCAATAGATCGGTAATAGTCAACAGCATATATTTCTGCTTTAGCATTTTTTTTTTTTTTTTCAAATGCAGATACAGAAAGAAACTTTCTCTGCGTGTTCTTCAGATTCATTTCTGCTCTATTCCAGAATAACGGATTAGACCTTAGGGCAAGAACAGAACATGATGATCCAGGCTGACCTCCAGTGAGGCCAGCTGTTCCTCTATCTACCCCAGCATCTTGTGGCTGAAATGAAACAACTTGTGATATATTTTTTTAAAGTACAAAATTAAATGCGTTAAAAGCAGATGAACACTTACACAAATTTTTGTTAGATATGTTGGTTCCAGATGTCACATACATAACCTGTTTGAAAATTTGATTCCTTTTTTTCTCTTAGCTTCCTATTTTTCATACTGAATAGAAAACGTGTTATTGTGGACTGGATGAAACCTTACTAAATGTTTGATTTATCTTATTTGTAGTAAAAGTAAGAAGGGTGTTACAAAAACAGATGAAAGACTGAGAGGCTTTGCTCTCCAAAATCCTGTCCTTTGTCTGGTATAGAGGTTTAGCTTTGAGGCAGAAGGGGTATCCCCTGTCATCTGATAGCCGTTCCTGGGATGGGAAGACAGTATGTTGAAAACACGAAGGGAAAATCATTAGGAAACCAAGCACAAAATCAGAACAAGTACTAGGAACAAGATCGGTGGAGAAAAAATTGCGACGGAGGGGTTGTTCAGGCTAAGTGTTGGCAGGATAGGGCTGGGAACTGTTACCAAAGAAACTATCTTTTCTTTGATTGTATTGTGTAGGAGGGGAAAGGACGTTGCATGCTTTTGTAAGAGAGTTGGGCATTATCAGACAAATGTTTGACTCCATTATGGTTTCTTTTTCTGACACAAGTAACCTGCAAAAGCAGAATTGTGGCTTTATGGGTCAGAAATGCATAAATGCCTATATGCACTATATGCACACCTGTGAGCACACATGGAATTTGCATTTCTGATACAGCAAATTAACTAGACGGAGTTAGTAGTGAAGTTCAAAATCTAATAAGGTTACCTGCTTCAGCATTCAGGTTTCATTTCAGTGCTAAAATGGTAAAGCAGGGCTAGGCATCTAAGCCAATAGACATGAAAAAATAATTAATACATTTTGTACTGATTGGCCAAGTTGATCTTGCTCAAACTTCTTTGGCTTCTAAAGTAAGACAACTATTGACCTAGTTCTAAAAATATACAGGATCAGGTAATATCTTAATTCTGATTTCTTTTGTTCAAGCTTTGAAATGCTATCGCTTGCAGCTGGCAAATACACGCTGGTAGGGAACAGCGCCATCGTGAAATGCTGCAGACTGAAAAAAATCACCTGCTTGTCCTGGGATGAGTGCCATTGCTGTCTGACGGAAATGTCAGGCTGGTCTCTCAGCCTCTGAATGGGGTGCAGATGTTTCCAATGGGAGAGGAATTTACCTGTATAGCATTAGGGGATGATGCAGCGAGAGGTGACAGAGTTTTGCATGTGACTTCTTGTATCGGAACATAGAACTTTTTTTTTTTTTTTTTCCTTTTCTGTAAAGGCAAACCCACAATCTGGTAAATATTAGAATAAGATTGCTCATGTACTGGAAGAGATTCAGGGCAGCTGTTTGTTTTGGCTGATTCAACTTTAAAATAACTATTCCTAACAAAATAATAGAAAAATATATGTAGAATATTTTACCTATTTTTTGGCATTTATGGCACGGTGCACTATGTTCGCATTAAAGTTATTGTCATCGTTTTTACATAATAGTTGGGCATCTAGTCAAAACAATGTATGCTCACAAATAACTACTCCTGTGCCTGGAATATTCAAGGAATATGTGACATTGGCTTTCCGTACTGCCCTTGCTTTGCTCACTTTGCTCCTTTTCTTTCGTTTGGGCATTAGGTTTGTGAGCTGGGTCCAATGTTTGAATCCAATTGTTGCATTACTTCTTTCCCAGTTTTTCCCCCCAGACCTTTCTGCGCAACCCTTTGATATCTATATTGAAACTGGGCTGCAGTTAATCTTCCAGGGTGGACTTACTGAAAAGGGAAATTGAGCAGATTGGTGTTTTCCCATTTTTAGTCTTTATGTCCTTTTGGATCCCAACTCAAAGGGGAGAGAGCAAAAACAAAATACACATCAGTTTATGATAAACCTGGTCCTCCCGCAGGACTGCAGCCTGCAGATCAGAGGAAGAGGTATTAATCTCTTGCAGTTTCTAAATGCCTTTGCCTTGCTTCAGCAAGCTGCCACCAATAGCCAATTCATTCTGTAGGCTATTGCTAGATGTTTTCTTTTCCCTCTGTTGACAACCAGTTCCTACCCTCCACGGCTGCGAGAAGGTTTATGGGCCCTGCCCTGTCACCTTGTCTCCCCATTGAACTTGAATCCTTGGATGAAGTCGGGACCTTCTTGTAGACCTCATTCCTTGCATATTTGCTTAATTTCATGCTGAATTGACTGTCTTCCTGCTCTGGGCTTTGCTTTGATGTGACCACATTTTGTTTCCATTATTTAAAGTTGCAGAAAACCTATTTCCTGTTTCCCTGTAATTCCTTAATTTAGTACATTTTAATGTATCTGTCCATGTTTCTTTCCTGTGTATATAATGTCAAATAGAGAAGAAAATCCAGGATGATATAAAGAAAAGCTTTATCAGCATTAACATGGGGATAGCTCTGTTATTTCTGGGCAAAGGCCACGAGTGAGTTATTCAAGACATGATGAATGAGGGGGAGACTAATGTAAGAAACTTCTCTATCATGCATAAGTGATACAAGTCACTGTATACGGGCAGAGGAATACTTTCAAGAATTTTAAATTCTTTTTGTGACTAGAATGAATTAAAAATACACGTTAGCTTATTAGAACAATCAAATCGATTGAACAAGTTGGTGTATTTTAGAGCAGTTTAGGTGTGATGAACTCTTACCAAAGCAAGGCAGGCTCTGGGAGATGCTTGACTAGATGGGATTGCTGGCCAACTCCTTTGAGAACCACATCTCCACCTCCAGTACAGTTTGTATGTTGTGAAGCCATCAGCTCCAGAGTCCTCAGGCCCGAGGTGGGAGGTGCTCTAACTAGGACTACCTCGAAGTCAGGAGTTTCTGACCCCTTTCTTACCTGTCTTCTTATTCTCCGCCTTTGTCCTAACACCCTTAGTGCAACCTGATTAGGCATACTGTCATTGCATCTATAGCGGCAGTGTTTATTTTGCTGAGCAGAGAGAGACAAGAGGAATCAAAGAGCTTATGTATTTTTGTCAGAACAGCATATCTAGCTCAGGACTGATTTATAACATCTGTTATGAAGGTCCAATTTGGTCAAGAAAGAAAATAAATGCACTCGAAACGTGCAGACAAGACCCAAAGGGTTGCGAAGGTCTGGTGAGCCAGCACACATGATTTTTGTCAGCTCTAATGGAGTCTCTTTTGTATCATTCAGCCTGAATCGCTGGCGTACCTTGTCCCTTTGCTCCAGGGTCCCCTAGGAGCTGTGAACAAACCATACATGTTCCCTCTGCCTCGAATGCCCACTCTTTCCAGGACTAGATTATTTACCTGGTTGCAGTTTGATCTTGGAAAATTTCTCTGGTGGTGTAAAGGGCTGCTTTCAGTCCTGCAGCGATGCCAACAGTCAGGTGTAATTTGGTGATGAACTTGTTAGTAGGAGAGCAGTTACCCTTCCCACTTTTCACCACACTGAGTCTGGTTTGTCCAGCACCTCCAAACGTATAATTTTTATTCTGTGAAATGGAGGAAAATAACATCTTCCTCTAAGACACATATTTAAAATAAGCAGCTCATTTGAAGCTTACTGGTGATCTGGAATGTTGAGAGAAAATCTGATGGAGGGATTAATTGTGGTTTTGGGGATGGAATATATTTGACCGTAATTGTGCCCTGATCCTTAAAAGAAAAAGCTGGGCACAGTTCTGATCAGTAATGTCTACGTTCTCACCACTGATAGTACGTTTAAGTAATCTGTTGCACTTTAGGAATAAGATCGTGGGTTTATAGCAGATAATTTTGTACAAACAGTTCAGTAGCTGTCAAAAATGCAAATAGATTTTTAGGAATTATAGAGAAGAAATAAAGAACAAAACAGAAACAGAGCTTTTGAAGCAGTTGCCTGATTCATCCTTGCCTCCTCTGCTTTAGTTTGCCTGGGAGCAGTTTCAGGGCCCACAAGGAGGAGTCATTTTAGGTGAAACTCACCCAAAAGGTGCATTCAGAAACACACCTGATGTGCGTAATCTGAAAATGTGCATTTGTTCTGATCTATTCCAAAATACCCTCCCCCAGAATAGGTATAAAGAGTCAGGTTGTCTGCTCTGCACACCTGCCCATCTGGTGTTGCAGTACTTAAGAGAGTACCTCTCTTATGAAGAAAGACTGAGGGAATTGGGTCTATTTAGTCTGGAAAAAAGACGGCTGAGGGGTGACCTTATTAATGCTTACAAATACTTAAAGGGTGGGTGTCAGGAGGATGGGGCCAGGCCCTTTTCAGTGGTGCCCAGTGACAGGACAAGGGGTAATGGGCACAAACTTGAGCATAGGAAGTTCCACCTCAACATGAGAAGGAACTTCTTTACTTTGAGGGTGGCAGAGCACTGGAACAGGCTGCTCAGAGAGGTGGTGGAGTCTCCATCTCTGGAGACATTCAAAACCCGCCTGGACGCGTTCCTGTGCAACCGGCTCTAAGGTGACCCTGCTCTGGCAGGGGGGTTGGACTAGATGGTCTCCAGAGGTCCCTTCCAACCCTATGATTCTATGATTCTACTTGCTGATGTGGAGGTAGCTGGAGAAGCTCCTGCTCTGGACCAGTGGCATGGAGGACCATGCCATAGACCTGTGCTTGCTGCGTGCTTGTGCTCCTTTCCAGGTGTCTCCACGTACTGGGGACCCGATAGAATCATAGAATCATAGAGCGGAGTAGAGGGGGAAGAGAGGAGTAGAGGGGCAAATATATGCACTTACCTTTTGATGACCTGCTCATATCAGTCTCAACTAGCCTGGAGTGAAGGGAGCATATACACCTTGTGTTTTCAGGGCTTGTCAAACTCATCTGAAGTGCCTGGAGAGCAATCCTTGGGGACAGTTAATAACGGGAACATTTTAATTTCTTGATGCGTAACAGCCATTCAGTTCGAGGCAGCTTTTTGGTGCAGTGCCCACACCTCGTGCCATGAGGTTGAAGGAGGGTGTCAGCAGCAGCAGCAGGTGGGCAGCAGTTCGAAGTGAAGAGGGATAGGTACAGGCACACAGAATATTTGGGTACCCCTGACTGCTCCAGTAATCAAAGAAGAAGTGGATGTTTTAACACAGGGCACCTTGCAGAAATATGGAGAGTCTTAAGACAGGACTTAGGCTCCATGCTTCTTACTCAGATAGTCTTTCTTTGTTATCCAGGTATCCTAACGAATTGCTTGCAATCGCCCTGCCTATAAGAGCAGGGAGGTTTTTGCAGGTGCTGGTCCTGTTCATCTCAAGGTGATACGCCCTGGTACAGTAGTGCTTGAAACTTGTGTTTTTTATATAAAAGTGGTCAATTTCCAGATGGACGTCAGTGATTAGTAACTGACGTGCATATGCCTGTGGAGAAGGAAGGATGCTGTTGGGTGGTGAGCTGTCACTTCTCTCTGTCTCTCCCTTCTTTCTCTTCACTTCTCTCCTTTATGTTCAGGCTTTGGCTGCAGTCCCTGGAACCAGCTGCTCTCAGACTGTGGAAGATCTTCTTTTGATGCCAGCAGCAGCATCTGGATGCCTGGCACAGCTCTTTGAACAGTTATCTGGATTTCTGTTGCGGTCAGCACGCAGCTGGAATTTTTTATCCTGCCTGAATGCTTTTTCTCTTTGGCTCACCTTGAATTATTTGGAATTTATATGTTTCCATCCCATAGGGGAAACAGGACTGTTTGCAGTTACTTCTCAGTACTTGCGTAGAGGATGCTTGCAACTGAAATATAACGAGAATTCCCTTCTGCCTTTGTGTTTGGATGCGCTTCTTGTAGGAGAAGCGCAGTAAAGCTTACTCTCACCCTGACGCAGTTGCACACTTGCAGAGTGCAGGCTGGGACTGGGAATAAAAAATGAGAAGCTTTTGTGCAGGTGGTTGCAATTTTTTAAAAATACATTTTGAATCAGAGAATTCTGATTTATCTCAGCAGAAACTTTTTGCAATGCGTATTTTTGAAAATGAAGACTCAGCAAGGATCTTTCTTGGGTCTAAGGTAGGATTCCTGCTGGCAAACACAGATATGAAAGCAACCCCCCCCCCCGTGAATTACTAGTAAGGAACCTCTCCTTCCCCTTCACCTGGGGATGAGGGAGCCAGGTTCAGGTTCCTGATCTACCTGATTTAGTGCTGTCTAACCTGGCTGCAAATTTTGGGTTGTTTCCCATTACAGCCTTTTACTAGGCCAGCTGAGATGTTAGCCCCGTAGCCCACTGGCTAGCACGTGTGCCTGAGACACAAGGAGCTACAGCTGAATCCAGGGCTTCCCTGAACCAAGGGGTGGATTCAGGAGACAGAGGAGGTGGTTCCTGTCCTCAAAACTTTAGAAAGAACTGGGTTTTGTCACACTGTGGGGCCATCCCTGGAGGTATTTAAAAGACGGGTAGATGTGGTGCTTAGGGACATGGTTTAGTGGTGGTTTTGTCCATGTTAGGTTGATGGTTGGAACTGATGGTCTTAAAGGTCCCTTCCAACCTAGGCAATTCTGTGATTCTATGAAAACTAGGTATCACTGCTGCTTTTTTTTTTTTTTTAGGGTCTTGTTTGTGGTTTGGGACGTACCGAACCGCTCATTCTCTTTTCGTGCTTGCTTACTTTTTTACCGTGTGGGGGTCCGAGAAATCTGGGGTGCAGGTTTCATCGTCTTAGAAATCCTCTTCCGCTGCCCCTTGCTGTGCTGAGGCAGATCCCTGCCTGACAGCAGTTTCCTCGGGCTGCAAGCAAACACGCACCCCGCGGCAGGAGAAGCCAGAGGATCGCTACCAAATTAGGAGACGGGTTTGCTGGCTGGGTCAGCAGAGATACTGTGGAAATGTAAAAGACAGCTTTCAGATCCGCCAGCTGCTCTGAAGAAGCCTGAAGTGGTTTCTGGAGCAACAGCTATTTTCGGGGACGCAATGAAAGCGAGCAAGTGTTTTGGGGTTGGCTGCGGTTTCCTTTACTTAGGGCTGGGTGGTCGTCACTTTCGGCCCCTACCACTGCCTGGCTCGGCTGCTCCCCTGCTGCACCAGGTGGAAGGGAAGGAGAATGGGTTTTGACCTCCTCAAACTCTTGCTTCTTTATGGAAGTGGCCAAAAGAGCCAAGTGGAGCTATTCTTGCCCAGAAAAGCTTTTTGCAGGTGATGGTTTTGCGTCCTCGCCACCTTGAGTTGTTCGTGGCAGGAAAAGGTAAAGAGAAGCTGAGGGTGGGCAGCTAGGGACAGCTTCTGGTCCTGGCTTCTGCTAAAGGTGGACAGGTCAGGGATTGCTTTCACCTGTCCCCACCAGCCCCTGTCACCCAGGGTCCATCCTGAGATAGTCCAGTTCTGGGCTCCCCAGTTCAAGAAGGACAGGGAACTGCTGGGGAGGGTACAGCAAAGGGCTACAAAGATGATTAGGGGACTGGAACATCTCTCTTAGGAAGAAAGGCTGAAGGATTTGGGTCTCTTCAGTCTGGAAAAAAGACGACGGAAGGGGGATCTTATCAACGCTTATAATACTTAAAGGATGGGTGTCAGGAGGATGGGGCCAGGCTCTTGTCAGTGGTGCCCGGTGACAGAACAAGAGGGAATGGGCACAAACTTGAGTGTAGGAAATTCCACCTAAACATGCGGAGGAACTTCTTTCCTTTGAGGGTGGCAGAGCACTGGAACAGGCTGCCCAGAGAGGTGGTGGAGTCTCCGTCTCTGGAGACATTCCAAACCCGCATGGACGCGTTCCTGGGCAGCCTGCTCTAGGTGACCCTGCTCTGGCAGGGGGGTTGGACTAGATGATCTCCAGAGGTCCCTTCCAACCCCTACCGTCCTGTGATTCTGTGATAGTCAGCAGCAGGGATCCCTGACTCCCCATGGCTGCACTCCCAGGGGCTGGGAAGAAGAAGTAGGGGAGAGCTAGACCCTGCCAGGTGATTGTGGGGTGCAGAGTGAAATAGGGCAGAAGTCTCATTGGCAGGTGTTCATTATAGCTCTGACCTTTTCAAAATAACAGGCTTTATTTGGCTTTTGAACCAAAAAAAGTTGGGACACGGTTAGTTTATTTAGTGCTAACAGCAAGTCAGCAGCATTCCTCCCAGGACTTCATGGGCTCTTTCCTACCTGCGCTAGCTCAGTAATTCCCTCACTTGGCAGATACGCTAACTGAAATAATAAGGGAAGATGTGACTGCGGTTACACATGGTGCTTGGCAAGGACTCTTTGTCCTGTACGTTAGCCACGATTTATCCCCCTGCTATGTGTACCGTCAGTTTTTCATTTCCTCCCTTTATTCTGTATTCCAATTTCCCTTCTTTTTTCTTCATTATCTTTGCCTTTGCCCAGCCTTCTTTCTCCTGTGGTTCATCGACTGCCGTCTTTTACCTTGGATCTTTCCCTTAGGGTCAGCGAGAGAAGAGAACGTACACACGTACCACGTGCAGGCATCTCCTAGACACACACACACACACACACACACACACACACACGTGCATCGGGATCCCTGCCCATGCGGGCATGTGCACATGCCCAAGTATGTCTGATTGGTTTTGCACCAGTAATTTAACCTAAGCCAACTAGCTTTTATTAAATCCACAGCTATCAAAGAGGGTATAGGCAAGAACCACAAACCATATGTTTCTTCTGTTTCACCACACATGCTGTTCTGACTGCGTGCTGTAAGTAATACGCATATGCCCTGAGTGAAGTTACAGCAAGGTGGGGTGTTTACTAGAAGACAGTCTTTGGAGTTGTAGTTCGGACTGGTCATACCACAAATAAAAATCTGTAGATCTGTTCTATGCATTTCAATTATCATCACTACAACCTTTTTTTTTCTTCTTTTTTTTTAGCAGGGGAGGAGTAATTTATGAGCAACTGGCAATACATTAGTCGTAACTTAAAGGCAGGGTATCTGAAACATGTAGCTGTGGTCTAATTCCAGCTCCATCCTAGAAAATATACATTTTGTCAAAGAGGGGACGTTAGATTCCTGGACGTTATCCAAAGTTCCGTCCAATGACACTTTAAACACAGGCAGGAAACAGAACAATTTCAGTCCTTTTTCTCTCTTTCTAGCAGGCTGAGAAAATACGGAAGGTTCTCCCTTATTATCGTGGACAATTTGCTTTGTGCCATACTTAACTGGCCATGCTGAAGATACATAGCCAATGTAAAAAAAACCTTAATTTTTAAACTGTTTACATTGGAGAATATCCTTCTCCAAAATCATATTGCTATTTTTAGCTCTGTTAGTGTATGGAGGATGACTAATGAGAACTGAACATTAGCAATGATCTTAGGCTGTTGCAGTGAATTGTAATTCCTACCTGAAAACTCCTTAAAAACATTCAATTTGGGGAATTAGTAGCACGTTAATAGTGATGTGTTAAAGAGCATTATGCCCCACTCTGACTTTTGTTGAAAGAAAAGATCAGACTGGAACAATTTGCTTCATAGCAAAAGTGGAGGAAACTCTCTTACCTCCCACAGACCTGAATGAGCACACAAGGAGGGCGAATGGCTATGGCAGATCCTCCCCATCCCTCCCATTTGTTGGTCAAATCTTTGTTTCCTTAATTCTGTGTATTTCTGAAATATGAATTTCTGTTTGTTTTCTGACTGAGCAGTTCTAATCTCATAAGGTATTTATCAAATACAGTCTGGATGGGTTACGGGAAACACAGACAGTGTATTGAACAACTTAGTAACTTTTCCGAAGGCAAGACCACTCCTTGGTTAACAAGTTTTTCTCTTTCTAAACAAGTCACTGTTGCAAGATTTGTTTTCCTCCTACTAAATGCAAGGTCCATCATAAATCCATCCAACTTCTTGGTCCTGGTTATCAGATGAGAAATGCTGAGGCCATGTGGAGCAAAGCACTCATCCAATCTTGACTTCTTCTGCTCTTTCAAAATCTGGGGGTTAACCTTGTGCTAACAAGATTTTTTTGAGTCAGGTATTGTTCTGGCCTTCTGCAGCCTTCATAAAAGCATAATGATTTGGCTTATTTAACAAAAATGTAATCGTGTGTCTGTGCCTGGTCTGGATCGAATTTCTATTGCTGCTTTATCCAGCAGTGTGCAGGGTGGGTATCATGGAGCACGGAACCACGGCCGAAGGCTCTTCCTGGGTGTATTTTGATAGTCTTTTTCATGATTGGATTAGGAATGAAAGGCTCCATATTGAAATGTAGATCATCGCTAGCAAATTTCAGAGTGTATCTGTTAAAAATCTATGGTGTTCACACTTCTCTGAGAACTTAGCGTGCAGGCTCAGGCAGGCAACACGGCACCTCCGAGACTTTGGCGATAAACCCCTCTGCCTTTGCATCTGCTTGGCCTAGAAAGAGTGGACGTTTCATGCCATGTGAGCTGGCTGCGTGCTGCACTTCTGTGTTTGACAGATATTTTCTTCTACCAGAAACTGAATTTAAGAGAAAATACTGATGGTCTTAGCGCATCACCTCACTTTATTGCAAGTGAGAAATGGAAAAGTGATATTGTTTTCATAACAATTCAGGCATACTTCCTGACCACCGTGTTACTACTTAATCGTGAATGGTGGTGTTCAGGAATTTCAAAGGGAAAATACAATAAAATGAGAACACTAAAAGTTTTTAAAATATTTGTCTTACTGTATGACATTAGCCCAAAGTAGAGTACTGAGCAATGTTGTAATTTAAACCATAACAGTTTTGCTTTCAGTGGTGCTGGGTGATCGAGCTGCCAGTCTGCCTCGTTTTATTTCCTTCAGACTTTGCCCCTACAGAAGTAGCACAAAATATTCCTTTTCCCTGCTGTGATTAAGATTTACCATCTCATGAAGATTTCATTTTTCTTTCCATATCCACTTCCATGGTAAAGCAGTGACCGATCAAAATCAAGTCATTGTATACCAGTTTAAAAAGATAAATTGACCAAAAGAATAATTCCTAAAAGAGAAGATAGCTTTGCCAAAACATCTGTTTCTTTGAGGGAAGCAATAATTTCATTTGGGATGGAAAATATGTATTTATGGATGTGAAATTGCTCTTCTGTGGTGCATTGGTGCATTTGCTACATTCCAGCACTGCATTTTATGTCAGTAAAGGCAGTTTAATGCCGTAAAAGATCTTCTTGTGGTAGCTGGTAGATGATTAACCTTCATAATACATTTCATACCTCCAGGAATTTCTCACTGTGGTATATTGCCCTACTAATCCCTTTTTTTTGTTATTTGAACACCTGTATTGTGCAAAATGGATGGATAGAAGTTTGCTGTAAGCATTAAATTCATGGGGCAAAGCTCTGAAAAGGGGGAATGGTCAAAAGAATGTTTGCTGGGCTGCAGGAAGCTCTGACAAATGGTTTCAGAGACCTTGGTTGAGATTACTGAAGTGGTGCAGCCACAAACCAATGTTCTAAAGAGGAGAGGTGGCCATGAAAATAACTGAGGACTGGTTTTGGGAGGAGAAGGCTATTGGTGGTTGGACCATTGTGGAGAAAGACTTGAGAGCACTGCCAAGTAAAGCATGGCAAGTTTGGCGGACGTAAGCTTCGTGACATTGTTTGACAGAATTGTCTTAGGCCTGAGCATGTCTTGATGCCCATGGATGGGATACGCTATGGTTAGAACAGGCCAGATGAGGAGACAGAGGCACAAAATCAGCCATAACTACACTGTTAGCTTGGTGAGCTACCCAGGGCCCAGGAGAACAGCAGGGCAGAGAAGCCGCGTTGGCACCTCCATTGAGACTTTAAGACTTTCAAGTGAAGCACGTAACCCGTCCAGAAATTGTGTACTGCCAGCGGGAGGCTGAAGTACCTGTGTTTATTTAAAAGACCTGGCTCCGCTCAATTTTTAATGCATTGATCTTTTTTCTTCTTTCCACCGTTTCTATTTATCTAATAATAGCTTCTGGGTGGTAGACCCAGGCAAAATAACTCTGAAGCCGTGTAATTACTGATAATGTGGCAGCTAGAGAAGGATTTACGCTGTTCTTCTTGGAATGATTTTAACTGAAAGGCAGCAAACTCTGGACATAGGCAGATCAACAAAAAAAGGAAAATTTATTGCACTTGGCTGCATTTGTTGTTGTAGTAAGTGGGTGTGAGAGAAATATTTTCATGATTAGCCTCAGACTCAGGGCACGGCATTGGATCAGATGGTTAGTAATAAAGTCTATCTTGTGTCCAGTTACTATGCTTACAACATTGGCTGACTACAATTAATAACTTGTTCCAGTGCATAAAACTTCATTGTTTCCATTCCCGTTTTGTTTCAAGTCCTCGCTTCATCACGATCGGTTCACTCGTGGCCGAACTCCAACAAGGAGCCGGGACCGCGTGGCCGTGGGTTTTGTGTGCTGGATTCATGGAGAGGGACAGCCTGCTCTTCCTGCAGAGAAGTCCTCGTGGATGACAGCAGGGAGGTCAGGGACGCAGTGGGGAGCAGGAGGGCTGTGAAAAAGGGAGAGAGATGCCAATCTCCCGTCCCTCTCTGCTGCCAGGTCCCAGATACATGGCAGCATCTGCCAGCTACCTGTTTGCAGCACTGTCCCCTCTCCACGAGGCCTCTGGGTCTCCTCTGTGGACACCTTCCTGAGTGTTTAGGTCTCCTGGGTGACGCAAGCTGGCACAAAGGCATTAGGTTGCAGGAAGGGATGTGTTTTGGCTCTGTTCTACCTTTCTGTGATGCCATGGGGTTCACCAAGAATCCCATCCCTTTTCAGGTGGAAGAGGGTGTCACCTCTTGTAAGCAAAGGGGGGAAAACCACCCTGGGGGAGAAGAACACCAGAGGGGATCTCTGGTAGAGTTTCTTGCCCTTCATTTTTTTCACAGAGATTAGTGAAACAAAAATACATTTGTAAGAAGATAACTCTAGGATTTTGTAGCATACTTCTGTAAAGCTTGGGAAGATGGTAGTGATCTGCAGCGCACATATATCATCCACTGTTGAAAAGATTGAAGAAAAATTTCGGTATTATTTGAAAGATAGAAACTTAATGCCCTGACTCTATCATGCAAAAATATGTGGAGAAAGCCTATCCAGGAGATTATGGGAATTCATCAAGCACAAACAGCTGTGAAGGCAGCCTTAAATTTTGAGATTGATGGGATTTTTGCAATACAGAACATTTTAATTACTTAATTTAAATGCTGGTGTGTTTCTGTCAGCAAGTTGACTTTTTGCACTGTCGTCACAGTGTTTGAAAACACTGCATCATCTATGGAAGTAGCAATTGCCCATGCACGCCCACTATAAAATGCCCTTGGTGGACCAGAACATTTCAGTTGTTTATCGCGTACAACAGCATTATGACAGGCTGGCTAAATACAGTAAAACAGGGGATGAAGAATGTGGATCCATAGCTTTCATTTTTCTGAATTGCATAACTGCTTCATGAAACTAATCTCTTTAAGGACAGAGGATCAAATTCTCATCTCTCAACGTAGCTGGAGTTACCCCAGCAAATCTGGAATGACTTGGGAGACTCAATCCCTCAAACCCTCGATCTTTGCGTAAGCTTGCGTAGCATGAGCCACCTGTCCTGCTGGAAGCCGTGGGGCTGCAGAGTTGGGAATGGGCAACAGGAGGACTGCATCCTTCAGCAGAGCCTTGCTCAAACTTCTCCAGAGGGAGGGAGAAGTGCCGAATGACGTGCTCGCACGGAACGCTCACTTGGTAGTTGAAACAGCCAGAAAGACCCAAAAAACCTTCAGAGTGGCAGAAACGATGAGATCAAAGTGAATCAATGAACCTGTCTCATTAGATCAACTTTCCTTATTAATTTTCTTGTCTTCCTATTCTTTCTCCCATTTAGCTGGATATATATCATATATTATGTATATTGCAACATATACGTGGCCCAGCAGTGAACCTCCTTCAACATTTATGTCAAGCTAAACTGAGTAACTGTTGCTGATTGCATCTATTTTGACTAAACCATGTGGCAAAATATTCGATAAGGAAATTGTATGTATTGATAAGCCGCAGTAGCAACAAGGAGAAGATAAAAACAGATAAGGGGAACCACAAACATCAGAGAGGAAGGTGTCTCCTCCAACAGAGTCACAGTACCTGCTCCGTCTTTTCCCTCTTTCCACATGGAGGACCAGTGTTTGTCTTGGCGAGCAGGAAGCACAGCCACCCTCGTGGAGCAGAACCCAGGAAGCGGTCTTAATGGCGCTTGCAGAATCTGCAGGACCAAGGTGCTTGTGGTGGGGCTCGTGGTCATCATCCCACACAAAAACCCTCTTCCGAATAGTTTGTGTGTTGCTGGTGCAGGAGGGAGGAGGCCTTTGCCCTGGCCCAGGCGCTGTGAGGCGCACACTTGGCTCTGGTACCTGGGATGTGGCACACCAGTAAAGCTGTGGGCATGACTTTTGCCAGGTGCCAGTTAGACACGTGTCCCAGTTGACACTCTTTGTCTTGGCTTGAAATGCCATCTAGGATGCCTGACAGCTTGCCTTATCATCTGCTTGTAAATTAGCCATCGATTATGGCCATCCTAAAAATGACCTGTTTCCTTGGACAGAGAGTTCCTGCATCATAAGCTTGTTAAATAATTAATTTTACCAGACTGGTATTGATCTGCTTCACCCTCTTTTAGTAAAGCCCTTGAAAGGTCCATACTTTTCTTTCACAGAAAGGAAGGAAGCAATGTTACTCTAAATTTTGCCTGAGCTCATCGTACATTTTACGAGCAGGTGGGTCGTCTGGAGTGTAATGACTTTCTTCCAGGAACATTCCCTTTGTTACGTTCACATGAATTTTTATAATGGAATTGTTTTTCACATAGCGTTCAGTAGTGCTCCTTTATGAAACCTCCACCTGCACATAAGTCAAATTGTGTAAATCTTATTACAGTATTCCTATAAATGACTTATTAAATGAAGAAAATTTACAGTGGAGAAATATTTTACTATTGAAACTTTTCTAAACAGCAAGTTTTCAGTAGTATTTTTCTTGCCCCACAGCACTGAACACTGATTCTTGAGGATTTGTATCTGTGTGTGCTAATGCTGAAAATGTATTTAAGGTCATAGAAACCATTTTTACTGGCTATTTTAAAATATCCCTAACAAATAATGAACCAGATTTTCTAATGTCAGATTTTTTTTTCTTCATCTGGTTATTGCAATGTTGATCTTGCATCTTCTAGTACTACTGCATAAGAAATACAAACTTTTGCTGCCAGTCTTGATAAAAAAAATCATTGCTTATGAGATATGAATAAAAATTTTCTTGGCTTCTAGTTTCACTGATGTGTGTGTTACAGCTGCTTGCCTTGTAACTTGCCCTTGATTCAGCACAGCAACTTCAATGTGATTATTAATTAGATAGTCAGACATGACTAAAAAAAGTGTCCTTGAAGCAAAGCTTATAGTAAACAACATATTTTTCCATTCTTTATCTACATAATAACAGTGCCTCGAAAAAACACCGGTACTTTCTAGGCTCGTTGCAGCACTTCAGCTTTCATCTATTTTGCAAGTAGAACTAAAGTGGGGTTTAAAGTCTGGTCAGCAGCACGCTCTTTGTGGGCTACTGCTGTGGTAAAGCCTTCTCAGCCACCCGTGCCCAGCATGGAGCTACTACCCTTGCTCTCCACTTGGGAGAGCTTGTTGAGAGCTTGTTGACCAGCTTGTTGGGCTGGCCTCGCAGGTTACTGGTACGCATGCTAACTGCAGCGGCATTTTTTTATAAGGCGAGTAAATCAGCTAGTAAGGAGACAATCATAGGATGTTAAAATCATGGAATGGTTTGGGTTGGGAGGGACCTTGCAAGATCATCTTGTCCAACCCCCCTGCCATGGGCAGGGACGTCAAGGATGCACTGCCAAAGATATCAGTCAAGGTTGAATCAAATGTGTGGGGACTACACTGCTAACCTGCTTCAGTGCCTAAATAAGGTGGTAAATTTTTAAGTCAGCCAGACCTGTGGAGGCCTTTGAAGACCCTGGTAGTGTTGCTCTGGTGTTGTCCTTTCACGCTTTCATTTCTGATATTTGGTTCTCATTCCCCAGTTGCATGGTTTATAACGACCATTTCTCTCGATTCTAATTTTTCTTTCTCTTGATACTGTTTTTTTTTTAAGGGGTAACATTTTATCAGACCTGGAAACATTCCCGGAGATCTCTTAGCTAAGGGGAAAGAAAGATGATCGCACCATAAGGAGACCAGAGGCTCAGATCCCCGTGTAAATGCCAGCTCGTGGGCACAGAGTTTCCTACTGCCAATTATGTGGTGTGTGTTTTTGCCTTTGCCATCAACATAACCCTCATCTCTGAGGTGTGTACCTTTAGGAAAATCTGTTTGGCAGTAGGAAACTCTGTGCCGTGGTAGCCCAGACATCACCCACCCCCCTCCCTGGCTGTCTTTGCTCTAGATGAGCTACAGGTGATGGTCTGGAGGTAGCAGTTGTCTCCGCACGGTGATCGAAGGCAGTGAAGCTAGCTTGATTTAAATAGGCTTTTTGTCTATGACTGGGGGGGAATAAATAGCCCAAACCATATCCAATGACTTTGAGCATCTGTTCAAGTGCTGTCTGGGGCCATATGAACCGTTTATAACCTGAGGAGGTCTAAGTGCATAGTTACTCATTTGCTGTCTTTCCTATACATTTCTGTGGCGGTGCTTGATGTTTTTCTTTCCAGTTTACACTGAATTTGATTTGTTATTGGTAATAGTACTTGTTTCAGAGGAAATTAAAATGTGCTGCTTATGTTTCTGTTTGTAACTTACTGATGATGATTAAATTGTCTTAATTAGTATCTTAACGTAATCTTAAGTCTAGTTTAACTTAGCATTTAGCTAGAAAATTTACTGTGTCATGTTCCAGGAATAGTTCAGATTTAGGCAATTCAAAAATATTAATAGCTTTTATTGTGAAAAGAAAAAGCAAGCAACAAATATTAATGTGCCTGAGTCACTCCGATTGTCTGTTCTATCATATATAGAATATATGATATCATATAAAAGGAATATCCTTTTCATTGAAAAGGAAAAAAAAAATCCCCAACCCCTATGAAGCAACTCTTTTTCTTTCAAGCTTCCTGTCTAGACTTGTAGTCAGAAAAAAATCTCCAGGAACCGGCTTTTCCGTCACTGTCTCTAGCTAGGGCTGGGTGATACGCAGTCCCCTCAGTCCCTTCAGCAGCATCTCCCACCTCTACGTGAATACTCCCAGGAAAACATCACCGTTTTTAATCAAATGTCCACAGGATCCCTGGGGAAAAGAGATGGTTTGCAATCTCTGGAGATGTCCCTATAGCATTCACATGGCTGAAGAAGAAAAGCGGGAGACGGCAGTCGGTCCTAACGAAGACGTTGCAATGGTATGTGGGTGTTTGATAGCCCCTATGGGAAGAGCCCCAAAGGGCCTCTCATTTTGTTGTTTGATGATCATATTTGGTTTTGTGTTTGTTTTTCTTTTTAATTTTATTTGTGTGAATTATTTGGGTTTTTTTGCTTAAACTATCAGGGGTAAAATCCTGGCGCCCTGCTGCAATTGGTGGGAGGTTTGCCAACATGTCTAATGGAATTCTATAAGCATACAAAGGCTTTATATCTGAAATGTTACATTTTACATTTGTTTTTAAAAGAAACCCTCCCGCCGACGGAGCTTTGTTCAGCAGCTTGGGCTTTGGCAATGCCCCCTGACCGCTGGGGCTGCCCAAGGGACCGTGCCAGCCGTCTGGGTTCCTGTGCTGTTCCTTAGGACAGCCCTGGCTTTGGGCTGGGCTGGGCTGGCTTCCGCACTAGCCAGTGGCCACATCTGGCCTGAGGGAAAGTGGATGTGGCAAGAGTCGTACTGCGGTGCAATCTGAAGAGGGCTGGGTGGGCTCTGCAGCCTGGTGAGAGGTCTGTGAGCAAGCGGGGCCGCTGGCTTACGAATGTAAGTAAGAGCTGGGAAAGCCAAACAGGTCGGCGTAGCTCCTGCCGCCGCTTCCAGGTTGTTTGGCTCCCCTGTACCCAGTAATTGCTGCTTAAACACTGAGGATCAGAGAAACGTAAACCCATCAATAACGCAGGTCCTTGTCTTGAGAAGAACTCATCCATTCATTTTACATTTGAATTTCCTTCCTGTGTGTACTTCAGGAAACAGCAGAAGGTACTGCTGTCATTCCCTGCATCCTGAAGACCCCTCCCGGGGCCACGTCTAACTCCATGGGTCGTTCCTTGTTCGAGGTCTGCTGCTGGTTTTTAGCCCCAGACCTGATTAGGAAACATCACCCTGTTCCCTCCGCGGCTCCTGAGGGAGGCTGAGGTGCCGGCTGCTCCTGGGGAGGTGAGGATGCCCCCCCGGCTCTCCCTGGGACAGCCTGAAACGCAGCATTGTCTCAAGGAGAGTACGTTTGGATTTGCAGGCAACGCTAACGCTTAGGGAGGCAGAGGTTTTAAGTTCTTATTTTTGCAGCATACAGGTGATGGAGTGGATTTTGGGAAGCTGTTTTGACATCATAGCGGAGCAAGGAAGCAAGCAGCTGATTTTCTTTTTCCCGTGCCAAAGTGCTGGGAAGAAAATATCTGAAGTTTGTAGTAGTGGGAATAGGGCAGGCTTTTATCCTTTTCAGGTGTGTAACTGAGACACCATGTCAGGCAGCAAAGTGCGGCGGGGTTTAGTCCAGATATAAGTATGTTGGGACTGGAAATGCTCCAGCAAACGGGGCTCCTGCTACACAGCCCAGCTAGTTTCTTGCATCCCAAATCTGATTTTAGGGTATATTAGCTTGTGTTGTAATAGTTCTGTGTTTCTTTAATTCTTTGCAGAGGCAATGTGAAGGAACGCTGTGCTTGTATAATATTCAACTGCTCAGTGGTGGGGGGTGCAGTATTTTTGAAGGCCATACCCCAGCAGCATCCCCAGAGAGAATCATAGAATCATAGAATGTGTTGTGTTGGAAGGGACCTTTAAAGGTCATCTAGCCAACCCCCCTGCAGTAAGCAGGGACATTCAGATTTCTCAGACCCTCATCAAGCCTGGCCTTGAATGTCTCCAGGCATGGGGCCTCCACCACCTCTCTGGGCAACCTGTGCCAGTGCCTCACCACCCTCATTGTAAAGAACTTCTTCCTCACGTCTAATCTAAACCTACCCTGCTCTAGTTTAAAGCCGTTGTCCCTCGTCCTATCGCTACATGCCCTTGCAAACAGCCCCTCCCCAGCTTTAGAGAAGCTGTAGCACATCAGACAGTGACTGGCAAAACAGTTAGGAAATAATTTGATGTTCCAGAGCTCCTTGGAATAACCAGAAAACAGAAGAGAGGAGAAAAACAGAGCTTTAAAAAAAAAAGGTAATGGGAGTTCTGTGAGGCAATGCAAAAGCCCAGTGGGTAGAAAGTGAGTTTTTGTTCAAATGTGCGTATGCAGTGATTTTTTTTCTTCATGTGTTTTGCTCCAGAGCTTTTATTTGTGCGCCATGTTCTTGTCCCTAATAGCCTATTCTGCTTTTGGAAAGGGATGAAGGAGGATTTGGTCAGCAACAGCTGATAGTTGTTATTAAACTGTTGTTGAGCTTATATGGGACGGGGTACACTGGAAATCAGAGGCTGCTGTGAAGGGGAGAATGATAGCTGTGTCTTGGTATAGTGCATTAATGCTGAGCCGACTATGAATTTCACAGATTTGGTGTTTATGGTAGTAAGAGTATGAAAGCATCCCATGCCTGACTTTCCCATCAAGGCCAACTGGAGAAGATAATTCTTCCTGGTGTCTGGTAAATGCAAATTTGTTACTTTTCATAATAATGCTGTTACAGCGTGACCACAGAAAATCAAGGCAGAGCTACAGTTCCTGGTAAAAGGGGATTTAAAGTAGACTTCTGAGAGAAATTGATTGCATACTGTCTGTAGCCTTTGCGTGTGGCTCCCATCATTGCAGTTTCTTGCATAAGCCTTGCACACACTTGTTTCGGTTTTTTTCTACAATGTTTATTTCCCCAAAAATTCCTTTTGGCTCTTTTCACATCAGGCTTTACTTTTGACTGAAGGCGGTTGCAGACTGACTTCTTATAGCCCAAGTCCTGTTGCAGTATTGTTTGCATGGAGAAATATTTCTGGGAACCTGGAGAGCTCTTGACTCCAGTAGGCTGCGGGAGACAGGGAAAGCAAAGTGCTTAATCCATCCTAATACGGTAGCAGTGTATTGGGAACATCTGTTTTGGGCCCAGCATCCCATTTCACAAGAATTTTCCTTTCTTTACACTTTTGAGAAGTAAAGCAGTGGGGTTGTCCCCTGGCATTCCTGGGAGCTGGCCAAATGGGGAGGCAGGGCTACAGGCAGGATGGAGGCAGAGGGAGATGCTGGCCCCAGGTAAGGCCAGGAGGCCCACGCAGTTCAATTTTTTAAAATGTGTATCTCAGAGAGAAGGGTAATAGGAAGGAAGCTCAAAGGAGTTTATAGGAAAAGGGCTAAATTGTAAACTCTTTCCCTTTTGAAAGCTGAAGGATATTGAGGTTGTGACCTGACACATGATCCCAGAGAGGACTCAACTCAAGATGTTGTTTTTCCCTCCCTGTGAGGTCTCAAATGCTTATTGTGAAGAGGAAATGTAGATTTCTTCACTAAGAAATCACATGGTGATTCTTGGGTTTCCCGAGAAGTTGGTCTAGTTGGTCTAAAATATTATTCGATCCTAGTTGGAAGTGTTGGAAGTGCTGTGCAGAAGGCGTGAGAGCTCTCAGAGCTGCTGAAAGCCTGTACAAGTTGTTCCAGACTGAAGTGGGATGAACTTTAGTAATTATTTCCAGTGTCCTCTTCACTTCCTGAGTGGGAAGGGGGCTTGGAGCAGTGCCCTGATTTTGCTCAGGGCGGGAGCCTTGTCTGCCTATGTGGTGGACACCATGATCTCCCCTCATCCTTCCATCAGTGGTTCCTGCTCAGGTAGTGGGGGCATATTCCCTGGGCACTAACGGTGCAGATGGAAATATTGGCAGGGCACCTATAGCTGTATCATGCTGGTGTGGTTTTGTATTGGGAATGTGAGGGGAAATGGGATTCACACCAGCAGACGTCTGGATGAGGGATGCTGGGCTGGTGCTGGGTTGCTGCGCCGGAGCGTGGTGCCCAGGAGCCCTGGGGAAGCCGATGCCCCATGCTGCCAGGATGTACGTGCTGCCGGAATGTATGGGATGCTGTCGGTGCATGCCAGCAGGGCTGGACCTGGTCACCACTGTGGCAGCTCCCAGAGGGGCAGGCTGCATGGTCATGGATGAGTGTCATGGAGCTATTGATGTATGGTCTCTGGTGCTTCCTCCTTCCCGTCCCTTGTATGTAAAAATCAGCCACAGCTGCTAAACGGTGTCCTGGTAGGCTTCATCTCTGACTTTCCGCTTTTCAGATGCATAATTACATTTTTCAAATGGTAGCGGTATGTTTTGCTGTTTCCTGCCTTGTGCAGCCCAGCTGCTCTCTTTGCCTTCATCGAAGGTGTGGGTTTCAGGCCAGGCAGCAGAGACTGTAATTTCCCTTCTGCTGTGGCTTTTCTTTCATTTCAGGCATTTTATCTTATAGGATATTGAGGTCAGCATTACTATTATTAGAACATTTTCCAAGCTCTTATTTAACAGACCTTGAAAATTAGACAAATAAAGGATATGTAATGAATCAATCAGGCCATCACAAAAAGCTTGATAAATGGGCAGTAGCCTAATACAATCAAACAGGAACTCAGGAAAATGTTGCCTCTCTTCACAGGTATCTTTCCAGATGATATTTCAAAAAGAGGGGTTTTTTCCTTAGGATTTTTTTTAGTGTGAGGACTGGGAGGATCCGGAGCTGAAATCTGCTCAAACCCCGTAAAAATACTTGTCCATACACGTAATTAATTGGTCTCTGCTTTCAGCCTTCCATTTTGTTTATATTTTGTAATTATTTGTGGTCCAGCTGTTATTGCTCTGTATAAATAAGAAACTAGTGAACTATAATGGAGTTTCTCATCAGATACCCTCCAGAATGTGTTTGGTTATTCTTGCATGTGCCATCTGTTTTTAACAAGAAGGGCTTGGATTAATCAACCATAACAACTGGTTTAGCAATATTATATTTTCTAAATAGATCGGTATGATAAGTATGATTATATTTGGCATGAAAAGCTGGTAGATCTTGTTCCTGTATATGTAGTTTGTGGGTTTTTTTCAAAGGGGAGCAGTATTTTTTCCTCTGAAGAATGTCACTGTCGCTGAAGAAATATACTACGGAGGCGAATCGTGTTTCATCAGGCGTCCTAAAAATCTCAGAGTCCCTGTCAAGGCAACTCCGTGCCATTCCTGAAAGAGTTTCTAGAGCAATCCTGTATCATATAATTAATATACAAGTTATCACACAATTGTTTCCGTATCTTTAGAGTTTCCAGTTGGACGTTCCTCTTTTCCAGTATTTCATGTTTTATTATTGCTTCCCCTTACCTTTCAAAGATGATGTTAATTTATTTACACTCTTCCTAAACTCACCTGGAAGTAGATGAGACCCATATGTGAGCTAATAATTCTAGATACAGGCTGTGAAAGAGGTCTGAATGTTTGTTGCCCTTTTCTCAGTCTCCTATGAACCCACATTGAGTATGTTTGCATGATTCATCATATTAAATAAAATAACCAATTGACTAAGAAGTAGTTCATTTGTGGTAGAGAATTTGGTTGAACATGAAATAAAAATGAGGTTCACTTTCAGTGAATAATTCCAGCTGGAAAAACAAGGAGACACATTATTGAAAAGTCAGAGCATTTGGTGTCTTGGAAATGAAATGTGTCCTTATTAATTTCACAACACAAAAAACTCTTGACACTGGATATAAATATGCTTTCATTTTGACAAGACTGAAAAGTAGCCCCTAACCTCCTACGCGAAGGAATGGGGACGTGTAAGTTGATGAACTGGTTGTTTTAATTTATCGTGATATGGATGCTGGGCGGTCCTGTCAGGAAGAAAACTGAACCAGTTTCTGTACAAGAAAATGGTATTTTCTGCAATTTTTCAGTTTTCACGTTGATTCAGAAAAATAAGTTTATGGCATGATAAAACAACACTCTTTGCTTCTCAGTGCCATAGGGTATCAGAATTGTATTGCTCTTAACACTTTAAGTATATATCTATAAAATAAATAAAATTTATGTAAACAGAAACTGTTTAATGTGCTGAATACTCGCTCCTTTTTCTTGTGCAGTGTAAGACAGCGTCTGTTTCTTCGGGGAGCTAGGACAGAGGACGCAGCCCCTCAGAGGCTGGCTTGCCTTTACCCGCAGACACGTTTCCATCTTGCGGGCACACCTGCAATGCACAACGGTAATGGAAATACGCAGGTTCTTTTACACAACTGCTGTGCATTCTGGATAATTCCATCGCTGTTCCTGCCTGTGATTTCTGAGGACTGAAGAGTCCTGTGAGATTGTTCTGATTTGATAAACACCGTTGAAAGTTTAAATATAATGTTACATCACATATTGGGATAATTATGGAAACAAATGTGTTTAAAGTCAGATTAATACATCTATGTTAAAAGATATTTCAATGTGACAGTATTTTGTAGTTTAATAGTATTTTATTATTACGGCTTCTAATCATCTCATTTTAGATGTGGATTGTAGCACAAATACGTAAAGTCAGCTGTGAATGATCTGGGTTTTGAGGTCCCGTTTGAATCTAGGCAGAGTGTAGTAGTTTTACTGTACACGTAAAATGAAAAGTGCATGGTTTGAGGCTTCAGTGATCTGCGTATAAATGGCTTATTACAATCAGTACGGCTTCACGGATGTGCTATTTGCAGGATACCCTCCACGTACTGAAATATGGAAGTCCTGGGAAAAATGTGTTTACACAGGACAGAAATAGAAGAGGAGTGTATTCATAGCTTCTGCTGGAGAAAGAAAACAAACTATTTGTGCACTGGTGAAATGACTGGATCATATTAACATTTTGGAGGGGAAAAAAATCAGATAACAAACAGTAATTTCTGTTTTAAATCTCATTGCATTCATAATGCACCCAGGTTAATTTTCTGTTCACTTTAACATGTAGTGTTAAAGTGATAATTTCTTTTAAGGATGAGAAAACACGGCCCTAATCTTATAGCAAATCAGCATACCTTATATACATATACCCCCCATATATATGTACATACATATATATATACACACACACACACACATACTTAACCTTGCAAAATATTGGAAATCCTATCGATGTTAATGCTTCTGACTACTGAGGTAGCCTAGAAACAGCGTTATTCTGATATTTCATTACTTAAAAAACAGTATGGGATCGTTCAAAATCCATCTGCAGACACCTACTGCAAGTGAGAAGGCGAATACAATTCTCACTTTACCATTTCCATATCGTTGAGTGCTTTGTTTTGCAACCTTAAGCTTCTCTTCTTAGGGTTTTTTTAAAAAGGAAATAAAAACAAGTTTTAAAACAAAATCTTCAATCCACATGGGGAGAATTAAGTTAAATCCAAATGGTAAAATTCAGAGCCCCTGTACTGTATTCATTTTAATGGTTCAGCGTTTGTGACAAGTTGTGAAGAAATGAACCTCCTGCCTCTGCAGGTTACATGTTATTACTAAATGAGCCAGCAATGTGCGCTTGCAGCATTTTGAGCTTTATAGCTCAAAATGAGCTTTATAGTTTGCAGGAAGATTTTCTAAAATCAGTTACCTAAGTATTTCGACGATGCTCGTCTCTGTTGCATTCGGTTTGCTATCGCTAGGATGGTATAAAATAGGTGAGCTCACTTCTTCCATGCATACAAGGGAAGCTACTTAAGAAGCAAAACCAGCAGTTGTGTTTCTCTTGAGGAGCCGGCGTGCTGGCAAAAAAGGAGCATTTCATAGTCTGCTTGGCATTCATTACTTCCATATTCCTAAACTCCTGCTTTTATTAATTTACGTGTTAATTTTCTCCTTTGACACTGATGACGCTCTATTTTTGTGCCTGCTTCTCTTCTTAATGTCAGTTCTTGCCCTTAAACACGTTTGACGCATGATTATCCCTTTTCAAAGAGAAGTTCCCATCACTGTCCCAAAAGGAAAAGCATTGGCTGGGTAGTTCAGGAGACTTCAGGGGTGAATAACTGTGAAGATCAAAGTTCCTTACATATCTGGCGATCTTTACAGCAAATTAAGCATTTCTTGGAGATGATGCTATTTTTGCTTAGTGTCAGGCATCAGCCTGTTAATATCATGCTCTATTTACAGAGACCGTTGTCTTTCCTTCTCTGTACAAAAGCAACTTCCTTTCTGTCTCATCTGTTTCCACCATCGCCGTCTCCAGGATGGAAGCGAATTTCAGCGAGACTAAATAATGAGACGAGTGAGTAAATCACCCGGAGGGAAAACATGGAGAAGAGCGCCATGCCAAGCAGCCTGACCCTTCAGCCCTGGCGGGGTCGGGTGGTGGAGGAGAAGGGCTGGGGAGAAGGTGACAGCAGAAGCCGCTACGCGAGGTACCGCTGCCCATGGGGCAGCAATTTCCGCCTCCGCAGTCACCCAGTTCAGCCGCTAATGGCACATGGGCTCGTTTCTCACCGTGCCGCTAATGGGGCTGTAACAGGCTGTAACAGGAGTTAATGTATGGGTACAGGCACGGGCGCCGCGGCCGGGAGGTGTTAATGCAGGCGACAGGCTCCCCGTCCCAATGTAAAACATGACCCCTGGGTCTCTCCGGTCCACGCTTAGCACCAGCAGGTCCTTCACCGTCGTCCAAGGGCTTCCCCTCCCACTGGGACATTTATGACCTGCTTTAGAGCAAAACAATGAAAATCTCTCCACTCCTGCACCTTTTGCAGTAAAGTATTTAAACCTCTGAAGTTGCTGTTCACATAAATCGTAAATCATTTGGTTAGAGGCTGTGCGAGCTGGTCCTACAAGCCATGGTGGTTTATAAATCGCCATTTGAGGAGGTGAGCTTTTCTCCACCTAATCAGAACTGTCTGTTCCCCAGGTAGAGGGCAGCTTGGAGGACGCTTGCTCCTCTTCGTATGCCTCTCAAGAACCAGCACAGGCAGGGTCAGGATCTGCAACCATCGGGGCAGCAATGCATGTCGTAGCCTTCCAAAATTTGCTTAGGTTCCCAGGTAGAAAATTGTGCATGACTGGTCTTGCACGCTGACTGCGATCTTGAGCCAAGTAGTTCCACTGAAGCCAGTGGCAAGTCAAAAAAAAAATCTGATGCTTCTCTGCTAAGTCTTTGCAGGATTTGGGGCTGGCCCTGGACCGCTGCACTGCGCGTAGGATGGCGTTCTCCCCCAGACACACATGCACACATGCGCCGCACATGTCCTCGTGGTTTGCTAGGCAGTCCCATGTGATGAAAAGTGATGTAGTATTACCAGCCCAGATTAGTATTGTTCTTCTGTAAGAACTGACTGCCATGAAATTAGGGGCTGCAGTTGAGTACAGACGCCCTCACTTGGTGTTGCTCAGTCTCCAGATGTGCTGTGTTGTAATGACACTCTAAATGGCAATAATTTACGCTGGAAGAAGGATGCAGAAAAATATTTTCTAAAGGGCGTTTCAGATTTTGGAGGCAGTGCTCCCACAGGATGAATTTTAAAGAATTACAGCAGTGGCACATACCAAGTTTTAAATAGAAATCAGTGGGGCTCCTTAGGCTGTCAAGAGATCTGGGAGCCTGGTTTTTGGTCTCCCATGTGCACAGCTGGCCTGCCAGCCTAGGAGCTGTCAAGGAGGAAAGAGGGACTTGGGAAAACAGGCCGATTTCTTCCGAAAGGGAATGGGTTTGACAATTTCTGGTGAAATGGTTCATGCTCAAACAACTGTCATGTTCCAAGAGGAAAACATTTTCCCCAAGCAATGGTGGTGGTGGTGGTTTTGAGTTTGTTTTTTTTTTTGTTCCTACGTGTGGATTAGCAAAATGTAGCTGAAAAAATACCTAAGAATAGAAGGTACCATTGCTTTATTGCTCTATTCCTCTTTTCCCCGTTTTCTCTGACAGTGTTCAAAGACTGTATCATATAAGGGACACCATAACATTTTAGTTTCTTCCCTACTAAGTGAAAGAGTTAATTTTAGGGCTAGGTTATATCTGCGGACCGTGCAAAGTGGCTGCAATGCCCTTGTGAATTTGGCTGACAGACTTAATGTTGCCGGCATACCACAGTGCCAGACGCACCAGAGTAACCTGGGGAGACGTATGTGTGTGCCAGCAGCACCTGCCCCTGCAGTTATCATGTATGGTGATGGGCATTTTATTTTCTGCTGCCTTTATTCAGTTGCTTTTTCGTCATCTGAGGTTGCATTAATTTCAGCTTTCAAGTTTTAAAAACCACCGTGAAGGAGGCGAGTTAGAAAAATGTGGCTTGATTCAGGGAAAAGGTATTGAACAGCTGATTGACTTCACTGAACCATGGCATTGCCTCTGCCCCTTCTTCCGTTCTTTCTTCAGATGGTGACAAATTCAGAGGGATGACACCGTCCAGACCTCCATGGTGTGTCGGTGTTGCTGTGATCCTACTGCGCTGGCTTGTTTTTCAAGCCTATTTCAGGTCCCCCATTTCTGTCGGTGTCCCCCAGCACTCTCTTCATTTTTCTGCCGTTGTGCGCACTGAACAGTGACCTTCACACTAAGTCGTGCTTCATTTTCATTAAACTCAGTACACCAAAGCAGCAAAATGAAGCCATTTATTTTCACATTCTGGTTTCCCCAGACATGCTGTTTGGGAGAAAAATAAGCACCTTTGCAACCGAGGAAAAAAAGAGAGTAATTTTCATCTGCATTGAACAAGAATGTGCTATTTCGTATTTATATACAACTTTCGACTACTGTCATAAATAGGTGAGACAGTAGTACATCCATCAGAAAGTATTCAGTCAGTACCTCAGTCTATATTTATAGTTTCTAGTTTTGGCTGATAAAGCTTTTATATTTTAGTCTTTATGCTCTGTGGCATTAATTTATTGCGTGTTGCTTTCATGGTATATAGTAGCTATCTTTAAGTCTGTATAGAGCTCATTTTTGCTTACTTCTCTTTCTCTGTATGCAAACCTACTCTTTTTGAACTTGGATAAAATCAATTGCTCTGAATGCCTTGGCATCTTATGTGAGAATTCGCTCCTTATCGCTGTGCCATAGAAAGCTTTAGGACTTTAATTTATGCATAAATATTTCAAAGGTCTTTGCTCTCCTTGTTATCTGCTTGGTTTACAGAGATAAAATGCCTAAAATGAAACATTTGGCTGCTGCGAGAATAGGGGCTCGTTTGTAAACCCTCTGGAGAGAGACTGACTTCCCATCAATGTGGAAATAACGCTGGGGGCTCCTGCCAGCCGTCACCGTCGGGGCTGGGGGGTGCCTCTTTGGGCTGGGGGACAGCTACAATTAAAACTCCTGAAATGCAGGGAAGTGAATACCGTGAAGAGGGAGAGGGGCTTTGGGTTGTCAGGTGGTTTTCTCGACCACCACGGCAGAGGACAGCTGTTGCTGAGCGAGTGCTGCCCTGCGAAGCAGGTACCTGGTTTTGCATAGTAGAAAAAATGACGCTTTCTAGATTGGTGCTTTATAAACTGAAATAGTAGAGGGGACAGGAGATAGGAGACGGGGTTTGGCAGCTTGGGTTGGGAGCTTGTGGCACTGCAGGCGACAAGGATTCAGCAAATGCTTTGCTTTAACGAGCGAATCCAGCCCGCCGCCCCTGGGTGTCCGTCTGTCTCTCTGGCTCACACACCGCCACGTTCTTTTACTGCCACACGTCTGCTGAGGCTGGGCATCTCTGGTGCCAGCACCGTGCTCCTTGGGGGTGCCCACATATGCCCACACCCACGTGCTTTTAATAGCGGTGATTTTGCTTCTTAATTGGCTGTTCACAGCTCGCAGGGCTGTGGGGATGATGACTAAAAGAGCAGGGATTTGCTCTATTTTATATATTGTATATTATTTATATATAATATAAGAACAGGCCGTCCCACGAGGAAAAGAACTCATGAAATCTGTTACTTCCTAAGCTCGCTCTCCTCTTCCTCAGCTTCTTCACTTGGTCCCCCGATGTTTGATGTTTCTGGCAGCGCTTCTCCTCTCCTCCCTGTGTGGGTACTGTACTGCTGGCATCATCCTCGGCCAGAGGGCGAACAGGCAGCGCACCCCGCAGGTTCCATCGCCTGGCTGGCATGTGTACAGTGATGGGCAGCCCAGCGGGCCAAACGGACTTGTGCTGCGCTCACTTTGTGGATTTTCCCTCTCTGACGCTTCTCTTTGGGCTTCTGCTCGCCAGCCAGGGATGCTACAGAGCCTGTGGGAACCCAGCGCCTCCTTGGTCAGACCTCTCTTCCTCTGTGGGATGTGGCTGATGCTGGCCAGTGAGTCCAAAGGCTGCTGCGGGAGGACTGGCAGACAGACGAGAAAAAGGACATTAGCCTTGTTTCCTTAGAAAACTGTCCTGAAAATGGAAAAAGCTGTATCAAACCCCCTTTTTTCCAGTCTTTTGTGTGGAGCCTGCCTCTGTTAAAGCTGTAAATGCTCCAGGGCTGAAAGCTCTGCACCTGTGAAAAGTGTAGAAGCGTTTGGGGTTTGTTGTCACATCGATGATGCTAGTAAGATGACAAGGGGTGTGTGAATATCAGGCAAGGTTGTTTTTCTCTAGGATGGTTTTAAAGGCAAACCTATAGTTAGTGGTGTGGGCGTTTAGAAATTTTTGTGATTTTGCCCAATTAAAGCATTTAAAATAGCCATCCCAGCAAGTTTATTAATAGAGTTTCTTTAGGAGGAAAGACCTAGCAGCACACACTGACTGAGACAATCCATGTCATTGCTGCACAAAGACCCAGGTTTTGGGGGCAGTTTTATTACAGAATAACCCCGATGCTTTCTTTTTTGAAATCTTCAAAAATAATGGCACGCCAGTGTGCTTTAAAGTATACTGTTTTGATGAAAAACTACAGAGAAAGACTTTTTTTCCCTATTACTTTCCAATTCTTGACACAGCCTCTGAAGGAACCTAAAAGTAGCCATATTTGCTTGATTTAGGGAGGGGGCAGAGGTGGAAGAGAAAGCTTGGGTCACGAGTAGTGTGTTTTGCTACGTTAATCATTTAGGATTTTCTCGCTTGAAAATGAGGCATCCCAATGTTATTCTAAACATAGTGTTTTAAACATACCCAGTGGTAGGGACAAATGAATGTATTTATGTACATCTATCAAACATACGTATTACGTGACCTCACTTCAGCAAAATATTTTGCTGCTTCTTTGTGCTGAAGGAAAAAGAGATGGTTTGGAACCGCAGCCTAAAAAGTGTCAAGTGCCGAAGATCCGAATGTAATTCTGTGGTTTTGTTCACAGAACTTATTTTTAGATCGGCCTGTCTTCTCCTCGCTGGAGAAATAAATCACAAGTCATTTACGAATAGCAGATAAAGAATTGCAAAAACTTCGGGCTGGATGCCCTTAATCCAGGCTGGTGAACTGATTCTCCTGAAAATACTATAAACTCTCCTGATTTTCGCTGAGGAGGGGAGAATCTGGCTTTGGCTGCAAATGCATTCATCTTGCAATATGTTGGATTCAGCTTCAGTTTTTTTTCCCCTTGCTTTTTCAACTATTTCTTCATTTATTTTTTTCCCCTTTTGTGGGGCTGATGCTTCTTAAATTCCACATAGGTGCTTCTCTGAGTTTTTTTGCAGGTGAAGAGGTTCGTATACCCCAGCCATTCCTACGCGTTCGGATCTGAAGCTTCACAGTGCGGTTGTCACTTAGGCTGGCCGCATCAGCCTGGTGGTGGTGGTGCTGGTGGCGGTTCTCCTGCTGCGCCCGTGGCCTTGCCGGCACCTTCGCTCCCCGCTGGGACCTCTGCTGCTGGAAAAGGCCTTTCCAGGGTGTGATGCCAGCCCCTCTCGTCCACCCCCATTGCTGCATGTCATAAAGTTACGGGGACTCTGAGGGTGTTGAGGCACTGGAACAGGTTGCCCAGAGAAGTTGTGGATGCCCCATCCCTGGAAGTGTTCAAGGCCAGGCTGGATGGGGCTTTGAGCAACCTGGTCTAGTGGGAGGTGTCCCTGCCCGTGGCAGGGGGGTTGGAACTAGGTGATCTTCCAACCTTCCAACCTTCCAACTCAAACCATTCTGTGATTCTGTGATTCTCTGACTCTTGCCCTGTTTCTTGCTTGTCTTAAGTTCACGCTCACTGGGCGATGTATGTCTGTGAGGACTGCAGCTGTCATCTAAAATGAAAAAAATAGTGTGTTGGGGCTTGCAGAAAATACCTTGAAAGCTAAGGACAAATAGAAATTACCCAAAGGTATTTATTTTAACTTGTTTTGGTGTGTGAGTGTGTCTCATGCAATTATGCTGTCCCCTGTGAATAACTTCTGATTTTGTGCAAGTCCGCCACACTTGGCAGAGAGGGAGAAGTTCCCACTGGTTTTGTAGAAATCCCAGTGGGTAGAAGAGATGGGCAGATAAGTGTGACCATGCAGTCGGGCAGGTCCCTCTCAGCTCCTGGTGAACCTTAGCACGTCCCGGTGGCCCTGTGATTCCTCATGGACCTCTTCGCTTCATGACAAGGTTTTGAGGTCCGAAGCCACCTTTTGGAGTGCTTCGGTTCAGCAGCACTGCACTTACCGAGAGAGACAGCCCAAGCACATCCCAGCTGGAAGTGTCCCCAGGCCAGGTGTCCCTGCTGGCAGCTCGAGGCATGAGGGATGCGAGGGGCTTGGTCCGTCGGGGGGTGCACAGGGGGTTCCCACCAGGCAGGCGCTGCTTTTAGCAGCTGGGATCTTACCAGAGATGGCATGCGACAGTCGCCTCTGTTTGGCCACATCTCTTCCTGGATCCTGTTTTCAAACTGGGAAGAGTCATTAAACGATCAGTTTAATCTCAAAATTAAGTTATAATTACAGAAAGAAAAAGCATTTCCCCCCACTTCCCCATCTTCCTCCCCCGCCACTGATGGTCCTCATTAAGGGATGTCACTTTCCTGTAAACCAAGTGACATCCAGGACAATCTCGAGAGCGGATCCAGTTACTAAGCAGGCGTTTGCCATCGCGAGGCTGGCTTTTGCATGCTTTGCGAGTTTTACTGAATATATTTAGTAACTCCAATTGTTTCTGGTAGTGCTTTTTTGTAAGCGCTGTTGGGAATGCTTGTAAGCGTAGCTGCACTGTTTTTAACATCCTTGCATCTCTAGCTCACACCGGCAGCAATGGAAATCGATAGTGGCAAACGGGAGCCTAGGATATTGCTGGTTTGTCGGCCTTTGGGGACAAGTCCACAAAATTATTTCAGTGAATACTGATTGATAAATAAGAAACACATTTTTTTCAGCCTGAATGAGAGGATTCATTTCAAGGGGTTTTGTGGGTTTTTTGCCTTTGAAGTATTTTTGCCCTTTATGCAAAGAACATTTTGAAACTAAAGCCCTGAGTTGAGGGAGCACACCATTTCATTTTGAAAATTTTGGAGCACATCAGCTGTTTCGGAACTGCTTGTGTATTGTCACAAGCGTTTCAGCGGTATGAAAATGGACAGGCAAAACATTTTGACGCTGCAGCTACGTTTGTGCATGTGTGAAACAGACTGGGAAGTCTTGAGGGAGCAGTTTCACCTTGTTGTACCGAAGCCTGGCCCCACTGGTTTGGCAGTCCAGCCTCGCAGACCCTCCGGTGATTAGCTGCTGCCTTAGGGTGGCAGGGGTAGGCAGGTAGCCTGAATCTAAAAGGTCCTGAGTCCCACATCAGCAGCTGCAGAACAAGGTGGCAAAGCATTAACTCTCTTCTGAAGATGCACCCAGTGCTCCTGGTGCAGAGATCTTGGCTAAAAAAGGGTGTTTGGTCACGGGTGACAGCACAGAGCTGCTTCAAGCCTCCCACAAGGACATCAACCCATGGAGAGCAAGGCTTCTGCTACCTGTGACTTTGATGGGCAGCACTCGTCTTCCCAAATAAACCCAGACCAGAAATATAGTTTTTGCCTTATGGAGAAGAGATTGGTAGGTGTTGCCTCATGCTGCTCTGTGTCTTGTCAAGGGAATATCAATTAACTGACTTCAGCAGAAGATGCATCTGCTTGATGCAAAGGAGGGTTCCTAAGAGAAATGTCACATTATTGTCTCAAGGAAATGATGGTGGGAATTGAGGGAAATGATCTACAACTTGAAAAAGCGAGCAGCATCAGCCTCTCCCCGGAGGCACTGCCCCTTTCCCCACCATTCACCACCCAGGGAAGACATAAAATCAGAGAAGGCCAACACCAGCCTGGCCGGTCACTGCTGCAGTCTGGAAAAATCAGCACGAAGGAACTGCTCCATTTCATCTACCTCTGCCCACTTCACTTACTTGATATTTTTTTCCTGCACCTCAGATCGCTTCCTTTGCTGTCTTAATAGCTCTGGAAAAGGTCATTTTGGACGTTATTTAAGAAAAGAATTTAATCTGACACAGGCCAGGACTGTGTAAATGAAATTTCTGTTTGAAAATGGCTGTTAGCGCAGTTTCCTGTCAGCTTCATTTTATCCCCTGTTACTTACTACTAGAAAACACAGCATAAGGTGCCCTTCTTAGAAAATTCAACTAATGCATTTGCTTTTTGCTCGTTACTATATGCAAATCTTTAACACTGCAGCCCCTTTATTGTTTTACTCAATACATTTGATTTCTTAATGGAAAGCTACCACTGAACTGGGCATCGTTGACACCTGTGCACAGCTCCTACTTACACAGATTTGTGTAGGAACCATGACAGGCCAGTCAGTGCCGTGCATGGTGGCGCTGGGAGTGGGAAACTCCATTAAAGCCAGGTATCCATAAACCTTAGCTTAGAGTTTAGTCATTAACAGCAGCATCAGCTTCCAGTTAACGGGCTGAAAAGCTCACCATCAGAGCAAGCTGTGGTGAGTGTCACCTTCGAGATGAGCCAGGAGCGGCAGCAGTCCCCGCTCGTCAGAAAAGCCCTGTCCTTCAGGATGCCACTGGAGTTCCTTTTTTTTTCTTTGCCTCCATCTTACAGAACAGCTTCATAATGATGCTTATAGGTAAACTTTAACTCGTAAGGTATTTCTCCGCCAGCTGCTGTTTGCTAAAAGGGTGCAGGTTTAGACCTGCCTTAGGTAGATTTTTGTTCTTAAAATGCCCTTTCTGGTTTGGTAAAGAAAAATGCAGATTCATCGTCTGGGAATTCAAATTAATTTCTTGGGTGACCCTGGTACTGGGAGGGACAGTTGGGGTGCATAGGTGTTTGGTGCCAGTTGAGGCGACCTAGGCTGTCCCGCCTGTTGGTGGCCAGCACAGGGCCCGTGTCACTCTGCAAGCTCCCCGGGAAGTCTCAGATATCCTAAAACACCTGTGAAGTGGCACTAGATGATTATGCTTAAGCCCCTGGGTACCTCCCAAAATGTGTGCATGTTCCTCGATGAGCCGAGTGTTTCAGTGCCTCTGATTCCTGTGAGACCACCCTGTTAGTAGGAGGGAAGAAAGTTAAAGTAAGATCGGGTTATTCTAGAAAACTTAGGTTCTTAATTACAAAATCAGAAGCTCACTCACTGCACAAGAAAACAGAATTCAGTTATGGATGATATCTGGCTGTATCAGCAATTGCTCTGATACTCAGCTGGCGTTGAGGACTGCTTCACCCTGTCTCAGAGACCACTGGGAAACTATCATGTCTCCATTCTTTTGGTACAAATGGCGATCCCAGCTGCTCTCCAGAGGCACTGTACTCTCTTCTTGATCAAGATGAAAGCTGATCTTTCCTACTTCTTATCACACCATTTTTCCTGCCTCTTTCCTGCACTGTTCTTCCCAGATTCACATCATCATCTGTTCCCTGTCGCTTGGAGCTGGCTTCCAAAGCCACAAGATAAGGACATCTTCTGGGGTTTCGGTCTGAAGTGAAGATGGCAGAAGAGGGAACACTTTGGAAAAATCACCTCTTTTGTGACATTCCCTGCTTTCACAAGTGTCTGCTTTAGATTGTACTATTTAATATCATTCTAAATCTGCAAGCTAAACACCAAGATACCCGCTCTCATCTGCACACGGCCAGGATCGTGTACCCTACCCTACCATAGGAAGCTTAACCTTGGCCTTTGTAGCCTATAGATTAGAAGGACTCATGGGTCACTGGGTCCAGCTCCCCACCTCTGCTGGCAATCATAACAGATGGTTGGTCCAGTGGGCTCTGCACATCTCTACCATATGGTGCAGGGTGGAGAGCTTTTTCAGCACCCAAGAGCAATCAGAAGAGTTTTAGTATTTGAGATCTTTTGGCCTGGACAGTACAAATCATACACTGGTTTGAGGCCGTGATTTCTCTGGGGGAAAAAAAGCTTTGAGTTCTGTCTGTTGAAGTTATCGATAACTGTGCATGCAAGGGTAAAGAGGGCTTCTGCAGGTTGAGAGCTTCCTCAAAGCGAGCACGTACGTTCAGGAATACCATGCGGCAGCTGCGTGTCCCATCCAGACCTGGAGTGGTGGGACTCCTCAGAGCCTTGCAGAAACATGGGTTGACATGCAGAAGGCACACCACCAGCTTGTGCATGTGCTTTGGTGGAAGCGTTGTGGTGGAATTAGCCCTAGCAGGTGGGGGACAGCCCCTCCGGCTGCCCTGGGAGGGTGGGTGGTCAGTTGTGCGGGGTGCATGAGGTGGTTGGACCTCTGCCCCCGGTGTGGGGGAGCTCTGGTCTCCAGCCTGGCCCACAGCAGCATCCTCCCGCTGGGCGCGGTGGGATTTTAGCCGCAAAGAACTTCTTTTGTCTGTTAAGGGGAGCACTTGCAAGGAGGGTGGATCAAAGGACCTTAGTAGCTCCAGATGAATTGCCACACACCTCGTTAATCAGCTAATAAAATGCAATGAATATCCTGCACTTGGAAAGCCAAGTGAGAGGCCTCACAGTCCCTTATACCGTGAATTTCCCATGTTGTCCTCATTTAACCTTGCTGTGCAGTGACTTTTCTTTTTTTTTTTACTACATTATTTATAGAGAGAATATTAGTGTAATCCTTTCTTCAGCAGCTGGTAGCATCCTCAGAAACAACAATCAAGTGCAAATCAAAAAACAGAGACCCATATATTTTTGGAGTTTATTTTACAAACCTATTTGTAATGGCTAGAGAAGAAAACACAATTAATAAGGAAGCAGGGAGTGGAAGCTGTCTTGTTTTATCTGAATATTTGTTTTGGCAGTGATCTGGAGTTCTCTGAAACACTGGCTTAATTGTCTCTCAAGTTTGCCAACTCTAATTTTCTCTCCTATTATTAGAAATAAGGGCATTTTTTGGTTCACTCAAAGAGATTTATTTTCATAGCAAATGCATTATGTGGATCCTGTTAATGTAAAAATCTAACTTTTTGTTAACATCTTGCATTTAAGTTTATTTTATGGACCCCAGCTTTGAGATTTAACTGTAAGGAGCATTAATGCATCCTGAATCAGACCATGTGTGAGGGGCTGTTTCCTGCCAAGTGATCCCCTCTGTGGACCCATACGCAGCCCCATCCGCGTGTAGGGCTTTAAAAGAAGGAAGTGTAGTCAGACCCTTCTCTGACCACGAACATTGTCCTGTGGTGGAGCAAAAGCTATGCCTTTTGCACAGGTAACCTCTGTATCCAATAATAAGCTCCTGGCTCAAAGTGTGTGAGTGCTTGGGCTTCATTTTTAGCAGCCTTGTGTACTTCACAGTTGTGCATATAGACCTTTTAAAGTGAATTCTAAAAGCAAGGAAGGAAAGCACTTCTGTTACTTTTGATATGGAACCAGTAATATTTTTATTTTTTTTTTTAATTTTCTCTAGATTAGCTGACATCATAGAACTTTTTCCATAGTGGAATATTCACATTATTTCAGATATTAAGACTACAACCAATTAAGACTAAAACACCGACTATTGCCTAAGTAGTGATAAAATTATGAATGTTGGCAAGATGATTGCCTTTGCAGAAAGATTTCCTGTAATAACTCTGCTGACGATGTTTCATGTAGAACGTGAAATAAGAAATCTGCGACGCCTGCCAGAGAGGACAGCTTTGCTGTACAGTTTGGACTCTTGAGAAACTGAAGGAGTCATTAGAACTGGCAAACTTTACGAAGTATTTATGTTTGTGTACAAATATTCACAAATCAACAAACGAAGTAACATCCATGTATGCTTTATCCAGCTTTTTTTGAGATCCTGCAAAGGAGAAGGGTTCTTCCTCTGTTCCTCAAGACCTGTTCTGCTTTTGACTGCTGTGCTGCCCTGTATGGGAGGGCTATTTCTTATAAATGTTCCTTATCCATCAGAAAAGAAAACACTCGATTTTGTAATAGGGTAGAGAATCCAGTCTTTAAAACCACCTTTCAATTTATACTGTTTGTTTTTCTGGCAATTGCCTATGACCATTTTCCTTTAATAATTTCAACATGTTCCCTTTTCTTTTTCCTTACATTTTTTCCGATAGCATTACTTGCTTAGAAGCAAAACGTAAACTCTCTTTAGTGTGTTTTTTTTACCCACAGAGGCATTTGCAAGACTGAAGTCAGAGTAATGGGTATCTTTTGCAAGACTAGCATTCTCCCTAAAAAAAAAAAAAAAAAAATATGAATCAAATTATCAAATTTGTCATTATCTGGTTGTTTTAAGTTTTAAACAGCTCTTTGTAATGAGATTTCCATATTTATAGTCATCTCATGGACTGAAAATTTTCCTGGGGACTTTGTAATTGTATGCTTTGTAACATTAGGTGCTCTTCCTTAATAGCAAAGGACAAATTTTGTTAAACTCCAGTGAAATTTTGCAGTATATATCAGTCATGTGGTGAGGGAGGAGATATAAATGGTGAGCATTATAGCTTTTAAATATTGCATTTACAATCCAGAAAAGCAATTAAAACTTAATGAAACGATGAGTCTGGGAGTGTTCCAGTGGATAGATTGGGTGTCAGTTGCATAATCATATTACCGCTGCTCAGTAGTTTACTGCATTTTAGGGAAGAAGCTGTTTGTAATAGTTTGTGCACATGTTCCTCGCCCATGGCAAATACTAAGTAATTCAATTCAGTTTAAATTGCAGGGAAAGTACGATAATTTAAGTCGTATTACTTTGCATTTATCTAGGTCTAAGCATATGGATGAAGAAGTTACCGCACATCAGCTGACACACGGTAACTTGTTAACTTGTGTAATGAACCGTGGGCTCGAGCCCTTAATTCTGCCTAGGAAGGGAAAGCCTAAAAAAATTAAAAAACTTTAAATACGTTAAATTACTCGGTCATTTTGCTTCATCTTAGCAAGGAGTAGAATACCTTACATTTAACCTGAAAGTAGGTTTTATGGACATTCTTTGTGGATCCGCGTAAACCATCAAAAATGTACTTTTCAGTTTATAGAGGGCATTGGAGCCAGCCATTCCAGCTTTTCATTAAGAACAGAGTTGAATTTTTATTTCTTTTTTAAATAGTTTGCCAAAGAAAAAGTGGTTTCTGTCATGCTGAAACTATTTGGAAATTTGGGACGATTGGCCGAATAGATTTGGATGGAAAAAGGCTTTATGCTAATGTGGTGATTGTTCTGCTTTTACCAATTACCCTGTGATGGGGGTGCTCAAAGATGATAATGAAGAATGGGTTCAAGGCCAAGAGGACTTGAAGCCACATCAATCATCTCCTAAGACAGTAATGTGATCTGCAAAATAAAGGATATTTGGGGTTATATTACTCCTTATCTCTCCTTTTGATCTTGTTCCTTTAAAACATTAAAATAAAAGATTTACATATTTGTTGAGCCCGAGGAATAAAGGGTGAGAGTGCCAACGTGCTGGTGGTTAGGGGCACTTGCCCTGGATCCAGACCTGGCCCAGATGCTTATTTACGAACTTATAGCAGCTTGTAACTTCTAACAGCTTAGCACCTTGCCACCACCACAGCTGCTGCCTTCCCTTTCCTGTGCTGCTAGAAAACATGCCCGGGGAAAAGCCATTTTGGTGCAGATTTAAATATTTTCTTTGACTTGCAGTAAAACTATGGGTTGCTTTCCTTTTTAACGTCAATGAGAAAAATTTGAAGTATGTTTTTTTAAAAAAATCATCCTAAATTTTATTTTCCTCCCGTTGAATCGCTGAAGTAAAAGACAAGCAAGCAGGTACTCACACGGTTGCAATTCAGATCCATTCTGCCACCAAAGCTGGTATCCCCAGGTGGGTCTCGTTCTCTGTAGCTTTCACCCAAGTGAGGTCATCTCTTTCATCTGAAACGTATGGCCATCCGGCCGTTCTGGTATGACACCGCTTGCTGCTCCCTTGGGATGGGTAGACTACCTAAGCTGCCAAGTGGGATGGGTACCCTGTATAGCTAATCTCGTATTGCGATAGGCTTTTGAAACTGAACTGTGGAAGTAAATTCTAGAGAGTTAGAGGAATAGAGGAGAAATGCTGATGGCAATACGGACACTCTGCTCTGTGTCCATTTAGCACCTCAGCTCCACGGCATCTCCTTGTTTGCGTAGTTAGTCTGGCCGGTAAGAGCCTGAACCCGCTGGCCTGATCGCATCTTTGCATGTGGTTGGAGAGAAGACCTCTGGTTAGGCCTTGACTTTTAACTTGTCTGAAAAAAGAGTATAATGAATTCATTTACTAGAAGCTGGAAAACTTTATATGAGAGGTGAGGAGCAAATTTTCAGTGAGGATGTACATGTTTTAATGTCCCATGAAAGGGTACGGTGGGATGCCTGTAACGTTGACGTGTTTAAAGCAGGGTTGGCTTTCCAGCTGCCAGAGATGTGAAATGTGTTTTCTGTAGCACTTCTTTTCCATTAACTAGTATGAAAAGTTAAAAATTCAAAACTTCTGGAGAAAATATGTTTTTAACTGTGTTTTATTTTCATGAAATTAAACCATTTTGATACAGGTAAGTCATAATGATTTTTAAGCTTTTACTTGATTACTGTATAATTGTGGAACATTTTTGTTTTTCAGATAATGTCTTTCTAATGGGTGAGCTTTCCAGTGAAAATACATTATCTGTACATGGGAACATGCTCCCATAGTACCTGTAGCCCAGAAATAGAGTAGATGAATGTTATGAGCCTATTAAAATTCAAAACCTCTGATGAAAATTTTTTTTCAAATAATCATAGAATCATAGGGTTGGAAGGGACCTCTGGAGATCATCTAGTCCAACCCCCCTGCCAGAGCAGGGTCACCTAGAGCAGGTTGCACAGGAACGCGTCCAGGTGGGTTTGGAATGTCTCCAGAGAAGGAGACTCCACCACCTCTCTGGGCAGCCTGTTCCAGTGCTCTGCCACCCTCAAAGGAAAGAAGTTCCTCCTCATGTTTAGGTGGAACTTCCTATGCTCAAGTTTGTACCCATTACCTCTTGTCCTATTACCGGGCACCACTGAAAAGAGCCTGGCCCCATCCTCCTGACACCCACCCTTTAAGTATTTGTAAGCATTAATAAGGTCACCCCTCAGCCGTCTTTTTTCTAGACTCATTTATTTTTGTAGAACCAAGTTTTCAAAGTATGAGTTCCAGAAGGATAAAATGGTTTTCATTGTTCAGTGTTGGTATATGGCATTGAAAGAATGCATGACATTTCAGAGAGAACAACAGGTTCCTTTTAAAAATAGTATTTAATTCAGGAATAACACTGTCCAGTGAAAGATCACGAGAACAGGAGCAAAGCGCATACTAACGCTGACTTGAATTTATAGACTGTATATTGTATCCTCCTTCCTAATAAACATAGAACGGACTGAGAAGAGGTACCGGTTGTATTTTATATTGCGTAGACTCTGCGATTACAAGCCACTGTAGAAAATGTTCTTTTTTTAAAAAGAATATCCTGCTAAAATCAGGGGATATTTGTAGCATAAGGCAACCTGTAGTAACCTGTACCTATGCCTGTCATCAGCATGAAGCGTGGCTTTCTGAAAAGCAAAGAGGACTCTGAAAAGTGCTTTTGGAGAAAGCCAGCCTCTTGCTTTCTTTTTTTTGTTCCCCATCCTTTGGGGAAAGGGAAGCCTCGCACAGTTCAGTTGTGGGTGGTTGCCACCTGGGAAGCAGTAGAGAAATCTTTAAATGTCAAAACTAAAACATTTTGAAAAAAAAAACAAAACTGGAGTACATCTTTTAAAGTCTTATTTAGTTTTTCCTGGCCTACCTGGTATCTGAAGTGCCTTTTGTTTGTCTTTTGCTTAAAAAAAATAAGTGACACTGCTGCTTACCATGTGTCATATGCCTAGCAGGATGTTTTGCATGGTGGGAGGGAAAAGGTCACCACCTCCAGCCATCCTCGTGCTCTGAGGTGCCCCCTTGGAGGGGACCCTCAGTGTCATTGAGAACCTTCTGCCAAATGCTGCAGGACATTGAGAAAAGGTCTTGAGAAAATGGAGGGATTTTTCAAGAAAAATGTGATTTTTTCTGAGCTTTTCCATTTACAAAATCTATGCTTTTGGGCTAATGCAACTCATCTTTTGGAGGTTTTATTTTGGATTGTTTTTTTCCTATGTGGTGTGAATGTAACTACTCCTGTTCTGGAGTTTGCAACCCAGTTCCAGTAGGGACGCTGGGTTTCTAGCTTTCCAGCAACCCTGGCTGCAGGAGTTCATGGGATTTTTTTTCCTCTTTCTGTTCAGACGGGAGTAGCAATGTCATCAGGGAAGAGCTCTGGCCTGCTCAGTTTAGGGAGGGTAATTTTGGCAGGTTTGCAGAGTCAGGGGAAGGCTGCAGAGCACCGAGCTGCTGTGTGCTCCGTCCAAGGTGCCTCCCTGCTGAGGGGCTTTCAAGTAGATGAATTCTGCAGGGGAACCAAATTGCTCTATTAATAGTAGGATGCCTACAAAAAATCCTTTAGAGTGCATCAGCCAACATATCCAGTGCAATCCTAGAAAGCTAGAAAGCACAGCAGTGACAAGGTTAAGTGGGATGAAAAACAGAGTCGCAGCTTGGCTTTAACCTGGAGAGACCACTTCAGTGGGCTGGCACTCAGTGTGCTCTTGGGGAAGGACCCTCTCTCCTTTTCTCTTTCTGCTTGTAACTTGCATATTTTGTGTTTTGACTCTAGCAAATGCCACTGTGAAGGCCCACCACTAAGAACTCGTGTGTTATTAAAGACATGCCAGCCTTTGAGGTGGCAAAAAGCTTGTGTGACAGAGAAGGGGAAGAACAGCGGACCGTGGTGGGTCTTTCCTTTCCTGAAGGAAAAATCTCTTCTTTCCTGAAGGAAAAAAAGCACAGGTGACACCTCTGACAGAGCCACTGCATCTGTGGTGTCCTTCTGCCCGCAACACCGCCTCTCCAGCTGGAAACGATACCCACCATGAAATGCCTCTCGGCACGGCGAACGTAGGACTTCCCTCTTCGGGTATTTCTGTGCAGAAAAGGCTGCATCTGCCGCTGCCCCAGATGTGGACGCAGCTCTCGCTGCGCCGAGAGAGCCCTTTGAACGCCCAGCCCCGCGGCACCGGCAGAGCACGCTGCCAGCCCTGGCCTCGCCGCCCTGCAAGGTGCCTCCGCTGCGAGGCCGGGGCTGGGAGCAATTAAGCGATTCTGCTGAGTGTTTAAAGCAGTTAAAAAATAAATGTGCTGGAGAAAAAAAATGAATACGTGTCCAAAAGACCACAATCACTAAGACGTTCCCACTCCTCCTTGCTTTCCTGTTTAAGTCCTGATAGGTGTCTGTTTGGGGGGGTGGAAGAACAGCAAGGGTGAGGACTGAACAATGCAAATTACTCCCGAGTTCAAGACTTAGAAGAAATGTAAGCTTTTCATACCATCTTTTTCTTACAGTGTCTTTCCTCCCAGAAAAACACCAGGACTGTAAAAAAAAGTTGTTGTCAACAAGAACTATATTTTGTTAGAGGTCCGTGGAGCAGAGCAAGGCAAATTACTTGCAACATATTTTTCTTCGGACAGTGTTTCTTCTTTTGCAAAATGTCTGCAGAGTTGAACCTTTTGGGTTTAGACTTTAGGAAGGGGTGTCTTACAGGCCTCAAGCATGGTTTTGCCTTTATTTCAGTGTTGCTTTATTTTGTTCCCAAGTTCTGGTGAAAAATATTGAGATGCAGGTAACTTTTTTTTTTAAACCTCATACTGGTCCTGCTGCATTGCGAAAGCTGCCTTTGTTTAGTCCGGTGGGTTACTGAGCCTTTTCGGCATAATCAGGATGAATGGTGGATGCCTTTTGGTCTCCTTGTCTTCTTGGCAGACAACTGCAGAGTTGAGTGGGAAAAATTCAGTTGCTAATGTTACTGGGGGGAGTAGGAAGCTGGGTTTGGGGGGTGGCGTGTTTTGGTTTTGGGTGTTTTTACTATGACCCAATGCTGCATCCACACCACAGAGGCTCATGTGAACATGCTCTCGTTAGCTGCCGCAGCCGCCGTGGCGTTTAGCAGTGTGGCATTCAGCGGTGTTGTGGTGGGTGGCGATGGCTCTCGTCTGCCCAGTGAAATGGGTTTACAAGCAGTTCTGAGTCCCGCAGCCGTCTGTCCTTCCCTCGCCATCAGGATTGGTGATGCTCTGAGCGTTTGCTGGAGAGCAGTAAGTTACTCCCTGGCATGCCATAGCAGGCGTAGCTGCTACCTCTGCCTTGCACATCATGACTGTGACTTCCTCAGCTGGGTCTCCTGTCTCCTCCGTGCATCAGGGCTGGAGGCAGGCTGCCGGCAGTATTCCTGCATGGGCACACAGAGCCACCAGTCACATTATTCTGGCGCCAAGTCGCAACACCACCCATCCTTCAGCTTGCTGTTGTCATCACTGGTCCACTTGGGTTGTGCTGCTTATTTTATGCCTGGTAAAGTTAGGACTTTTGTATTTCGCTCTGTGTATGTGTGTGTGCATCAGTATGCGTATGGGTCACCATCCCTGGAGGTATTTAAAAGATGGGTAGATGTGATGGTTAGGGACGTGGTTTAGTGGTGGACTTGGCAGTGCTTGGTTAATGTTTGGACTTGATCTTAAAAGGTCTCTTCCAACCTAAGAGATTCTGTGATTGTATGATTCTATATGCCTGCATGTGCATGTGTATTTAAGCTACCTGTTACATTTTGTCAGCTGTTAAAATACTTAACTTTGTAGTGTATGTGTGCTCTTAGAAATATGGGATTGAACGTCACTGTTTTAAACTGGGCATTATAAAAGTTTGCTGACTCTAATTTAACTATTGAAATGCTCGCTGGAATGAAACCATCTCTCTCTGGTATTGGAACATACGTACCATGAACTTCAGATAGATATGTGTGCATGAGAACAGTCCCGTTACTTTTCAATGGAGAAATTAGGATCACAAACGAACTCTAGCCTACCTGTTTGTGGGATCAGAGCTGTGAAGCACCAGCTACGCTAAAAGGACAGCCAAACCCTTAACTGAGAATTTCCTGAGACATCTTACTGCTTGAACTGTCATTTTTATCCTGAGAATTAAAAGCAAAAATTATGCAAAGCTTCTCGCTTGAAGCTTTTAATCAGCAGAGCGGTTCAGGAAGGCTGGTATGATGTGGTGCATCTCTTCAGAGTCACGGCTCAGAGGTGTACGTGGTGCTACCCAAGGAAGCAGAGATACTGGTGTAGCTGGGTGTAAATGTGAATGGGCATCAAGCAGCAAAGTCTGTCCTTCTAAGAAAACTTCATCTTCACCACTCTACAACTCTTTCTTAATTTTATCCCCGTTGTCCTTCGCACTCCTCAGAGCTGGTTGTCTGTTTAAAAGGGGTCTTCCAGAAGCAGCTTTCCATCCATCAAAGAGAGCGGAGGTGCAAGCTCATGGGGAGCAGATGCCTGTTTTTTTGGAGTCGTCAGGAGCGCGGCTGCCAGCACCTCTCAGACCATTGGGTGCCCGACCGGGCAGACCAGAAGTTGAAAGGCCTGGAGACCTCGGGCAGCCACACTGATGGTGGGCTGTTAGTATCAGTCTCACAGGTGGTAATATTTATGATTTTTGTGTAGTACAGTGGCATATAAATACTGCAGTCTTAAATAAAACAAATCCTTCCAAGTCTTAGATATGCACCTGAAGGGCCTCTCTAGACTTAGCAGCTCCCTTCTTCATATTTTGATGGAGTTTTGATTTTTCCTTGTGGGTTCAGAAGAGTTATGTTATTCTGTAGCTGGCAGAAGAAAAGCCAGGGCAGGCTCTCTGGAGGGTGCCGCAGGGGACGCTTCACAGCGCCGCACAGATTGCTAAACCAAGTTGAAACACATTCCGTGGACACTGGAGTCCATGGAAAGTCCACGGAAATACTAGTCCGTGGAAAGGGGCTGAATTTTGTCTTGAGCAAAAAGCCCAAGTCTGCTGTAGAGGCAGGATTGAAGTGTTTCAGGTGGTGGACCTCCAACGTGAGGTCTGACCTCCCTGCAATAAACCCATGGGGACGCGGTGTCAGGGAGGGGGTCACTCCTGGAGGCTTTTAGAACTTGCTGCAGCAAAGTAACGAGGAAACGTCTTCGACTCGAGCAGCAGCAGCATAGAGGATTTTCGGGAGGTTACCTCACCTTGATCAGTATCTGAAGTATTTCTGTATATTGTGAGATATATGTATCTAATGCATATTATACTGTTAGAAGTGTATTAAATAATACATTTGCCAGATAGTGAATGCATTGAGAAAAGGGTCAGAATCCACCTTGTATGCTGTAATGATGCTCATTAAAAGTGAAAAAATATCCTCTTGCTAGCACTGTTGTAAATGCAGGCTAGCTATAACAATTTGTTACAATTAAGCAAAAGTTAGGTGGCTTGCTTATGTATTATTTTGCATTCCTGCACCAATTCTTACTAAAATCATACCCCGCCTTCTTCTGCCCTGTGACTTTCCTTCATTTGTGGTTACAGCAGTATCTGCTGTGCAGGAGAATAAAAAATCATCTTTCTTTGCGATATTTCATACGTTAAATAGCAGAAGTTACCGAGAAGGCTCAGAACTTGTCTAGCAATGCCATTAAGCTTCGGCCTTTTTCCTCCCCACAAGCTCTTGGTACCCAAGGCGAGTCATTGGTTTTTACTTCATTGCATCTGTGGCTTTTTTCTTACCTCTCATTTTTGGATCTCATCAACACTAATGGCGAACAGGAGGATGAACTGTATTTGTTACCTCATTAGTGCTTACAAATTTTAAATTGACTACCACAACTTTCTGAAGCGGGCACTAAAGTATTTCTCAGGTGCATTGCATTTTAATAACAGGAAGAAAGAAGGATGAGCTTGAGTTTAGCTGTCGTGTATTGCTGAATGCTTTGTTTCAGCTGCTTGCAACCATGGCGGCCCTTTTGTTTAATTCTGTAGTAACTGTAAAATGCTGTCAGTGGAGGGTTTGGCTTTTTTCATTCCCCTAAAACAGAGGGAGCCTTTTTTAGAAGCACGTAACATACGCCTTTGGGATTCCATTTTCATTAGGATACTGAACAGTCCTAGATTTACATCTGTCTCTGCAGATTGCAATTATCTGTTTTTTAATGACTCTTTTTGTATTAAAGAAAAATAATGGAAATCTTCCAGTACTGTTAAAATGTTTCTAATCTTCCTTAATTTGTAGGAAGATAGCAGCAGAAATCAGTGAAGGGCGAGAGAAAAAAAATGAAGCATCCAGATAAGGTTTCCTGGCTAAAGAAATGCATAAAAAGATAGAAGTTTTCACCACCCAGATGCAGAAAGGACCACAGGATGTTCATTCTTGGTAATGGGAGTGTAGTCCGCCAATAATAGTCCTTTCTTGTCCTCAAAAAGCGACTGAAGTCAACAAGGCTTGCTTGGAAGTGATGGATATTTAGGATCTGCAATATGAGAAGTGTGCTTTTTCATTAGAGGGTTCGTACTGCAAACAGTACACTGATCTGTGTCTTACAGAATGGGGACTGTCTTTTCACTTGATATTTGTTTAATGCTGCTCAGGTTTTATTTTATTTATTTTATTAAGTTACTGAGGGAGGGAGGAGGTTTGTTATCTTCGACATCAGAGCTTTTACCCTTTGGTGCAGCCATCCTGCAGAGGTCACCCTCCACTGAGGACAGGCTGATGTTAGTTCCTCCCTTAGTTCTTCGGCTCTTTTAGGAGTCCTGAATATTTAAGTACAGGCCTTTTCAATCAGCTTGAAGGCAAATAATCATTTACTTGATAGGACAGATTTCGAGGAGAGGGGAGCTAGGAAGCGAAGGCCAGTCACGACTGCTCAATGATATTCACAGCAACCCCTTTTGCCGTGCAGATGGAGAACGGGAAAGTATTTCATGGAAATGTTTGCAGAAAAAAAACATGTCACATTTTAAAGCTGAATTAGTCCTGTGATTTAAACCTTTTTAACCAATTCCACAGAGGATATGCTGAAAACTGCTGTCACCAACAGCCTGGTTTTATGCCTTGCATCCTCAGGATTTCACCCAGCAGCTGCGAGCAGCTCTCTTTCCAATAACAGCCTCATTTTTTGTTTCCAGTGGAGTTTAATATCACTCTGTCTCCAGAAGTGAAGGGTGATTTTTATTTTTTTTTTTTAAAAGCTGGTTAATCTTATATATGAATGTAAAGCTACTTTGCCAATAACAAACGTACCAATATCTGGTGTTTGCTCGTGCTGCTGAAGCAGGGCAGAGCCAAAGGCGACGCTCCTTGCCTACGTCAGGAGCGACGTACGTATCGATGCTAGATTCAGCCTCTCCTTACTCTTGCCTGCGCTGCCATAAGGAAGGTGAAAAGAAGGGCAGCAGAGGGATGCTCGGAAGGGCTCGAAGTGTGTCATGTGCTTACGATTTCTCTAGCAGCGGCCTGCCAGCAGGGTCTGCCCAGGTGTGCGGCACAGGTGACGGAGCTGGTTTGGGTCAGTATTTGTTAATGTATTATTTCCTTTGCCAGTCTTAGCAGGGAGGACTCCTTATGCGATGGCTTCAAGTGCTTCTCCAAGGACAGCTTAAGGGAAGAGAGTGGGGAAAAGTCTAGCTGCCTCCCAAAATTCAGTATTATAGGTGTAAAATATTTACTTTGTGTCGTGCATTTTATATTTTGGGGTTCAACTCCATTTCACAGATGCTCATTAATTTAAATCTCATTAGATGACATACTCCTAAATCATCTCCCCTGTCTACGGTCCCTTCCTTTTTCAAATCTTTAGCGTTAGAAATTTCTAAAATATCATCAAAGTATTATTTTCTGGGTCTTTCATGTTATCAGGGTTTTGTTCAATGACAATAATAAGCAGTCATTTTATTAAATTGAATTCATCATTCCCTGCATAAGTTAATAAGAATGACCATGCTAAATTTATTGTGTGAAATCCACACCTTGAAATTAGGAACTAGCAAGAACATGATGCAAAAATGCTGATACTCCCAGGGAGATGCTGATGTTACATTTTATTATTCTGCTTCCTTTTTGTTCCCTGTCATGTGATGAACCTTGTTTGTCCTAAGCTTCAAATTCTTTCTAGCGTCCAACAGAAACTTAAAGATGTTGATTTGTTTGGCTTCTCAGGCCCTTTTTAGGAAAACAAAATATTTGGACTCCGGCAACAGATAAGCACTAACGCTGTGTTTTTAAAACACTGCGTATTCAGAATTGGGTAATAGGGTCATTCTTAGACCTTTGGTAGGATGAGGGAGTAAGAGGGTTTTTTTTAAATGGTATCTGTTAATACTTTCCTGTAGCTAATTGTAATTGTAAGGACAACTGTGTCTTGTGCTTGTCTTAAATTTCAAATAGTTCTCATTGCTGTCCAGAGAGCTGGTGATGCGTCACGGTTTTCTGGATTGTATCAGGATAGGTACTGGCATTTTCACAGCTGAACTGAACTGCTTTGTAATGAGTTGTAGCAACGTGAGGAAGAAGGCAGAGCTTGTCTCCTTGCCAGGGTTTTTGTTTTCTTTTCGTTATGATTAAATGCCTGTAAAAATAAGCCAGTGATTGAATCCAGTCTTTAATTTGAAAGGGATGAAATGGAACTGGGAGTAGGAAATGTCACGCCTGAATCCCTTAATCATTAAAAATCAAAGCTTTTGGTGGTGTCCCTTGCTGAACCTGTGTGTCTTTAAGATAAGGAGGTTTGGAGTAACCCGCTTGGAGGGTCAGAGCAAAATCTTTTGTTTCCATGGAAGAGGCCAAAGTGTTCTGCCACTTGGGAGAAGACTGCCAATACTCAGGCTCTTGGTAGGAATAAAGTGCTAATTTTAGCACCGTCCAGCCAAACCAGTACTACTGTAATGTCACGAGCTGGAGGCAGCCACCGTGGTGATTTGTCTGCTGCTCTGGTCCCAGCAGGATGTATTGGCTTCATCGTGGGAGCAGCCATACAAATCTGTCCCTCCGAAAACAGCTCATCCCCAGGGCTCTGCAGCATGATCCGTTGCTACCCTTCTCATCCCAAGCCTTTCTTTTTTCCCTATTCCTTGTCATGGGCAAGTAGAGATACGTCTAGTCTAACTCTAGATGTTTGCAATGTAGATGTCTACATGAGAGTTATCCACCCCAATGTTTCTTTGCAGTCAGTCGAATGGCGAGAGGCAGCACTTTATATGCCTGTTAAAGGGTGAGATGAGTAGTACCCTGGAAATGTTGCCTTTGCCTGTAAAAAGCATCTAGATGACCAGCTCAGATTTTCTAGGTTGAATCCTACCCATGTGTCAGTCACCCTGCCAGGACTTCTTAAAAATGGCAATAAATCCAAATGAATGGTTTGGTTTTGGCTTTTTCATCTGGATGCATATTCCGGTAATACTTTGTGTAAATAATACATATTTCACACATTTTGTTGTTCCCAGTACTAGAGTTTCGGAAGTGGGTGGAAGTGAGGAAGGCCCAGAGCATGAAATCTGCCATGAAGACCCCATGCTTTCTCTTATCTGTCAGCCAGGGCTTCTGGGTGACCTGTAAATTGGTCTGAGAAAACATTTCCATTTCAGGAACTGTCTTTAGATGCCTTACAGTCTAGAAAACGATCAAGCTTCCCTTCAAGCAAGCAATATTATGGCTTTTTTTTATTCTTTATTTCAGAAATCCCGCGTGTCTTTTTGTTGTCATAACTGAGTGCGCACATCTAAAATGAGAAGATCTGTATGGATGCTAGCCATGACATTTGCTTGAATATTAAAGACCTAACCAGAGATCTGTGAGGTCTCATTTGTTTTGGCTGTCACTTGCTCAACAGCCCACATCCCATCGTCACCTGCCACAGTGTCTGCCACAGCATGGGTTGTGCTGCCAGCGCACTTTTCCCATGAAGGAATTTGTTCTGTGGTCCCAGATTTTTATAAAGGGAAATTAGATAGGACGAGGGGCGATGGTTTTAAACTAGAGCAGGGTAGGTTTGGATTAGACATTAGGAAGAAGTTCTTTACAATGAGGGTCGTGAGACACTGCACAGGTTGCCCAGGGAGGTGGTGGAGGCCCCATCCCTGGAGACATTCAAGGCCAGGCTTGATAAGGCCCTGAGCAACCTGATCTAGTTGAAAATATCCCTGCTTCCTGCAGGGGGTTGGACTAGATGACCTTTAAAGGTCCCTTCCAACCCAGCGCATTCTATGATTCTATGATTCTATATGGTGCTCTCATCCTGTATACTCTGTTTTTCTCTGGAGCTATGTCCCAGGACACTTCAGGACACTTGGGAGGAAAGGAGTTAATGCACTGGAAAAGGATCACTGCAGACAGGGTGGGTTTGGTTTTTTTCCTCCTTTAATCTTTGATATTGCATAAACCTCTCTCTTTGATTTAGAAACTTTAAGCTAGTGGCCTGGCTTTGGAAAAATAAAACAAACTCTTCCTGGAGAGTGGCAAAAATAAATAAAGTGTGTCCCTTGCTTTTGGAATATGTACAGAACAGTCACTTTTCTTCAAGAAAATATCAACAAAGCCAGTCCATACTCTGGCCAGGATTAATACTAATAATCCATTTCACCTCTGGCAGGGTCAGGTTGTGCTCTGGCCCTTGGATTTCAGCCTGGTGCTTTGAATCTTTTCCATGCTGCTCCAGAGAGATAGTGGTCTTTCCTCAGACGACTGTTGTGTCACAACCTTGCTTTCGTGGGTTTTTAGGGGTCCCACTCTGAGGGACATTCTTCCAGGCTGGGCGCCATAGGGAGCTGATGCTAAGGCAAGACAACAACATCTTTTGCCCTCTTAAAGACAAAGATTAGATCCTGAGTCAGTCTTGGTGTTCGGCAGTGGTGTTTCAGCTCCACTAGAAACAATGTTAAATGAGCACAGAATGACAAATAGATAATGCCATAACTGTGGGGACTCTCTGGGGGGCTTTCTCTGCTCCAAATTTTCTTATAAACAACAGAAAAAGGGGTATCAGATCCTGTATCCTGTCCTTGTATTTTTACAAAGCAAAAGTTGACCGGCTTAAGAGCAGCTCTTTCATCATGGTATATTTTAGTTCAGTCTCTCACAAGAAGAAAAGAAGAACTTGTGTGTCATTAAACAGATATTGCTGTTAATGATGGCAGGATGCTGTCAAGAAAATTACCAAACATTAAATTCATGGGCTAAATGTGATTAAGTCTTCCTGATCCACTGAGGAAGTCTCATTTAGATTGCTGGTAAGTACTTTTACTCATTAGGATGGAAGTAGACCTTTTGTGTGCACGTGTGGGTGTTTTTGTTAAATTCAGACACTGAAAGATACAAGAGGGACACACTTGGAAATTTTCCAGGCTTAGACTCATCCTCTTCTTTTCGCAGAGATTATTCATAAGACTGAAAAGCACGAATTTATCATATAATCAGTGTGGAAAATAATTCAAGACCTCTTGCTATCACCCCTTTTCTTTACTATGTTATCTTCCAGAACTTACTCTGAAGAAGCTCTGTTTCTAATTTTAACTTTGAATTTTGATGACAAACAAGTTATTGTTAAAACTGTACTCCTTGTAGCAGCTTTCTAGTTATCCTTCATGTTTGCAGATGAGCTATTGTGACAGTCCCTGAGTTTCTGAAACCAAAGAAAACATTTTCTCATGCAGCATTTATCACATTTTACAAACTTGCAGCTTTCTACAAAATAGGCTGCCATCAAGAAGAGAGACAAGAAGCTTGAATGTAAACACTGATTTGCTCATGGAAAATATAGAAGCAGTTGAGGTCATTTGGGAGACAAATTATCCACAAAATAATCCCATACTAGAAGGACCCATCTGTTAAGTTCAAGCTTGGTTCCATGCTGGAAATACTGCGTAAGAAACAGATGCACTTTTTTAACACATTATCTATCATAGTTTCCATAGTACTTATGATTCCAGTGGGAATTGTGAGCCAAGCATCAAAGCATAAATTGCCCAAGAGTTTATTGCCCCAATAAATCATTTTTGAATATGAGATGTGTACCAAAGCATCTTTAGCTGTTCCGGTGGTACTAGTTTCTCCCTGGTGTGACGGTCCCACTGTTTTACTTTGGGGATTGACTGTGCCTGTACGGCTCGGCTTGTGGGTGTCCTGTTGTGTCGGGAAGAAACCCCTCTTCGGGTAGATGATGTGACAGCTCTTACCCTGTTCTTGCAAGAATCAAGTGCTGTGCTTTGAGCAACATGGTGCATCTTGAGGCATCTCATCTTCCTTTTAATCTCACCACAAACTGGCTTCTTTGTGTTATTTTCAGAATGCCCATGGGGCTTGCACAAGAATAGGAAGTGTTGAAAGGAGTGCACCCTTCAGCAAGCTCTGTGGACAAGATAACGCCTGGGTAAAAGCAGCACCGTTGGCATTTATTGAGTTCCTTCCACTCAGGGAGGGGTTGGTCTTTGCATCTTGCCTGCAATCTAAGGTGGAACCTTGAGGTCTTGCTTTTACATGCTGAAGAGACCAGGCTTATGTTAGATGAGGGGATTGCTGTTTCCACTCAGATCAATAAAAGACTTTGTAAGGGATTTTATCTGAAGGCAAATGTAGCTGTAGGAGATTTACTGCCCTGCGAACGAGGTGTAGCACCATATCCACTACTCAGCGGAGGCAGGCGGGAACATAAAATGCCAGTAATCCACAAGCCTGTGTTTTTTCAGACTTCAGCTTCTGGTGCTGAAAATCAGTGAAACATTTTACTTGTGAACTGCCTAAAAGTCTTTTTGGTTATTCACAACTTCCAAGGGCAACTGTGTAGTAAAACACGAATGTAATAAAACGTGAATATGTGCTCTTGCTGTATAGAATAAAGATAGTAAATCTCAGGCATCTAGGAAGAAAACTTTCAATGATGCAGGTCAAAAGGCACGATAAGGGAGAGTACTGTATATATACTGCAGATGACATCTAGCAGTACTTGCTTAATTTAGAAAAGTGCGAAGAGGAAAATCTTGCTTTGAAATCTGTCTTTATAAAATCATGACAAGAACTGGCCTCTGAGTAGGAAATGAACATTTTCTTGAAACAAAGATACTTTGTAAGATAAAAGCTTCAGAAAAGGGTCATTTCATACTGAGGAGTCGCAGGTCCCTGGGGTATTTTTCTGTGTTTTTATGCACGTTTCACAAAACGACAAGACGAAGGGGTTGATATAAAGGCAAGACTTTGTATGTATAGAGTCCTTTATTTCTTGAAAATTATCACTGGTGGATAATTTTTAAAAATAATGTTACAAGCTACTGAAATGCTACATCTGTTAAAAAAAAAGAAAAGAAGACGATACTTAAAAAACCAATTGCAAACTCATCCCTTATAGTGCTTGAATCCTTGAAAAATGTATTTTACCTTTAAATAAGAATATTCTAAAATGTGTATTATTCACAAAGGATCTTACTGCTGAGGGGCAGACAGTAAGTGTTCTTACTGTCATCATCCTCTGGGTCAGTGCTTTGTAAATCCAGAATCCTCAGCCTCTGATATTTTTTATGTAATTTTTCTTAGCGTTTAACATGACTTTATATTTGTTTTCTGTCCCTCAAACACTTGGTTCCTATGGCAGCTGTTGGGGGAGGTCATTTAGAGTGTGTTTGATGTGGTTTGCTTTTAATAGAGCTGTCTTTCAAAGCTTTCCTCGTGCTGGGATCCCTTTGGATAGGGTACTGAACTTGGTGTGTATCTGGTAGGACACACTCTTTGGAGAGGTCACACTCTGAGCAGCGCAGAAGAGCAAACTGATGTCACCATTGTCACAGGGCATCTCTCCAGCCACACTCAGTGAATTTGTGGATTTGTGGACTGACTTATGTTGCCGTTCCCTGGTGGTGTCCTGACTGCTGGGTGCAGGCGATGGGAGCGTTTCCTGCTGTCTGGAGATGAAGGGCTTGACATAAAGGCAGGGTCACAGAAACACTGCTTATGCATTTGCTTGAGATTCTGCTTCGTCATGTCATCTTTTCTCACTTAAAAAAGGAGGATAACAGTAGCCGGAAAGGTTAGAGCAGTCAGCTGTCATCCTAAAATGAGTATTTCTGCTTTGTACTTTCTTACAGAGATACTCAGAAGTTACTCTTGGGGGAAGAAGACATTCTGAGGGTAAAAGAACCAGTATTAATGCTAATTTCTCCTTTGCTTTTGGCATTTTGTTGGTGGGGCAGTGTCTCTTCTTCTGGACTGCGTTTGAGCGGGGCAGGAGGCAGAAACCTGTTTGCGTGGATCTTCAAGGAAAAATGTTAGTGTATTGTCTGAAAGGTAAGGCAGAAAAGCCAGTACGTGACATAGCAAAAAGGACACTTAGGCTTCCACAGCTTCATGGAGATGAGCCCAGGGAGAGTCTTCAGTCTCTCAGTCCCTGTTGCCAGAAACTCCCTGTGGCTGGTGCTGTTCATTAAGCATTACTGGGCTGCTGGCACCAGTCATCACAGCAGATACAGGGGTAGGAACAAGTGATTTTTAGGTATTCCTAGATGTAAAAGACTATCACCAAATAACCTATGAACCCTTTAATACTGTTTTATATGCGTTTTGGTGAACAGTGTTAACATTACAGAGGAACTGGAAGTGGTATTTCAAACTGAGGAGGAACGCTTGCAGAGCAGCCTACTCTGGGTATCAAACAAAGAACTTTTTGAGGTGGTTAGAAGCAAGTAGTGAGTTTTCCCACCAAGAACAGAAAAAGAAGAACAGAAGCATCAATAAAGAAATGTTTACAAGTCAGAAACACAGACCCACAGTAAAAAACCATATAAGTCCTGCTTAGTTGCCGTAAAAAAAAGGTGCCAACCGTAAAAATTCTTTAGCTATTTATAAAATAAGGGATTACATTTGCTCTGCAGTGATGGCAGAGCAGAGAATCAAAACAATCAAATGAAAAATATGCTTCAGCTTTCAGTGATGTCCATTGAAGGAAAGAGGACTAATGGAAATGAGGCTTGGAAGTGGAAAATAGCACAACCAAGAGGAGGGCAACTCAACTGAGTGATTTAGAGGGTGTTTCTCTGATTATTACCAGGTTCTTAAAGTAAAAGGAACTGTAGATCTGGCAAAAAGGATTTTTAATGACTGTCAAGTCAGTCAAGTTGGTGACTGTCCCTAAAGGAACACAGAGCGGTAAATGTGGTACTCACATTTGAGAACTGGTAGAAAAATGTGGTCTAGGCAATATGGATTCATTAATTGAGTTTCTTTATGACCTGAGGGCTTTGAACATGTATTGAAGGAAAGACTAATTAAAAACATGGAAGGAAATGGAAAATAACCTGCCGCTTTTCTTTGAAAATAGCTCATTTTCAAGAAAGGGAAATGCAATGGATCTGATCTTTATTTCAATATTGCCTTGAAAATCCTAGGAAGTGTTGGAGATTGGTGTGCTGTATCTCCATAACCACAGTAAACTGCCTGTCTGTCTGTGCAGGCATTAATGGGAATTATATACTGAGCAAGAGGTCAATCTTATGTACGGAGCCAGACATCTGTCATGGTTCAAAATGAATTAACATGTTTTATTAATGACTTGGAAGGTGGAGTAGAGACTAAGTTTATTCATGATGCAGCCAATGCCAAACTGAGAGAGGAGTTGCTCTGTAAACATTGAAGGATGAGATTAAAATTAATTTGTTTTTGTCAGCTAGGTCTGAAATAAGATACAAGTCAAGTGCAAAATACTGTATTTATTTATGAGCAATCAAGCGCACATCCCCACGATAAGGGTTGAATTGTTTGTTAGGCAACAGGTCTGCAGAAGAAGATGCAGTGATTTTTGTTGCCTTCAGTTTAATCTGAGGTTCAGTGTGGCATGTGTTGTAAGGGACGCAAACACAATACCAGCATGTATAAACAGGACTGCCGCATACAAGACTTGCAAAGTAATCTGCCTACTCTACTTAGGCCTGCTGAGGCTTCAGCAAAAAGTACTGTGTCCATTTTTGGGCATCCCTCATCAAGAACGATGTGGGCCATCTTGAGGTAATGCTGATCAACCACAAGTTTGTAGACTGCAATATATATAAAAGTCTGAAAGAACTGGTATTGTTTAATTTACAGAAAAGAGGATGTGGGAGAGACACTCCAAATTTCTTAAATATAACCACAGGCAAAGCGGCAATGTAATTCTCTGTGTCCACAGCAAATAAGATCCCCCAAAAAGAGAGTGAAAGGGAGACATCTAAACGTCAGTATTTCTCTGATGGTAAGGATAGTGAAGCACTGAAAGAGATTGCCTAACCTGTACTTACCTTACAGGGACAGTGATTTCACAGCTTTGTTAGGTAGCTGTGTCCTGGAATAGCTCAGCTGTAGCTGCTCTTTGCTGTCAGGATTTTCCAACTATGCTTTCAGTGAATCTTAAATTCGTCTACACTGAGCTCAAGGGTTTATACATTTATAAGAAAAAAGTAGAGAAGGTGACAATGCGTTGTTCTGGAAAGACGAAGAGCACGTAGATGGACAGTGGCTAGAGAGTTTGTTGGTGAATATTTCTACTGTAAAGTAGGGTATGTCTCCTGTACTTTTTAAATCACCCAAAAATGCATGACAGAATTTGCCATGAACTGGAGAGAGAAGGAATCAAAGGCTATGTGAAGTCCTCTGTTGCTAGTCTACTTTACACAGAAAATATAGAGATTAATAGCAGTGCACATTCTCTGGTGTGTACCTAGGCCATGTATCCCAAGACCTTAGAGATCTCTAGGATTATTTGCAAATCCCTTATGTGAGGAAAAAGGCAACTCAGAACTACTGGCCTGAGTGCATCTTAAACCCTGCCTTTCTCGGAGATGACAAGAAGTATGTTTCTTGGACAAAGCAGCGCAGCTGCAACTGCACATGAATCAGTCAGTCTAGCTGTTGTAGCAAGATGTTTTTTCTGCTTGCTAATTCGTACATGATGTGGCACATGGAGCTGAAAATTGCTCATTCCGTATGCTCATTAAAATAATGAGCAACATCTTTGCAAGCCTGGTGGGTAGCATCGGTTGCATCAGTGTGACCAGAAATGCAGTTGTGGCACCTGGGGTACGTGCCAGACAGTACCGTCTCCGGCTCCCGGCAGCGCAGCCCCGCAGCAGGGCTCTAGCCCGTGCTGTTGGGAGTGAGAAAGCAGGAGGAGAAACCTTCTCTGCGTTTACTATACGTATACAGGTCACTTCTTTAGTTGGCGTTGCTTCTTTGATGTGGTGGACATGGTAAGAAGCAGGGCAGGAAGACATGTATGTTGGCCAGATCAATGCCCAAATACATGAGGGGGGATGAACTTGTGGAGAGTACCTTCACAAGGCCTGACCCAAAACCCATTTGAGTAAAAGAGGTTCTTCTGTTGGTGACAGATTTGGCTTATATGGTTGCCGTTTTCACATTCCCACCTGTTCTTTTTGGCCAAATCTGTGAAATAAGCATTTTTTAAAATGGACTGCAAAAAGTGTATGTGTGGAGAACAGTTTGTATTAAATTTTATTTCTTTTTTTTCTCTCCCCTTTCCCCCTTTTTTTTCCGTAATTTTTATCACTTGACTAAGCTGGCTTAGGGTAGGACTGGATGAATAGTTAAATTAGTAGAACTGATAAGATGGTAACTTTAGGTGGGAGAGCGTGTATGAACTATTGGAAATAGTAAGTGGATAAACTGGATTTGGCAATAATATGGTAATTCTTGTATTCTTACGGTCACTTTTGAATAACCATTAGTCACATTATGAAAATAACTTTGTCCTTGGTGACATAAAGAAATCTGTAACTTGCTGGTATTGAAAGGAACAATCATTATTGAAAAAACTTCATTCCTCCTAATCCAGCCTCCTTTTAGAGGACAAAGACCACAATTTATAGAAGTTGGTCCACAGGCGAATAGGAAAAACACCCTGAAGTCTGTGGAAGCAACAAAAATAGGTTAAATGTGGCTGCTGAAAGGAAACAAAAAAGGGAAGGATTCCACCCTTGTTTCTGTGTGGAGGTTTTAAATACAAATATCTCAGGGAAAGACAAATTTGCTCTTTAATCAAATTCTTACCCGAATGTACGTGCTTGTAGAGAGAATACCAGAGCAAAGGAAGTGGTGGGTAGACAGCTTTGTACCATGAACTCCTTCTACAGAGAGTGTTCTCTTTTTCTAAATGTTTACATTAATTCAGCAGTGCAGAAAACAACTGTGCATTGTATCTTGAGCTTCCCTTTGAGAATGCATGGGGATAAACGTGGGTAGCCCTGCGCGTCGTGCATGCAAAGGGGGGGCTGGACAGGAATGTGGGGCTGCCCATCGTTGTGTGGGAGCCAGCGTGGGCACACTCAGGCCTCTCAGTCTGAGCTATAAATCCTTTCAAATGGATTTTGCTGGAATAAAAGCACAAGAAACAAGGCACTGAGCAACGTCAGAGACCTTAGCCTTAGGAAGGATGGGTGGTGGTTTTCGTCTCGTTACATGAAGAGGGCACTACTGAAGACACGAGGCAGTTTCTGCCCCATGCATTATTTTATCTGTGGGGAGCAGGGGTAGAAATAGAAAGTTTGGGGGTTTGTTTTTTGTTTTCCTGGAAGGTTCAGTCAGGGCAGGTTCTTCTGTGTTAATACTCCCAGCTTTGAAGGCGTTCAAGCCCAGGGTAAGACCTGCGACAAAAAGTGATAGTAACATGAGCACAGAACTTTGCAATAAGATAGCTGTGATATGCCAGAAGTGCAAGGTTTGCTGTCCTGTCATAAGTGTGTGCCAGTCCTTCAAGTATGAAAGCCTGATTTGCGTTAGGTCTGGTATGTACACATAAAGACAGACTATTTAAGAGATTAACAACAGTGTTTCTGGGGAAAAGGGGTGGAGAAAGTGTGTTGAGAAGGATGGGATAACCAACCAAAAAGAACTCAGGGATCGTGGTCTAAGACTTACGGTAAAACCAGATTAAAATGAAACCCTTAACAACATCAGAAAATCTTGTTAGTTTGTTATCCTGTAATCTAACCCTTTACCTGTTCGTATTTATTTATGTGGATTCTTGTGTAACAATTGGATTCATCTTTTTATTTCTGAACAACTACTTTTTAAAATTGTAAAAGGNNNAGAGATTGTTGAGAGTTATTCCTGTTCCTCACGTATTTCCTAGTCGTGCTGAGTTGCTGTCTAAACCGTGACCCAAAGTATTTCCCAACCCAGCATCCATGTGTGCACCCCAGTTACATCCTTCCTGCCAATTGAGGTGTAACTTGGGTTTGTTGCTTCTTTCCTCACTTCTCACGCTTTGGTTTTACTAGAAGGAAACAGGCAATATGGTCATGGCACATGGATGGGAAAGAAGGGGCAATTTGCTGGTGGTATTTGTGGGCTGCTTTGTAGAGCCCAGGTATCTCCTTCATGTGCAGCAGACAGCATAACGTCCACTCTCTTGCTTTTCTCCCGACATCTGCAGTATACTTCATTGTGGTCGTAAGCGTGTGTCTCACTTCATTGGGACTGCTTAGGTGCTTTAACACCCTGGTTTTTGCTAGAGCTCAAATGCTCTTTGAAGCTGTGAGTTATTTTATATCTAATTTTATTCTTTATTTGTTTCTGTTTCACAGATAGTGAGCATGTGGTTTTGCTATATTAATCCTTTCCTTTGAATTTCTTATTTGCAGAGAGATGTATGTGATTCAACATTGCCAAACCAAATAGCATGAATTAATCTAAGCTGAAAGAACCAGTTATGTTACAGCAATCTTCATTCTGAAACTATCGGACAAGACTATTATCTGTCTAAGAAGGGGCAGCTTTGCAGACTAGTTTAGATGGCTGTCTCACAAAACTGATTTAATTCTATAGACTCAGATCAATAAAGTATGCGAGATGTTTACTTCAGTGTAAAAACCTCATGTAGACATCAAATACTACATCTCTATGTAGTAATGCCACCCAGTGGAGAAGAGGAATATGGTCAGCCTCCAACAGAGAGAGAAAAAAAATGCAAATAAGAATTTCTTACCTGTAAAGATGTAAGAACACTCATTTTGAGAAGAAATTAAGGTTTTTGTCCCTTTTTCATATTCAGCAATTGTCTTTCTATTTTCTTATATCTAAATTTTTACAAAGATACCTGAAATTTTAATCTGTTTTTTTGCTAGTCATTTTGTTTTCTTCTTATTAAACTAATATCGGCATTTTAAAATGATACAAAAATTGTGCTGACAATGGAGTTTATATAATGTATGAGATTCCATTATTTTAAAACTTTGCTTTTCCTTTGAATTAGAATAAAAATTAAGATATTTCAATCTTTTAGAAAGAAAATTGTTGAAAAAATATTAAGATCAATCAAAACATTTTATCTTATGTTGAAATGGTTTTTTATGTACTTCATAATTTCTTATATACAAAAGAGACAGTGAAACACTGAAAAGTTTTAATTCAATTCTATGATTAATAACACATTTTTCCCAGGATAAAAAGCTCAGTTCACCAGTTCCTACATACTTAAACTCAAGAAAATGTTTTCTGGTGGAAAACAGGAAAAATATGTGAGAATTTTTTTCCTTGTGATTCATAAATACCACTTTTTGAGATCTTGAGTTCTTATGAGGGTTGAATTTGTCCTAAAATGACTGATACAATATCATTAGGAACTTGCAGCCAGATATGTTTCTTTAGGCACAGTCATGTAATATGCCATCAATCCTGAAATTCTCGGGAAACCTGGGGTTAATGACATTGACAAAGGAAGAAGTTGGGCAAGTTGCAGCTCACAGAGGTGTATAGCACTCTGCATGTTGCCTGCCAGCTTACTAATTGTTACCCAGCAGTACTTGGTATTAATTGGTATTACGAAGGCTGCTGAGGCTCCTGTGGTGGCAGGGGGTTTGCTGCATGCCAGTCGCTGAAGGCAGCAAAGGCATCAGAGAAGGACCGTGGGTGGGTTGAAGGCAAGAGTTAGGTTTGATAACTTTGGTTCATCCTTCACTGTTGCCATCATCTGAAAGGGCAGGATTTCGGTTTAATGGTGCCTGTCTGGTTTGCTACTGAAGTCGCTCAAGCTGTGAGCCCTGGTTGAACCCAAGTAGAGCAGCCCAGCCTGACATCGTTGTCATCCTATTGTTATTGTCCCATTGTTATTGTTCCATCCCAAAGTGCTGCCTGTGTCCACTCTCTGGTCTCACGGTGAGAGTTTGTTCAGATCTGCTCATGAGCTGCTGTGAAACAAGTTAATTTTTCAAGTAATTGATTGCCTGGCAGGTGAAAAGAGATTAAATTACTTTTACTTAATGTTTCTTGGCAATCTTACTGTTTCTGTTGTGTTGCGAGGGAGACGGCATCTACCATGGCTCACAGCCGCACTGTTAGTCATAATGCTGGCCTGGATCAACGCTACCCAGATTTTGGAAAACTAAATCCTCCCAGGGAAACTGCAGCCTTCGCCAGCCCAGCCAACTGATGCTGAGGGGCCACTCAACTCAATGGCTGTGTATATTTGGCTTGTTTGGATCTGTAGTTGCAGGCACATGAAATACCACCCCACAGTGCATGAGCTTTTTGCCGGTCCCTCTGCAACAGTTTGGATTTTTCCATCACTGTGTTCCTGTATCCCCAGGTTTGACGTCTTCAGCCCCATTGCAAGTCTGTGGTCCCTCCTGGCATGGTTGATGGGGGAGCTCAGGGCTTGGAAAGCAGGAAGCTGCCCTGCCACCGGGAGCCAGGCATGGGAATGGCCAGAAGAAAGCAGGCGTGGACTTCACGGGGGCATCTCTTGCCTTTGTAGCTGCTGATTCAGCTAGCAAACCAGTTCCTGGCCAAACCCTAGGCCTGATGATTTTTTGGGGTCCCATACTCAAAAGTTTTTCAGGATTTTTTTTTTGAGCTCCTTTGGTTCTGTTGCTTATTTTTTCATATTGCCTGTGGCCTCAGAGTCATGCTATAGCCACCACTTTGCTTTTAAAGCTGCTTCCCTAAAGTTAGCAGGTGTATGTGAGGTTTTTTTAAACAAAAAAGCTACAGTTTGTTATATAATTATTTTTTTTTACATGTGGGAATCATAATCATAGAATGGTTTGGGTTGGAAGGGACCTTAAAGATCACCCAGTTCCAACCCCCCTGCCTCGGCCAGGGACACCTCCCACTCGACCAGGTTGCCCAAAGCCCCATCCAGCCTGGTCTTGAACACTTCCAGGGATGAGTCCTCCACAACTTCCCTGGGCAACCTGTTCCAGTGCCTCACCACCCTCAGAGTGAAGAGTATCTTCCTTATATGTAAGCTAAATCTACCCTCTTTCAGTTTAAAGCCGTTACCTCTTGTCCTATCACTACATGCCCCTGTCAAAAGTCTGTCTCCAGCTTTATTTTTGGCCCCCTTTAGGTAGTGGAAGGCTGCTATAAGGTCTCCCCAGAGCCTCCTTCTGAACAACCCCAACTCTCTCAGCTTGTCCTCACAGGAGAGGTGCTCCAGTCCCCTGATCATCTTTGTGGCCCTCCTGTGGACTCAATCCAACAGGTCCATGTCCTTCTTATGTTGGGGACCCCAGAGCTGGACGCAGTACTCCAGGTGGGGTCTCACGAGAGTGGAGCAGAGGGACAGAATCACCTCCCTCGACCTGCTGGCCACGCTTCGTTTGATGCAGCCCAGCATGCAGTTGACTTTCTGGGCTGTTAGCGCACATTGCCGGCTCATGTTGAGCTTCTCATCCACCAACACCCCCAAGTCCTTCTCCTCAGGGCTGCTCTCAAGCCATTCTCTGCCCAGCCTGTATTTGTTCTTGGGGTTGCCCTGACCCAGGTGCAGGACCTTGCATGTGGCCTTGTTGAACTTCATGAGGTTCACATGCACCCACCTCTCAAGCCTGTCAAAGTCCTCTGGATGGCATCCCTTCCCTCCAGTGTGCCAACCACACCACACAGCTTGGTGTTGTTGGAAAACTTGCTGAGGGTGCACTCAGGCCCACTGTCCACGTCACTGACAAAGATGTTAAACAGTGCTGGTCCCTATACCAATCTCTGGGGAATGCCAGTTGTCACTGGTTTCCACGTGGACATTGAGCCGTTGACCACGACCCTTTGAGTGTAACCATCCAGCCAATTCTTTATCCACCAAGTGGTCCAACCGTCAAATCCATGTCTTTCCAATTTAGAGACAAGGATGTTGTACAGAACAGTGTCAAATGTTTTGCACAAGTTTGGGTAGATGATGTCAGTTATTCTTCCATTATCCACCAATGCTGTAACCCCATCGTAGAAGGCCACCAAATTTGTCAGGCATGATTTGCCCTTAGTGAAGCCATTTTGGCTGTCACCGATCACCTCCTTATTTTCCATGTGCCTTAGCAGGGTTTCCAGAAGGATCTGCTCCATCATCTTGCCAGGCACAGAGTGAGACTGACTGGTGTGTAGTTCCCCGGCTCTTCCTTTTTTCCCTTTTAAAAATGGGCGTTATGTTTCCCCTTTTCCAGTCAGCAGGAACTTCACCAGGCTGCCACGACTTTTCAAATATGATGCATAGTGGTTTAGCAACTTTTTCTGCCAGCTCCCTGGTCCCATGGACTTGTGCACCTTCAGGTTCCCTAGATGGTCTCAAAACTGATCTTCTCCTACAGTGGGCGGTTCTTCATTCTCCCAGTCTCTGCCTTTGCCTTCTGTCACTTGGGTGGTGTGGCTAGAGCACTTGCCGGTGAAGACCAAGACAAAAAAGTCATTGAGGACCTCAGCCTTCTCCATATCTTGGGTAACCAGGTCTCCCATTTGCTTCCGGAGAGGGCCCACGTTTTCCGTAGTCGTCCTTTTATCGCTGACATACCTGTAGAAGCTTTTCTTGTTGCCCTTGACATCCCTGGCCAGATTGAATTCTATTAGGGCTTTAGCTTTCCTAACCTGATCCCTGGCTGTTTAGACAGTTTCTCCCTTTGGAATAGGGAGAGACGTGATGATTGGGAGTTAGAAAAACACACTGTTTTCCTCTGAAGGTTGTCTCTGACTGTTCTTTGTGGTAGAATAATGACTAATTTTTTCAAAAATGACTCATTAAGAAGAACTATGCTGGGTGATTTTCCTTATTTCCTGCAGGCATGTACATGGCATTTTGCTGTGACTCTGAATGGAGCAGTGAGACGTAATTAGAGCATGTACCAACAGAGACATATTAATGTTAACTGACCAAAAAGCTGAGGTCTGTGCGTCAAGAAGTGTGTCTTTTACAGCATGTTTGCTGCTAACGTAGGGATCATCGGTTTGAAAATGTTTTGCATCATCAGTATTGAAGATGGAGTTTTCAAGAAAGCCGATGATACAGATATTAACCTTACTGAACCCAGAGTAGAGGAATGTGTGTATGCAGCTATGTAACATAAAAGGAAACGTCATTCTCGTTTGTTTATATACAAGTGTACACGAGTTTATGCGTCTTTAACTATAGTAGTTTCCCCGGGTGCTGCACGGGACATCTGTGATGCAATGAGTGTTCAGTGATTCACTGATACAGAACATGAGGACGCGTGTGATGACTCACTTTTTCCCTCCGGCTTTCTTTTCCCATTAATCTGAAGAAAAGCTTAAGAACTTTCACCAGAATTTAAGGAAGGACACATACAGTCTCTAATAATTTGAGAGTGAGATGTCTTTGATTGTGAATTAAGTTTTCCCTTAAGATTCAATTAAGGGAAATAAGGGAACCTAGATAAAGAAAAATTAACTAGGCAAAATACCTGAGGATTGCAACAGGGATTAAGCTTGCAGCAATGCCAATTTCTGATACCCAACTACAGCAAAGATTTCTAGGTTTTGGGAAAGAAAAAGACAAAATGAATATGAAGAAAGTTTTGCTCTTCCAAACTGAAATTTTTCTTCTCTCATTTACAGATATAAACAGACGTTTCTATTTGACCATCTCAGAGTTTTCACATAACAATTGAAATAAATAAAAATATTCTTTTGGAAGAAAAAAACCCAAACATTGGAAGCCACCTCTGAAGAGGAAAAAGCTGGGCATCTTGCTGTGCTGGTTAATGGTTTCTGTTTCAGTAACTGTTTTTCATGGGCTAGTCCTTCTACAAGGGTTTAGATTTGCCTGTTATTATTTTCCCATGCCCCTTGTTTGATGTATCCACTTGGCTAAAAACAATTTATTTTTGCTTAGCTTTGCTCTTTGATGGCGATCTCGATTCAGCTTTTTGGGAAGGAAGAACTGTGTTTCACAGACCACACGAGGGAGTGTTGTTCTATGCGTCCGGCTGCTAGCAGCTCTCTTGCTAGCGTGGGATTTCTTGGTTTTACCCTGCTAAAGGAAAACATTTTCTTCAGCGGTTCTCAACTTTTTCCAGGCTGAAGAAGTTTCTCAATAACCCAAACCTTTTTTTTCAGTGGATAGTATTCGGAATTTATTGCTTAATAACGGCAGATCCTGAGTGCTGGCTCTGCAGCTGACACACCGGCTTTCTATCCTGTGCCCCGGCCGTGCTCTGGGTGTGCACTTTGTGGGAGGGTGAGTTGAGGGAAAGCAGACGGGGTTGGTGTATGTACTTTCTGCTTCCCTTTTTTCCTGCCTGTAGAAGCACAAGTTCAGTTAGATCTTACCTGCAAAGAGTCCTTCTATCTCACTACCTCTAGTTCACATTACAGCGTCTTCTATCTTGGAAGTGTTTGTCAAACCCCATTTATTTCGCACTTTGGATGTCGGTGAGTAACCTTCTCAGAGCATCACCCTTTCTGCTTTATGGAGAAGTGGTTTGTTTTAAGGCTTGCATAGACAAATTCTTTGCAGCTGCATTGTTGGCAGCCCTCAAACTGGCATCCTACATGAACTCAATCTAGGTGCTTGGTAGCTGCATGCCCACGAGTTGCTTCACTCTTTTCTAGTGTTTGAGGCAGCCAGGATGGCCCTTCCCCTTGCAGTAGCAAGCGGCGTGGTCTCGAGCCCTGTGACATGAAGTCAAGCACTGGAGCTGGTGGCCCTGTTTGCATGTCCCATAGGACAGGTGGCTGCTGGATACTGCCAGGCTCATAACTGTTCAAGCATTAAAATGAAGTCGTAGATGCACTCAGAGCAAGACTTTGGGCAGTTCATCCAATATCTACTTTTCCCTTGAGGAACTGGCACCTGTTTCTTGGGGGAAATGCTACCACACATTAAAAGAGAAGTGTGAAGAGCTCTGCAGAGAGCATGGCAGTCACTTGCCAATCATTCCAGAGAGGAACATTATCCGCGAGTTATCTGAACATTATCCACTACAGGAGACCCCTGGGTGGACAGTCCTTTTGAAAGCACTATTTTGTGAGTCTCTCCAGCAGTGTGAATTTTCCCTGCAGTGTAATTCAACAGGTGTATTTCTTCTACTTTTCCTGGCTACAGATGGCCTAGTGCTTTGTTGGGTAGAGGAAAGTACATCTCTAGTCATGTGTAGCTTTTAGCCTCCTGCTGCCAGCTTTTCCCAAGTGGCCTCTGCGGGAGATGGAAATATTTTATCTTTTATTTTTTACAGTATCTTGTCCATGCATTCCTCTTTCACGAAACTTCAGAGGTCATGATTCAAAGGCTTCAAGCAAGGCTGCAAGGTGTTCAAAATCCTTATGTACTTAAGCCACTGTCATGTGTGGGGATCATACAGAAATCTGTCAGTTTGGCAATGCCCTTTAGTCTGTGGGAGTTCAGGCAAAGAAAGTATTCTCTTTGACAAGAGTAGTAAATGATCAAATAACTCTCTCAGCACTCCCTAAATAGCTCCAAATAGTTCCAGGAAATACTTGGTTCATCCCAACTGAGAGATGTGAAATCAGACTTCTGGAGAATTAGCTTCTTGGAGCGGTCTCAGTGGAGCAAATGATAACATATGGCTTTGTATAGTGATAGGATTAAAACCTACAGAGGAACATGGCTGCTGGGTTGCACCTATTATTGTAAGATCAAACACTACGCCCCAGTACCCTGCAAAACTGAGCAAACACTCCACACTGGAATATCCATTTCGATCAGCCAACTTGAAGGTTGTTTCCACCATACTCATTCCCACAGGAGATAAAGTTTTCCTTGCCATGACTTGCTTCTCTTCTTCCCAAGTTTAAAAATTTCCAGTTTTTGTGGAACAAATGCTTGTGCTTTCTGAAACCTACAAGTGCATTTTTAACTATATGTCAAAAAAACCTTTATACAGGTTGATCAGTCTGCAAATGACAATATGCCAGCTTTCTCCATTCTTTATACCTAACTTCTCCTTTACCATCTTTTTCCTTTCTTTTCCCATGCAAAAGTATATTTCCTGTCTAGCAAAGTGTTTCCTAGCCATGACTGCCCTTGCCATTGAAGTGTCAACACTAATGTATCTATGACCTATTTCCTTGACAAGTTGCATTTTTCCTCCCAGAGCTGACCTCTACAATGGCCCAAAATTTCCAAGTCTTTTTAGTTTCTGCTCTTGCATGTTGTCCAGGATTTTGCTCATTAGATGTTGGGCAAACTGCTGCAAACAGCTCCCCTCTGAGAAACAGAAAGTTGGGAAGCGTGGCCATGCCGTCTAACTGATGATCTTCCAAAAACACACAGTTGTACAACTTCTCTGCATTCAGCCACTTGACTTCTTCCTGTTGGCCAAGCTTTCAGCAGGAGGCTCCATAAATCAGGAAAGCCTCTGGTAATGAGAAGGATTTTAACATTCTGTCCAGCTTCTTGGCAAGGTCCAGCAGTTACTACCTTGCAGCCAGTCAAATGAACCTGACAACAGCGGTGATAATGACTTTATCAATAACACCTGGACAGCTGCTGGCTGCAGGGATAGATCCCTTCGAGCTGGGGTTCACAACATACTTCTTGTGCTGAAGAGTGCTCCCAGGTTAGATTTTTGCCACAGAGCATTGGGGTGAGCCCCCGAGCGACATAAGAAATATTGTCTTTGTCATCCTCCAGTGCTGCCACCACTGCTGGTCTTCACAGTTCTCTGTCACTGTGCAGTCCTTTGGTCACTCTGTTGAGTTGAGGGCCGTGTGGGATATGTTCTGCCAAAGTCCTGGCTTGGTACCGCCATTCTTTTGTCACAAAACATATCACAGCAGTAGCAACATCCCCAAGAATTGCTATATGTTACACATACGTATTTGTGGAAATTTTTGAGTGAATCTTGTAATGACACCTCTTGGTTTACAGTAATTTCTGTGTATTCCTGCCATTTCTGGGAGAATGTCTTTTTCTTATATTGTCGATGTTGGGTAAAAGTTACTATTCTGATGCTGGGTGGAATGTGCAGGAATATCGGGCAGCAGATTTTGTCACAACTGAAAGAAAGACTTTTTTTTTTTTTAAGAGTACATGGTTCAATTCCTTCAGGCTATTAAGAGGGGAAAGACTATAAACGGGTTAAAAAATGGATTAGATAAAAACCAAAATGCTTTGAATATAGCTTGTGGCAGTCCTTAAATTTTGCATTGCTGGAACTGAGGGGGAAAGCCAGTGTAAGGATAACTTCATACTTGCCCACTGCTTTTATGGTCTTGTAAAACACATAGTACTGTGAGAGAGGAACTGGGTGAGATCGAGCCAACCTTTGCTCTGACACACCAGGCCTGAGAGTGGCATATTCACAGGACAGCAAAGTTATTTTTTAATGCCGTGGTCTTCCTAACGGTATCTTTAGACTTTCAGGTATTGGTGCATTTGCATAGCCTTCTCAATGCCACAGCTGCTCGGAAACAATTTTAGCATAGAAAGAATTGTAAAGATTTCTGAGGGAAGCATTGGAAGATGAGTTGCCTCACTGTAGGGGAATTTGGAAAACTGGAAAACAGGTTAAAAATGGAAGCTATTTTTACATTTCACAGTAGGTGCACAAATACTTGTCCGTAGTATTTCCCTTCTTAGCATATTTGAGTCTTATCAGTACTGTTGTTTCATACCTCCACCCTTACAAGCACGTTAGGCATCAATATGACATCAATATCTTGGAAACACCTGGAGATATGTATGTTGGTCTCATACATTAGAAGCAAAAGGAAAATTATTCTACAAATAAGCATTATCGCAATCATCTTTACTGTTTGGATTTTAGGGAATGTGAGCTAAGACCCATTCAAATGTCATTAAGCTGCTTCTTTTAATGAAGTATAATTTACCTGATCATACTTTCTTCTAGACAGTTGGGCATAGAGTATTATGAAAGCAACATTTTCCTTTTCAGAAAAGTGAACAAAGAATGGGAAATAATTGTTTATGTAGGTAATTGTGACTTTTTTTTTTCTCATGGAATTGTTATGGCTTCTCAGAGGGAAACTTAAAATGATGGAACAGGAGCATAACAGAATGGCACAGAGAAGATGATTTCTTGTTTATGGACTGAACAATAACTGTGACATTTTTGGAGAAACAAGTTGATGCAAAAATTAATTCTCATACACTAATGACCAGTAACAGCTGTAGTTTGAATTTGATTTACTGGGAGGGTCTTTACTTAGCAATCCAGTACTTGTATACTGCAGCATCAGATGCACTTTGCACTTACAACAGTACATGAGTTTGATTAATGGAATTTTTTACCCCATCATTGAGTTAAAGAGAGGAAGGGACTTCAATAAATGAAAGAATAAGGCCCAGTTCTGTCAATGACTTTCAACAGAAGCCCTAGCATGCCTTTGCTCATGAATAACATCTACATTGTAGCATTATGATGAGACTTAATTTTGGAAATACCTTATGATCTTTGGAAAACTATTAATTTGCATGTGTATATATAGTTTTATTTGAAAAAAAAGCGTGACTAAAGACTTCACGTACAATTTCAGTCATCCATATTCAAGTACAATGACCTAGGGCTGGAGTAGATCCAAGTAAGTGCTGCTAAAATCAGGGAGGAGGAAGATCAAAAGATTTTAGATTGCTTAGCCTCACACAAGAAGGACATTGAGAAGGCGGTAGGATTATCCTTTCTTAGTAGGGACCAAATACTAGGGATGAAATGGGAGAGTACAGCTGTTTAAGCTGAAGATTTAAAAGTCTATAATGTGGCTCTGAATAACCTTAGGACAGAAATTAGGAGATAGTTTCCAGCCATCAAAATAGTGAGGCTCTGAAACTCTTCAGAATGAAAGTAATGGGAGTAAAGGCAACAGGTTTATGAAGAGACTTGTCTGCTCAGAAAGCTTGTAACTGTGGCCTAACCAGTTACTGCCATAGTTGCCAATACTCAGGACTCTTGGCTCAAAGGTGCTTTCCAGTCCCTGTATCACAGGTTTTGTAGCTGTAGACCAAGCCTGTTTTCCTTCCAGGCATACCTTTCTTTTTCATTTCCACACGACAGCATGAACTGATATCCATGAGAGCCACTGGCCACAAACAGTGTGCACCTCTGACATATGCTTTAAGCAGGCTTGAAAGGATTTCAGGATTTGTTGCTTTGACTTCAAAGGCTGAAGCATCATCACGGGGTGCTCTGTAGCAGCACCTCCTGCTGCTGACTGTCTTAACCATGAATGGCAACTGTACAGGGAGCAAGGGCAGCTGAGTGTGTGGTGGAGTTAGGGACAGAACTTGGGAGCCCTCAGGTCGTTGATTACTGAAGCTCTGAACTGTATTCTCGAAGAGTGCTCTTTCAAAATGATCACGTGGTCAGCATGCTTCAAGAGGCCTGCAGAAGGAAGGGCGTACCTAAGGAAGATGTTGAGTCTGGCTGCCATCAGTTAGGAGAAGAGAGGTGTGTATGGCTACCTGGCACTGGTAAAAATAGTACAAAATCAACACATGATAGTTCTGTTGGGTTTTCTCTTCCAATTTTTTTTCTTTCATTTAAGCACCAATAAAATGTTCCTTTAGTTATGCTTAAAGTCTTTTTTTTTTTCGTACAGCTTCCTCTTCTTGATTCTTGACTTTGATGCTTGAAAAATACTAATGTAGGAAATTAATGGTTTTCGTAGAAAGGTAGCGTGTTATTGTGACTGAGTGTGAACTACTGATTTTGGATGATTAGCTAACACTGAACAAAGAAACAAAAGAGGCAAGTGAACAACAGAGCAAATGTAGCCCTAGAGAGCGTCAGAGGCTTTAAGGAGGCTCTCATAATCCAGTCTCCATGGTACACTGCGTACATTTCCATGGCCTTGTTTATACAAAGAAGTATTGAGTAGGCAGCTTAGCTGTTCTCCCTCCTCTCTCTAGGCAGTTTTACATTAGAGGATTTTAATAATGCAATTACCATTGTAGCTGTTTAGCACACCTACAGGTTACCTTGCATTCCCCCACCTCTTCCCTAACACAGGAGGCATACAGCAGAGTGATGCTGGAGAAGAAGAGGGACCGCTGTTCAGAGATTTCCCCTCCTTCCTGCTCCCCACAGCAAGAATAAGCCTGACTCCATTTTGCAGGAGAGGAGCCACTGGAAGGGCAGGAAGGGGAGTCAGGGAATGACAAGACTGTTTGCAGGATAGGTATGATCTTGCAGAAAAGACTGAGTGGGAGAGGCATTCGGAGAGAGGAAGGTGGTTGCAGGGGAGCAGTGGGAATGGAAAGGCATCCTCAGCCTCACTCCCACTGACTCCTCTTGGTCATGCTTTCCAGTATGGACATCAGTGATGCCAGGATAGACAGAGGAGGCAAGTGATGTAGCTGGACTTAGCCATCCTTCTTCTGCACAGCCTCATGGTATTGGTATTACTGCCTGTTTTAGGGGAACAGCTGTGACAGACCAGAGCAGTGACTGGTACATTTTGTTTCACCACCTGCAGCTGCAGGTCAACCTGGTAGTATGCCAGGTCTTTCCAGCAGGTCTGGGGTGCCCCATTCATTCATGCACCATCATGTCCTCACCCAGCATGAAGCAGCATGTACTAGTTTAAACTGAACTTGAATACAGCTTTTAAAATACATTATTGTTTGGGAAAGGGGAGGGGTGGGTTAAAGGGCTGGCAAAAGTACAAATCAACAGCGTGTTACATATACTCGGCAGCAGTTTTGTAACTGGTCTCTCATGGAGCTGGTAGGACCAAAGTCAGATGTGTAGATAAACCCCTTCGTCCACAGCCATGAGGGAATATGCAACAAAAAGGCTGTGCCAGGAACAGAGACGCCTAATATAAAGGCCTTGAAGTGTTTGTGAGAAGGGTCATGTGAATCTGAAAGTTGGTGGCAAATATCCTGCCCATGGGACTTGCACTCGCTGAGACATGTTTATGTAGATGGAAGTTGTTTGTCCAGATGGCACTCAAATAGCTTTGCTCTCCATTTCCTTGTAGCAGTAAAAGAGCTGCGCACGGATTGCATTCAGGAAGTTGGCCTTCTTTATTTTTTAAAAGCCTAAATATTTACAGTTTTCTTTCTGGGTGAAAGAAAACCAGGTGAAATTGCATGAAAGTCCATCTATCAAGAAGAATTAAATGAGTTGACTCATCCCGTTGAGGGAGAGGCTAGCTCTGTGGTGACAAGCCAAGGCTGGGGCCAGCTCTGTGCTCCAGACCTCTGCCAAGGCAGCTGGGTCACAGCTGGGGTGTGAAGCTGTGTGAGCCTCGATACCCGTGGCTTTTCCTGGCAGGAACATCTTGTGTTCAGGTAGTCCCTCTGGCAAAGCTGCACACAACCCAGTGGTTTTTTCTCTTGCGAGCTGGAGGTTTCCTACGCAGCAAAACACGGTGCTGCTGGCACAAGGGTGTCCAAGCCAGAGGCAGGTTTAACAGATCAGCCTTCCCGCGTGAGTAAAATACTTGGGAGCCTTGGGGTAGGGAAATCTAGAAATCTGACTTGGCAGATTCCCCATATATTCACCAGTAAGTTGTAACAGGGCACTGGCGGGTATGTAATAGCTTTCCCATCAGCTTGCTCTCATACCCTTGTCTCCCTTGATACTCCACTGCTGCATGGTAGGGCTGCACCACTCAAAAACTCAATTTGTCAATGAAAAATTGCATTTGTTTTCAAGCATACAGAGGCATTAAAGAGTAGTCATAGGTGATTTTGGTTGCCCAGCCTGAAGCACCTTTAAAAAGGATTACTGTATGCTTTCCAGAAAAGGTGGTCTGCAACAAATCACCTCGTTTAAAATCCAGCCAGTTTTTCTGAAGGGACTAGCAATTTTTGATGTCTAATTTAGGCCAGCAATCTTAAGATAGAAAGCACTATAAAAATGCCAACACTTTTAATGTTGTTTGCCACTGGACTGGATACAGTAGGGTTTATATGCTGTGGCAGATGAAGTAGAATTAGCATTTTATAGTGTTAAACCATGGCTCTCTTCAGTGCGGTTATTCTGTATGTTTCCTTCTTCTTGCCTCCAACAAAAATATTGTAAAGCGTGGGTTGTGAGGGCAGGGAATACTAAAAATGCCATGAATGGTTTTTCACACAGTTTGAAAGCGAATTGGCTTGAAAACTTAAGCCGCAGAATAGTTTCTTGCTGAATACTGGTTAAAGAGCTGTAGGTTTAGTGTTTGGGGAACACATCTTCAAAATACTTTTGTGAGGTAAAGGATGATGGCAGGGGCCACTGCGAGTTCAAAACCAAAGGAACTTCGGAAGCCAAATTTTAAATCCAGAAATTATGTGTAGTGCTAAAGTCAAACACATGGCAGAGAAATACCACGTATTAATCATGTACTGAAAAATAAGTATTTTGCCTGTGAATTTGAAAGGTATGAGACAACCCAAAATATAAACACATTGGTGTAAAATAATGACTAAAATAATATTAGCTTTACAGAACTAGTGTACTTTTTTCTAATTTCAACTGTGTTTTGGTCTTACTTGTTTTCTAATTCCTCCTGGAAGAAGAGTATTTCATTTGTCTGTTCATACACTTAAGGAAATGCCTCCTGAAATCCATTGGATACACTTGACAAATTGTCTCAAAATGACTGTCTACCAATCCTCATCCTCAGTTCCTTACCCACTGCATCTCTTTCCTTACATACCTTCTACTTCACCTCCTTTTGCTGTCTTCCCACAGTACCATGTAGTCTTTGAGTTTGCATCCCTGAGTCTTTTCTCTCCTGCCTCACATTGCTCAGCTGTCGATGCCTCTGCACAGCTCCCCATCCAGTGGAAGTGTGAGATGAAAGGCAAGTCTTCTTCTGAGACATCTCTCCAGCTTAATTCACAACATATTGCTCATCATCTCCTCTAGGTTTAGGAGGAGGAGAAGCCTGATGTATTTTGCTTCCTCCAGCTGGGGAAGCAGAGACCTCACAGAAAATAAAGGTACAGGTGGAAATCAGTCCAGCGGCAGCTGCACTGATTCCCAGTAGGTTACCAGAGGGAAATCTGACTAAGCTGAAATTGTGTGTAGTCCCAATTTGCTCATGAGGTTTACAGCCATGCATAAAATAATAGGCTGTACAGTGAATACAGTGAATAATATTTTTTTGAGACTACCATAAGAGCAGAATAGCAGTGGCTGATAAATATCAGGATGCTGCATCAATTATAATATCCTTTGCATTCCAGTAAAGATCTTAAGTACTGGTAGAAAAAATATTGAAAAAATTAAAAGTGTGTGGCAATCTGATTTTTAACTTAGTCAGGAAGCATCCATGTTCTTTCAAAATCAGTATGAGTCCCATACTTATTTTGCATCTTCTTTTATCAGTACCTTTTATCATAGGTACTGCTTTTTTGGCCAAGGAGAACCATCTTTTGAGGTCATACTAAGAGGTAAGAGAGAGGAGGAGTAGAAAGTTAATGTGGGCAGTCATACCCTTTTGGAAAGAAATTAATTTCTCGTTAGGTGGCAGGCCAGCCTGATGTCATTATCTCTCACAGCCAAGTACTGGATGTTCTTCCATGTTTCATTGTTCCATAACCTTCTTGTGTGGAAGAGTAGCGTTAAAAGGTTCCTAGTGGAACTGAAGAAATTGGCACTGATGTGGTCTTTCCTAAGGGAATAAGTCCAGTAGTGAGCTGTGAAGGGCATGCTGTTTAGAATAGCAATCTTCTCTGCAGATCTAGAAAGGCTAGACTGATTTCTGTTACATACTCTCGAAGATGAGCATCTATATTACTGGAAGGAGGCCTTTAAAATTGATGGTCTCTTCCATTTTAGAGCAAACACACATCACTGTACAAAGACTGTAAAACATAGTCGTCTGTTTTCACGGCTCTGTTTCTCCTTAAGGGTTTGTGTGGAAATCAGGAGTTTGCAATATTTTCTTTATCCACTTGTTCCTTCTCTTTTGCCTTAGTCCCAACTACTTCCAAAGAAGTTACAACATGCTAGTTTGGGTCCCAGTCTTTCAAACGTTTACATACCCCTAAATTTAATGTGTGTGGATCATTATAGTGAGATCAATTAAACTAGTTCATTATGTAGAAATCAATATATGTACATTTACATTTCTTGAAGAATTATGTTGGCTAACTTTTCTGAATGTAACAGTTCTGCATGCCAAAAAGGTTGTTTTTTGGTTTGTTTTTTTTTTTCCCCTGTTGTTTTAATGTACAATGGAAAATGACAGATACAGTAAAACCTCCAATTGGGGTTCAGTGTGCTCCAGTAGTTTTGTGGTTGTTTTTCTCATGCAGACTTAACGATAGCTGAAAGCACATCGCTATGAAAATGGCACTGAATTGTTTGCACTTATCATAGTCATTTTCTGGAAATAGTTTTTTCCAGTTTCGTACCAGAGATTAGAATCATATGAGGAAAGGAGAGTTATTACTCTGCTTGTCAAATTATCACAGAAATGCACTTGCCACGATGCAACAGTGAATCACCTTTTAAGCTTGGCGCAAGTGAATAAATCCAAGGCTCAGGGAAAGCAGAATCTTAAATGTGAGCATGTGTGGGACTGCAAAAATCCTTAACTAAGGACCAATCTTGGCTCACAGTGCTCTTAAGTCACCTTATGAGTGGGTCAGACTGAGAGCTCACCTCTGCCAGAAGGGACAGGCTCACTCTTTCCTCACTTGATCTTCCTTCCCTGGCCCAATTGCCTCATCTTCCCCCTCCCCTCAGGCCTTGGCATTTCTTTATGGTGAACCAGTTCAGCTCTCAAACCTAGCAAAAAAAAAACCAAACCCACTCAGGTTATTCTTCTAGCGTTTTAGAGAGTAGAAGGTGGCAGAAATAGAGCTGACTGGAAACTCCTCATTTTGGCATTGGGGAAATTAAGTTGTCTTGGGCCTCATCACAAAATTGCAGCATTTGAACTTGCTCGACCAGACAAGGTAGAGTGAGATATGAATTAAGAAATATCTGTCCCTGGATAGTTTTCTGCATGAGTGTTTGAGATAGATAGCTTATGTATAATTATTCCATAATAGTGCCCCATATAGACTGGTCTGTGCCACTGATAATTCATTAGAATAAAAGAAACCAACTCACATTGCTGATTTCAGGCAGGCTCTACAAGGCTAGAACAAACAGCTGTTTAACCCACAGTGAACAAAACTTAATTTGGGTATCAGGTTATTAATTGCTAATGAACCCTGAGGTACCATTTTTAGGCACTTTTCACTCAGAATGGTCTGGAAAGCTCCAAGTTATGCCTTGAGTGTTTCAAAAACTATGACTTCTTACTGCAATTTCAGAGCCTTAAAACTTTCAGTGCTGAACAATTTTAGTATAAGGGATGGGAACCCCTTCAAGAAGCTAAATTACTGGAAGCAAACCTAATTATCACAGAAAAGTAGGAAGTTCAGCCTTGATGTGCGCTTGAGGCTCTGATGTGCACCAGTCACATACAAACTTTGTTTTCTTGAGAATCTGGGACTATCATATTAGTCATCAAGGCTAAACCCATGGGGAAAGCAAAGAGCTAAACTGGCTCTTTCCCAGTGGAATTTGCTGATTACTCATCTTTTTCCCCTTGTGGCAAAGCAGCACACTGTATTTGTCTAACCACCAGCTTATGAACCAAGAGAGTTTTGTGACGAGTGTTCAGGTGGACAGGTCGCCATGTAGGAGTGACAACTGCACACTGCGGTGGCTCTGACTTGATGTCCTTGCTTTTCTCCTACCAGGAGGTTGACAGATTGTACCCCTCGTACTGTGTCAGGAGGCCACACGATGATGCCTTACCCTGAGCTGCCTTCCTAGTTAAAACTGAACCAATGCAAACCCAGGCTAACATTTACATCTAGGTCAGCATATTGGTCTGCTTCATTAGCTGACCGGGGGCTGCCTAGGAAAGGCATTCATGGGACTTTCTCCTCTGCAGGACATTCCTGCCACTTCTCTGGCATCAGTATGGTGGCTGAGTGGTTCAGATGAGCTCATGGATACAGAAAGGAGGTGGCCTGCCCTCTGGGGTGGCTTATCATGGTCTGTGCAACCAGAAATCAAGCTCAGCATCAGGGCCAGGGGCAGAAATCCCCACCATGATTTATCATGAGCCTCTTCCTGCAATTTTAGAAATATAACGTATCCATTGAAAAAGCAGGATAGCTTTCTGCTGTCCTAATGAATTATGTCTCACTGAAGAACCCTACAAGCACTGGCGCCCATGCATGAAGAGTGGAGACGAGTGTAGGTGCGGCACCGCCTGCTGCTAGGGAGGGAGAAAGAAGCCCCTCGCTTTCCGGTGGCAAGCCTCCAGGTTGCCTTAGCAAGTCCTTGACAGTGGAGGACCAGTGCTGGTCATATAACAGCAAATGAGAGCACAGAAGCAAGGTACATATGATGGTGTCTGGGAGGAAAATATAACCAATGTTATAGCCAGTCGCAGTAACACCAGCCTTTTTTGGCCTTAAAAATGCCCAAGCAACAGAAAGTGTCATGAGAGAGGGGGGTGTTCTGTTTTAGAGTAGGTTATGCCTCCATTTCAGTAGGTGGGACCCCAGAGGATGCAGGAGGATGTGCATGGAGGGGGCTGGGAGGCTCTCCTTGGTGCACTCGGGGACCCCGTCCGGCTCCCGACGGACCCCCCTGGAAGGCTGGAAGGAGTCAGCCCCTCTCGGGGCATCCCTTCGGCTGCTGTGGCAAACCTCTCAGCCGATCAGCCCTCACTTGCCAACGTAACGCCCTTTGCTTTTGACATTCCATTTCAGCATGGAGGTGCGAGACAACAGGAAAGGCAAAGACGCCGCTTGTCCCAATTTTATGGCCTGATAAGGGTGGAGGGAGAGAGGATGGTCCCAGTCCCAGGCAGACCTCCCAGTTTTGTCTCACCGCGTTATCCCGAGGCCAGCCTAAAGATAATGCTGTTGTCAGCCACTCTCCTTCCAGCGTGGTAAACATCAGCCTTGTGACTGCATCAAGGAGACTGGGGAAAACAGGAGGAGACATTTGTGGGAAGTGTTGTAATTAAAACCAGTGAGGAGCTGCATTCACACCTTTTTTAATAGGCCTTTGTTACTATCTCATTTTCTAAGTCTGAACTCAGCAGAGTCCCCTAACTTGAGCTGTTGTAACCCTAATTATTGAGTTCCCATTTTGGGTGCCAAAGTTGGGGTTCAGGGAACCAGAGAACTGACATTAACTCAGTAGTCCACTGGTGCAGGTGATCAGTGTGTAAGCACCCCAGTGTTATGCCATGTTGGTGCTTGGTGCTGTTTTCATTTTACCACAGGATCTTCAAAAGTGTAAACTGGCTTGCTGGGAGACATTTCCGGGATGGGGAACAAATGGTTTTGAACCCACACTCTTGCTTCTTTGGCGTCTTGCTGTAGAGGCTACTGGGCAGATCTGTGTTCACAAATGGCGCCGCCTGCGAACCTCCAGCAGGCGTATCACAGAGAGTGCTCAGGAGGGAGGCGTAAACGAGACTTGCTGCTGGCTGGCTTTTACTCCTGCCCCATTTCTTAATTCTGAATGGCAGGGCCCTGCAGGGGCTTGGGGCTCCCCCAGGCCCAGGACCATGGCAAGTCCCACGGTGGGCGATGGCAGAGCCTGGCAGCCAGGGCCCGTCCCACCCCCAGCCAGGCGCAGGGCAGCCGGGCGCACCGGGGCAGCCCCAGCCCCCGGCATCGGCCACCTCCCTGGGGACAGGGACACAGGGATGGGTCACGGGCCCCTGGGTGGGCCGGGCTCAGCAGGGCCCGTGGCCGGGCAGGGCAGGGCTGTGGGTAGCTGGAGACCGGCCCTGCTGCGGCACTGCTGGGGCTGGTGGCCCCAAGGGGGCTGACATGGGGTCTGAGCCCTGGGCAGGGTGGGGGGAGCCCCAGGGGCTGGATGGTGTCCCCCCATGGGATACAGTCTTCCTGCTGAGGAGAGAAACATGTCACATTTGACTTCTTGTGGAGGCAACGTCTCCTTGTCTTTGTCATAAGGCTAGGTACGAGTATGTCTCTTAAGTGAGGGCTTCTGCAAATTCTTTTCCTTGTAGGTTTTTACTGCCATTGTCTTGTCATTCAGTGCAGGCTAAATTAGAGAAAAGCAAAATTTAGCATCAGGTAGAATTGTGTGGCTAGACTTAATGCCAGAAATTTAATGTTAATAATTGTGTCTGCCGTGCCCTACCAAATTAGGCATTAATAAGGCAGAGATGAACCTCACAGAAAACCATTTCTGAATGTACAAATAATAAAAGCACAAAAGAAAGTTGCAAAAATGTCAGAGCCAACCATTCCCTGAAATGAAAGTATGATGATATTTGAGTAATTAATGCTGCACAAAAGCAAAACATCTGCCAAAAGGTCTGGCTTCCTCACTTCTCACAGACCATCAACCTTGCTGATTTCAGAGGGGGGTTTGTGTCATGACTTTCAGGTAACAGTAACTGCTCTTTGTACTCTTCCTTTGTACAGCACTGTTGATACAACATGACATGGATACCCTTAACTTAATTCTGAAGGGAGCCCGGGGGCCCTGGTTGCACTGCACCCATCAGACTGCGGTAGGGTCCCTGTGGTCCTGCAGGTGAAGGTTGAGGTGTTGCACCACTGCCTTAACTGGGCTGATACTGTGAGCCCTGGGGACCCACCTACAACAGAACTTTCAGCCATGGTATTGGGATTTTAAAATCAGGTCTGGTTAGGTTGCTATTTCATAATTTAAAGCAGTTTGTGTTCCTTCTGCTTCCTCTGTGTCAGCGCCCACTAAAAGCTCAGCTGCACAGCAAGTTGTTGGATCAGAGAACTGACCCAGCTGAAAACTCATCTTTTGCTCCATTTTTGCCTCTGGGTGAATTTTCAGCAAGTCATTTCCTTTATCACACAGTCACACAATTTTTATCATTGCGATGAGGAGCGGACCGGGAACATGAAGATAGAAGTGATGGGAAGGTGTGACCGTCACTTTAGGAAGCAGTTACACTAAAATTGGCTTAAACAAATCACGAAAACATCTTCATTTGTAGCTGGCATGGATGTGGCTCTCAGTGGGAGATAGGCAAACCTGTGCACAGAGGTATCTTTCCCATAGCCAAGAGACGTGCCTGTGTAAGCAACCTCTTGTGAAGAGATTGCATGTTGTACACTGATCTCGTACTGCTTTGGGAAGGGAAGATAATTGAGAATTACTGCCTGTAAGTATGCAGCTGGAGAGGTGGAGGAATGGAGTGGTAAGAGCACTCAGTGATATGTTTCTGGTGACTGCTTGTCTAGCCGTGCATGCCTGGTATGTAATTTCCATTGTGTGACCTGCCAAAGGACTGCCAGCAGCTTTTCAGTTGGCAGGACAGTTCTGCAAAGGGTTAATGAAGCATCAAGACTCATGTTTAGGCAGCCAAGAGAGGAATCTTTCCCTGGTGTGTCCCTTATGCCCTCCCTGTTTCCACTCCTCCTCTGAGCACCAGTGTTGGCAAGGGAACCTAAGAGCCTTGTTAGCAACGGGGAAAGTGTCTAAGTTGGAGTAAATCACAGTGCAGCAAACAACATGATTATCATGACCGTCATCCTCTTATACTGAAGAATGACTGAGCCCTGTGGTTGCTGCTTGTTCCGTCTCCCCTTCTGCAGATGTGTCTGAGTTTTCTGTGGTCACTGTTTCAGATCCTATTTTGGCATGTGGGATGGGAGGCCTTCCTGGGCACTGATAATCGGGCAGGAGCACGCCTGCAAAGTGACAAGGATCAAGTAATGGTGTTGGAGATCATATGGCAGAGGAGGGCAGGGGATGCACAGCCATATTCTGGAGAGGACTTATCACAGGGCTTTGCTAGCAAAAGGCATCCCTGTTGCAGGGGGGCAGCACGGCCTCTGCACTGGGAGGAGTTGCCTAATGAAGCAAAGTTATTTGCCTTCAACCGTGATGCACCAGGCTCAGCAGGTGACAAGTCCCACGGGCAGCACTGCACTGTGTTGCTAATCTCTGAGATGTTGTCACAACAGCGAGGAAGTAGGAGATAGAAGTTAAACATGAATATCATGCTTAACAGTCCATATCCATCATTATGTGCCAGCAGTGACCACTGGCAGGTTTTCAAAGCCTGCTGACAGTAGTGGAGAAATTTCTGGTTATTTGAGTGTGTTTAGGAGCCAGCCCTAAAGCAGCAGTAGAGTGTAGCTCCCATTTTGTTACCAGGCGGTGGTACGGTATACTCTTTGGGGAATGGAAGCAATATAGTTATTTGTATTCTGGGGCATTGGCCCTCTTTGAGCCTTGTAAACAACGGATAAAAGTAAACAGAGGTCTGTCTGCTTGCCCTTGCTGCTATAGAACAGTCACTGGTGGTGTACATTCCTCATAATTTTATGTATTTAATTTCATACCAGTTACTAATTTTCTCATATCTACTAAAACCATTTTGGTTTCCTCTTTTAATCAGCAGTTTTTAAACATTTTTCTCTTTGATATTGTGATATGTTACTTCCTCAGAACATGTCATTTGTCTGTCCTGGACTGTGCTTCTTTTCAGGAAACATCTCATTCCAAATTTCTGTGTTTCCATTTTTTGTAACATTCTTGTTGCAAATGGTCTGAGGCACAAATGCAATTGCACTAGCAAGCACTTAATTTTTCATCGCTAAACTACTTCAGGAGTTTGGTTGGTTGATCTCTTCTTAGTCAGATACTTTCAAACTGATGTGTCTTTGCAGTCAGGAGGTTGAGGTTGACCTTTGAGGACAACACTTGCTCAAGTGAACAGCTGTCGCTGAGCGTTAATATGCAAGAGTAGGGGAAAAGCAGGGTAAGGTTCCCCTTGACAAAGTAGCAAGCATTCACTTGGAAGGAGAAACATGATTTCTAGTGCCAGGTTTGTTCCTGTGTCCTCTCAATGACTTCTCAATGGTAAATCTGTCAGCAGTCTTGGCAACAATGACAAGAACTCAGGTACCTGCCAGCTGAGGATTCACTATGAAGAATAAGATGATGTGAGCACCCTCGGCTCTGAGTATTGTGTGCCGTGGTGTATTCTCATACATCAGAGCTGTGTGGTCCCTCCAGTCATGTAAGGGCTCTTTCCACTGTGCCTGCCCTTCACAAAAAATGTGTTTATTTTTTGGACTAGTTGACTGTGATGCTCACTCGCTGTCATAACTTCTGGTCTATTTTCCAAACCTCATGTTCTGACAACCACTGTGATTTTTAAGAAAAAAAAATAAAAAAATCAGTTGCTTGCCCTTTCAGAGATGGCTTCCCAGGACTGCATTTAGCATAGGGAGCATCAGTCTTAATTGCCACTGAGCTCTTGGATAAGAGCATTTAGCCATTAGTTGAACAGAAATTGTATAGCTGGGCATCTTGCCTTATGACCTCTGTTATCAAAGAGGTAGTATTTGGTATTCAGTGTCAGGAAGCCAAATTGCATGGTAACTCATGGAATTCACTTTCAAAGCATCATGATTTAATTAAACTTGATAAACTTGCTAAGATGGAGAAATTACATTAGAGAGGTAGAGCGGCATAACAAAGAATGTGTGATCCAGGAATGATGGCGCCATCTCTTCGTAGTTTTATGTGGTGGTGCTTTAATGTCTCTTCACTTGTCGAGGTACTGTGGTAGGAAGCAGTAAGCATTACTTGCTGTGTGAAAGTCACTCCCTTCCTTCCTCTGATCTGCAGGTAGGTTTAGTCTTTTGGAGTCTTTTGGGCATTTGCAAACAGAGACATCTAGAGGTTTAGGCTGGCAATCAGAAAACCAATCTGAAAATCCAGACATATCCAGAAGCTGAAATGCTTACTATTTTTGTTGTTGTTGTTCTTGTGGGTTTTTCAAATGAAAAACCTGGAATCAAAATCTATGCCATTGCATAGGTTTTCACGGTCTTACACTTTTTGAAAGTAAGCTGTCAGAAAACCAGTCTTTCTTGTGGCATTTTGATAAACCCAATCAGTGCTGAGGCATGGAGAACCAGAGAAGCAAACCTTACACAAATTGGGACGTTCGATACATTTATTTGACCCTCTCATCGATCTCGAGTTCTCTTTACGTTTTGTAAATGAGTTAAGCTTGCTTTAATTTCACTTCATTGCTTTCTCTGTTGCTGCTTGTTGTCTGGACTACTACACAATAATATTTTTACTTAGCTTTATTTAAGTTTATCTTTCAGCTGAAGTGGAGTTCTTTTGCCCCTTACTGTTATGGACAGAGTGCTGAAATTTGAAGTTTCAGATTTGTGCTACATGGTATCTAGAGTTACAAGTGTGTCTCCCTACGAGGATATTTTCCAGCTGAAGTCACCCTTGGCGAGGCTGGATGGTCCAGAACAGAAAAGATGGTGTGTTGTATAAAACAAAACCTGATTCTGTACAGCATCTTCTTCTTTTTCAGTTCTGGAGAGAACTCTCACTCTCAAGTGAGAAACTTGACTGAGATCACCTTTTACTTATGAATCATTTAGCAGGGTATATTACAATATTTACATCACAAATATTTACACAAGTTTAGTATTTATAATATTTATACAAAAATTAAGCCAATTAAATGATAGCAAAAATTAACAAATGGGAAAAATACTGACAGATAAATGAGAAAAATTTGGGGATCAACAGCTCAGCTGCTTGGGACATAGTTCTAGGTTTTGTATTCTGGGATGGAGTTAGTGGAAAGCAAAATAAAGGTGCTATTTCTGAGAGTTTCTGAATGTGGAGAGGGAAATCAACTCCTCACTTTTAACGTTGGATTTTTCCCTCCAAGTTTCTACACTTTCTAACCAGAGGGATTTGAGACCAGATCAGCACTGTAAACTGTGCTGACAGAGAGCTTTCTGATTAAGTATCCAAACTCAGGCCGTCCTCTAGCACTGGCCTCCTCTTCCCTACCCCTGTGCTCCAAGCTGCCACCCTCTCTGCTATGCCCACAAACCGCCCATGGCCTCGGTGCGCAGTAGGCAGGGCTGCAGAACGACCTGTTTCGCGGTGCAGTCTCACAAGCATCGGCACCATGGGGGTGACAGTGCTCAGCCTCGAGCAGAGGAGGGAATGAGGCAGCGGGGAGCTGGGGACCAAAATTCCTTATGCCGGTGTTGCTGCCAAAGGATTCATTTTGTAGAGGTGTGGCCGCACAGGTCTGCAGGGTCAGTCCATTTGGCCCCAGGAGCAAGTTTTCTTTTGACACCCTTCCATGTTGCTTTAACTCAAGACTTTGGGTATAGATTTAGCCCATGGAAAGAGGGACCTAGCTCTTTTTTGGCCAAGTGCGGGATACGTGAAGTAGAAGGTGCTGCGGTCCAATCCTCTGATTGATTTTGTGAGATTGACCTTCCAAAGCTTTTTGTGGATAACACTGTGTGTTGTTCGGTTTGCAGTATATATGCCCCCAAGCCTACATCTGTATTTAGTTCACAGGTGAAAGAAACCAAGATGTGCCCTGAGGCTAACCTACACACACTGGCTAGATTCACCACACCACATAGCACTTGACCCTGCATCTCCTCTCACTTTTGGATATTGAACTTACGAAGGAAAAAGCACAAAGAAAAATAATAACAAAGTGTATGAAAAAAAGAGGTGACTATGTCACAGCCATCCAGAGTAAGTTTTTGCAGCATAAAACCAAGAATAATGCGGCAGGAGGCCATATAGGGTCCCTGAGAGTGCAGAGCTTGTAGAGGTACTGGTGGAGGACTCTGTTGGGTCCACCATGTGCTGCTGTGTGTGTCAAATGCGGCAATTGGCTTTAGCCTTTTATGTTCCTATAAAAGCTTTGATGTGATTAAGAGTTTCTAATTTCCATTTTCATCCATGGTTCTAACCTGAATTCACAGTTTTTTGTAGCTGCTCAGCAAAACAATACAGGTGACGTTCTCTTATTTCAGAGGAGCATGATTCATCTCAGATGATGAGCAGGATTACATGTGGGCGGGATTTGCAGTATTGGATATTATTTGGAGATTGGCTTGGAAATACTTTAAGAGGAGTTTCCTGATTGTGTGTCAAGAATGTACACTAAGTACATAAACATGACCTTCTCCACCTTCACCCTTTTCGCATGAAAACAATACAGCCCTTCAAACAATGTGTACTGCGATACTATTGCACTTCTTGGGTGGCTCAAGTCTTTCACTCAGACACATAGAATAAGTGATATGGCAAGACTTCCTCATGTTGCTAACAGCATTCGCAGTTTTGTCACCAGAAATCTTTAGAAGGAAGCACATGAGTTAAAAATGTTAGCATATCTCATTTGAAATTACATATTGTGTGAGAAAAACTTATTTTCAGCTGCAAACTGACTGCCTAGAGTGTTTCTGTGCTTTTAAAGTTCTGCTACGAAACAGGAAATATTTTCGCTCCTAGTGTGGTGTGCCTGCGCGCTTTGGTAATTTACAGAAGGTTTTGTGTGATGTGGAAATTTGTGACAGTAGGAGACTGGAGAATGCAGAATTCAATATTCTTTTTCCTGTCTGGGAATATCTGGGAAAAAACCCCATTGACGTTACCATAAATTCAGTTCATAAGCTACTCAAGCTGCTTACTTCAGAGCATGATCTTCCCTCTTACTTCTGGTAATTTCATGAAGTTGCCAACAAAGCTGACGTTCGTTTATCACTGACTTTCAAAAAGTAACAGCCTGTTGCTCTGAACTGAGAAAGGTCACACCTCTCTCAGCTGCTGTTGCAGGTTGTCAGCAGAGCTCGTTCAAACACTGTGCCACCGGTATGCAGTGAGTCAGAGCTTTCCAAGTGCTCTTCGCAGCTCAAAGGACTAGGGATTTACCCAAGTTTCTATCCGTAATCTCGGATTTATGAGACAAAAGTTTGCCATTGCAGGAAAATGTGCCAGGTGTCTGAGTATTGCGAACTAAGCCCGCGTGGCCACCTGGGCTCAGCAGGAGGCTGTTGGCACCGTCCCGCTCGAGATGTGCTGACCCCTCTTCCTGTAGGGTGAGAGAACATCAAAGATTTGTGAACTTCAAGCAGAGGCCTTGGATGTAGCAAGGCACTGCCAACTGCCATGACAGTAGAGAAAAGCCAGTCAAAATAACACGGGGATTAGGTCAGAGAGCATGTAGATCAGGCAAACAGCATGTTTGTTCTGTGGGATTTCCAGGGCTGCCCACCAGAGAAGTCGCAAGTTCCTGTGTCTACCTGTGAGCGCAATGGCTCAAAGAGGGGATGGCAGTTTTGCTTATTTAGGAGCAAATTCAGCTTTGTTCCTGAATTGATTTTTGTAATTTACTGACATAATAATCTGAGCTCTTTAGCTGTAGCTGGAACCGTATCTCTCGGGACTCTGGTGAGACACTGGTTTCCTATGCAGCCCTTACCTGGCCTCCATTCTATATCTATAGGCCTCTTGTTGTATAGAAAAAAATGTCTACAAGTGTGCTCTGTTTTTTTCCAAGGTTTTTCCAGTCTTTTGAGTAGAAGACGTGCTCTGGTACTGTTCTCATCCTAAAGATGATCCCCTTGGCTTTCCATTTTTATCATAATTTCCCCACAGCTCACACAGATAATTTCGAAAGGATTTTGCTTGGTCCGACAACTGCGCGCTCTCACCTGTACCGAATAGTATCTCTGTGCGTGTACGTGTGTGCATGTGTGCTGACCGCAGAGTTTAAGAGAGCTTTGGGTCAGAGAAATCTTGTATGTTGGAATCAAAATATCCCTGGAGATGTATGCAATTCTGTTGCAATTCTTGATGGAAGTGAAGCCTGCTTTTTCCTCCTACCCATCCAGTGCAGTAGGAAGGCTATGAACAAGGCAGGCTGCTTGATATGCTGAGTGACAGCTATCCAGGGAGGTGGCATGACAGCCTATTATTTCTCAGAAATGTCTATTCGGTGGAATATGTCACATTTCCAGCCTTTCACTCCATTTTAAAATGGAAAAAAAACCCAGAAATACAGATTTTTTTTTCATAAGATGGATGCTTATAATTCATGCACACCTCTAATTCTTGAGATTTTTGTAAGAACTGTAACATGAAAATTAAAGTATTATATTAGAAAAGGTTTTGTTGACTGAAGAAAATGAAACATTCTTAGCAATTAATGAGCTCTGTTACCTACTACCTATGCATCTCCGTATCTATATTCACCTGAATGATGCTGTTGAAACTATATACAGTAATGCACGGTAAACAATCATAAATGAAGTGAAATACCTTTCAAGTGGTTTAAGTAAATGGGAAGTTATTTTTCTTTTTTATAATTGATCTGGGACTCTAAATTAATAAACCGTCTGTAAATTACGTGTTTTCAAATGCAAGTTGTGCACAGAATGAAAAGACAAGCATATTGAGAAATTTGTAATTTTTGTTTTAAACCTCTACTTAGGATTATTTCGGGGGCAGTGGTGACATTTCGCTATCATTTTCTCTTCAAGCCAGCTGACTGACCACTCTGATAGTTTGGTTTTCCATCTATTTCTGGTTACCTGCAGTCCTGGGCAAGGCCCGACTCTGACTTCGCTACTTAAGGTCATTCTGCTTCTGGGTTTTTCTAGATATATACTGTTTCCTGCCTGGGAATTTTGTTAGGGTAACTGTTGTGGATTTTTCTACAACTCCTTGATGTGTCCCACAGCCTGAACTAAACCCACGTAATTGTGTAGCACCAGATTCGGTTAAATCCAGTGTTTTCTGTGAGCCTTGGTCTCAGTGCCATACTTGTGGATAAATGCAGGTAAACTCCACGTCCCTGCTTCTTTATTTACTGATGATTTCATATACTGGTGACTTTACTCATTTTTTTAATTTACCACTCCAAAACTTGCTGGGCAGGCCCACATTGACCCAGTGGGTCTAAGGCTTTCAGGAAATACCAAATTTATTGCATCTGCTCTAAGCAGGGGGTGTACACGTGTACCCAGAAAGTCCTGGCTTGTGCAATAACGTTCTTCACAGTTGTTTCTTTGTAGAAGTGCACTCGTTTTGGGTAAGACCCTGGTTTGCAATGGGATGTTCTTGGAAATTATTAAACTTCCCGGGACACTTCACCACCTGGTAGTTACTGGACAAGTTACATTATCAAGGTAAAACTAAATGATGCATCCGGTCTGTTACGAAAGTGGTCATCAGTCCCGCTTCTCATGGGCTTCCAGCTGCATAATCACCTTTACTATTGCCTCTTCCTCTGGACTGTAAAGGAATCGTGTTCTTACTCATCACCCCATCTGACATCTTAAGTAAATGAAACAGCAGCAAAGTGTACACAGCTAGCTTCAGCATTTTAGAAGTCATCACTGACATCACCGCTGCTGTGGGGGTTTTTTGTGCATGTGCACATATGATGTAGCAAACCTAGTGATAAGTGGGCTATTAGCAAAGAAGGATTTTGCTCCAAATGCCCCCTTGAGCGTTGTTGTAAATGCATCTCTGTTCTAAGCAAAGAAAGAAAGGATCTGATCAAGCAGCCGGAGCTTTGCTGTGCAACTTTAACAACTGTTTTATAGCTAGCAGCTTTATTAAGTTGCTCTGAATTTCTCTGATTTTTCTCTGTAGCTTTTAAGCCCTTCTGATAACTGACAGTTAGTGATGGCTCTCTCGGAATAAGTGGAGTGATTTGGCTGTAGAAATACACGTTTTTTCTGTGGGAGAGGCAGAGACATTCTCTTGCAACAAAACTGTGTAGGACCCAGTACATCGTGACCTGGGTCCTGCTCAGCAGTGCTCAGTGCTGCTGGTATATGAGTGATTAATTAATCCTTAATAAGAAACTAACAAAGATGATGTTAAGATACCATAAGAAACAGCCCTAAAGTTGTTACGGTTTTACAAAGCAACAAAAACTGTGAAGTTTATTCTGCATGCAGATAGGTGCCTGAAATGTCATTGTAGCTGTCACTCTTCATTCCTGCTCTGACAGCTGTAGGTTCAAGATAAATACAAAGTTTCTCCGTGAAGGGGAGGGAAATTTAAAGAAGGATGACAAAAGGTTTGGGGATCCATAGTTGGTTTACTGTGAGGAGAAACACGGGATTAGACCAGATACCGGGTCTGTTCTATCCCATATTGGAGGCACTTCGAATAGCAGCCAGCACTGAGAGCCCCCCATGGTGGTGTCTGACACCTTAGCAGGCAAGTGTGAATTAATGATTTGTACCGTATCAGTATGTTCAGTCATAGATTAGGTTAAACCCTAGAGCATTAGATCTAATATTGCTTCCAATACTTTTAACTATTATTTATGTTAATGCTGGACATGTGTGTTGCATGTCCAGACCTTTTTCTTATTTTGTTATTTGCCTCAATGCCTTCGGGTAGAAGTGGACTATAGAATCTAGGTAATTAGGCATAGTGTAGTGTTTTCCTTCCCAATTCACATATCTAATTTTGTAATCCATTGCAGCTTAGGACAACCTCCCTGCCCACCCCCTGCACCCCCCACCCCCCCAAAAAAGGCAAAACAAAGGAAAAGCAATTATAAACAACTGTTG
>VYZM01020057.1:480326-519258 GCA_013398915.1 Dromas ardeola
CAAACCAAAGGAAATGCATGTATATACAACTGTTGATAGTCTAACAATAACAGACACCAAGATTTTATACAATACTTTACCTCAAGGCATTTCTGTATGAAATAGTGCTGCAGCATCATACCAACAAAGTAGCAAAGCTCAATGCAGTGCCTTAGGGACCTTGTTTATTTTAAAATGAATCCAGTTTCACTTATTCTCCCTCTCATACTCATGAGCACCGATGTGCATGTGTCCAAGTAGTCTATCTGGTGTTCAGCCATGAAGATGTGTGCATCCAGGTGGCCTGGTGATGTTTCCTTGCCATGACAGATATATTGTCTCCTGAGTTCTTCATAGCTTGGTGACCATGTGCTCATTTCTGACAGGGATTACTCTCTGTTCTCCTCCCTCTCTTTTGAGCCGCCAGGATCTATGCACTGCCCTTTGTCTTCTGATCAGGGAGCCCTGTCTGAGAAGGGAGTGTCCTGAAGATGTGCGGGGACCTTGGTGATGGGCTAGCCAAGATGCCACCACCACCTGCCATTCTGTCGTGGTTTCAGCTGGGATGGGGTTGTCTTTCTTGCTAGCAGCTAGCAGCATTTGGGATGACAGTAGTCTTGGTAGCGCACTAATGTTTTTTAGTTGCTAAGCAGTCAAGGCCTTTTCTGCTCTTCACATCACCCTGCAAGTGAGTAGGCTGGGTGTACGCAAGAAGTCGGGAGGGGACACGGATGGGAAAGTTGACCCCAGCTGACCAAAGGGATATTCCATACCATGTGGTGTCATGCTCAGTATATAAAGCTGAGGGAAAAAGAAGGAAGGGGGGATGTTGGAAGTTATGGCGTTTGTCTTCCCAGGTAACCCTTACGTGTGATGGAGCCCTGCTTTCCTGGACATGGCTGAACACCTGCCTGCCGATGGGAAGCAGTGGATGAATTCCTTGGTTTGCTTTGCTTGTGTGAACAGCTTTTGCTCTACCTATGAAACTGTCTTTATCTCAACCCGTGGGTTTTCTCATTTTTACTCTACCAATTCTCTCCCCCATCCCAACTCGGAATGAGCAAGTGGTTGTATGGTCCTGCTTGCTGGCTGGGGTTAAACCACGACGCATTCTCACAACCCTTCCTCTACACTTCCTGTGCCAGACATTCCCTTATGTTCCCCATCTGCACACATCTTAACTTACCTGTTACAGTTCTGTGTGTCTCAAAATGCCAGCCTGTCTGCAGTAAGGTGTCCAGCACTGAGGTATGCTGTCACTCTATGCAGTTGTGTTATTGCAAACCGGTGATATAATCGAGATGCATTAAGACTGAGAGTCTTGCCATGCTGGTGCAGACAGCTGGTAGGAAGGATGCAAACTCTTGTTGCTGCATTTGCCATCAGCACAGTGGTGTGCAACCCTTAGCACAGTCAAGCTCAAGCTTTGATTATACATTTCACCTTAGATTTCTCATTGTTCGCCTTTCTGACTGATCAGCATTCATTTCCAAACTGTAAATGTAACTTCAGTGTTTTCCTATTTTCTGTATTCAGTGACATCGTTTTGTTGCTGTTACATTTGCAGAAGTTGCTGTTATCTTCTTGAGGGTACACAACCAGAGTTGCTCAGAGCACATGAGCCTGGCTTTACTGCTGGCTGCACAAGTAGTGGTGCATTAATGGACCCTGTTGCGTTTCTACAGTTGCTGTTACAACATGTGAAACATGACATGAAATGGATTCTTTTTCCGCAAAAAAGGATTACGTTCCCTTGTACACAACATAGCATCTGGAGGGCTTATTCATAATACACAACGCTAAAAAGCCCTTTGCTTTTGCCCATAAAAGAGCCATACTTCATATCTGTATAATAATAGCACCTGGAAGGTGCTCAACAAAATCAAGGCCATAATATAGCAAATGATGCAACATTTCGGAAACAAAACCTAGGTAACATAGCATAGCTTTATGGGAGGGGAAGGTAGGTTTATTTTAAAACAAAAACAGTTTCACACACTTTCACCCACTCTCTCGCACCCATGTACACAAAACCACCAAGACCATGTCTCCAAGTGCTTTGTCTAGCATTCAGTCACCAAGTCCAACTGATCTGGCCAGGATTATGAACATCAAGGGATGCAGGTGAGTCCTCATCATCTCTCTTGGGGCCTTAACGGTTGTCATCATTCTCTGGTTTTGGATGTGACATTTGTACCTTGTAGGAGCTGACAGGGATTGTCAGCTTTTGGCTGTCCATCCTACCCCACCTCCATGGGTCATCAGTAGCACTGCTTATTTACTCAGTCTTTTGTCTCCTTGTGTGGGTGTCTTATGTCTCCAACTCTAGTCTTCATATCTTCACCCTCAGCAGCCCACCCTCACCGACTGAAGGGCAGTATTTTCTTGATAATGTTAGGCTAAAAGAAGGATAGCCAAAATCAGAAAAGCCACTTAAAGAGTAGACGTTCAGTGACTTAATTGCTCCTTATTTGTAATTATGTATGCATAATTTTACTAGATCTAGCAATACTGATTAAATATTCTTTAAAGTATTAGGCCTCATAGTACCTTAATGAGGTTCAGATATTATTTGCTTGTTTTACAGAAGAGGAAATGAAACCATTATCCCAAACTAGGGGTACCAAAGCCTTGGTACCCTTGCCTACCGTGACACCTGAAACTAAACAGCATTTATCATGAGGGTTTCTTGCTCAAGTAATAGCATCACAAACATCACTGGAGTGTTTGTAATGTTTCTTACTTCAATGGGATTAGGTAATCAAATGCTGCTTAATTTTTTTTTAAGGCTAGCTTGTGTATTTTAGTTATGTTAATACGTCAAAAATTGTAGTCTGACTGGTAGGGATATCTCATGGAGCAGGATTGAGACTTCATCTCAAATGAGCGAAAGGGAAAACAGAGAGTTTTCCTAGGTTAAAACCTCGTAATGAATTAAATGAGGTAGAAAAAAAAAATATTTTTTAAAAAGAAAAATGGATACATTGAAAATATTTCTGACTCTTAGTCTTAAATGCACCACACCAAAAATCCGTTGTGATATTTTAATACAGCTTTTATTAATCAGGAAATTACCCATTTTATATCAATGTGCTTAAAGCAGCAATGATTGTAAAGCTGCATTTGAGCAGCTTATCCATTGAGCCCCCTTTCTCCATTGGCAGCTTTGGAGCATTCTGCAATATTTATTATTTTCGTTTGGTCAAGTGGTTGATTTATATTTGTAAGAATGTTTTATGGGGCACCTGAAAAAATCTAGGCCAAAGTAATGGTGTGGTTTTAAAACTAAGCACTCTGAAGTTGGACAGATGAAGATGTTCCTACCCACTAGTCCTGCTAGCAGGACACCATCGCTGCCCCCAGCTCTGCTGGGAGAGCAGTTTTGGGATTATTTCCTAGCCCACTTTTATAAAAAATCATCTGGATTAGCCAGATGATTTCTGGTGGCACAGAGAGATATTCTTAATTAAAAAAAAAAAAAAAAATTCCTTTTTACACATCCACCTGCCCTTGTATTTACTCAGATTCACTTGTAGAGCCAGGATAGCCAAAAGTCGGGGATTAATTTAGCTGGAGTCATTTGGGCATGAGCTGGGAAGTCCTTGGCTGAGCATATGAGCCCATGGGCCTGAAGGGGTTGCCATCTCCTGGGGAGGGGCTGTGAAGAACCACTTGGGAGGGGTAACCTCTTCCTCCAGAGCAGCCCAATCCAGAGTCCTCCTGAAATCCACCCACTGCCTTATGCCTGGTCCCCACTCAATCTGGTTTTACTGGACTATACTGATTTAGAAAGGGTGTTTTGACACAGCTGGTGTGAATGCATTATCCTCTGACTTCTAGAAATAGTCGCATCCATCCAGAAACTGGGTGCACAGGTCAGGCCTCAGGCAGTACCTTTCCAATTATAATTTGAAGCGCTTGTATGTCTGTGCTCTGTATCAGTGTCTTCAGTAAGTTTTTGTCTAAGAGTTGAGTGCACAGTGTTTTTGAGGCAATTATGACTGTGTTATTGCTATGGAAATGTCAGACTGATACATTAACTGAAACATTTAGAAAGCAAAGAACTATTTTAATTTGCTAGTGATAAAGCCATCACTTCTGTTGAAGAGAGTTGTGTCCTCTGTGAATGTGCAAGTGCCGGTTCCTGTAACGCCCTTCTCCTCAGCATCCTTATTCTGTCCTCTCCTGCCTACATGTCCCCTGACCCTGCACCCTCTGATTGCTTCATCCGTCGAATCCTATGAGTAGCAGTTTTCCTTTGGGGGTCAGCTCCCCCTGTGAGCCCACAGAGGGAATGGCAGGAACCTTACTTGGACTTCCCATGGGGGAACAAGTTGCCAAGGCTGCTCCTGGACTAGCTTGCAGCTGTATTTATTAGTATATTCCTTTTTTTTTTGTTGTTTTTTTTTTTGGAAGAGCAATACACAGCGACAAAATGGTCGATCTTAAACTTGCACAATATCTTTTACAACTATGGTTACACTCTGATCTTTTGAGAAATCTACTGTACATACTTTTGCTTTGTGCAGTGGCTTTCATTTCCATGCATGGGAATGCTGCACATGGATGTCATCGGGACCCCAGCCTATGCTCTGTGCACCTCTGCATCTGCTCTGCTAGTTCACAGTCTCTGAGCAGGGAGAATTTGCAAGGTCTGAAATGCTTTATTCTCTGCATTGGTTTTTGGCTAAGTACAAGGTAGCCTTTTGGAAAGACTGGAAAAATCTGTGGGCCCGCTGACTGTTCCTGTGGGATAAGTTAAATCTTTTTGACTTCTGTCTAAGAGTTTCCATGGAAAGTTCACTGTGATGTGGCTGATAGGCTTGGCTGGCATAGCTTTAGCTCTAGCTGGTGAGGGACTTTTTAGGATGTTGGGTAATGGTGGGACCAGGGGGAATGGATTAAAACTAGAGATGGGTCATTTCAGAATGGACGTTAGGAAGAAGTTCTTCAACGTGAGGGTGGTGAGACACTGGAACAGGTTGCCCAGGGAGGTGGTGGAAGCCCCATCCCTGGAAGTTTTTAAGGCCAGGCTGGATGGGGCTCTGAGCAACGTGATCTAGTGGGAGGTGTCCCTGCCCATGGCAGGGGGGTTGGAATTAGATGATCTTTAAGGTCCCTTCCAACCCTGACAATTCTATGATTCTATGATTCTATGTTAGCCTGCATTTCTGAAGCCAACAAATATGGTATGTATCTGTTGAAGTAACTAACACGAATCTCCTCCTGAAGAAACAAGTGTATTGAAGAAAATGTTGTATGAAAGACCCAGTTGGTATTCAGAATTCCAAGACTGCGCCATGTTAGAAATCCTACTTTTGTTAGGTTAACATCTTTGTTTAATCAGCGTGAATTTGGAAACCCTTGCAGGAGAACCGGTGGAACAAGAAAACTACATGATGAACTGCTGTACAAAACCTGCTGCTCTGGAAGCGGCTTTTCACAGTATCTTTAAGCACTGCTTGCTTTGGGAAGGTGGCTGTGTCCAAATTACACTTAACAGCTCTGTTTTCTGTGTTTTGTGCTCACTGGTGATGATTTATTAGTGATTACTTCTTGCCTACTTTAAGCTCTAAAGTATGTTCTTGCTGCTGTTGCATCCACAGACCTAGCGCAGCAATTGGGACGTGTGGTGTGCTCTGTCAGACATGCTCAGCAGGGCTCATCTCTGAGTTTTATGCAAAGAGATGTTGGAGGATGCTTTCCTTCCAGAGACTATACAGTCCCAGAAGATGGAGTGGCGGTGAAATATGACTTGAGAAGAAAAAAGCCTGGTGTTTCAGATCCCGTATTTAATTTGGGAGCTGGCAGTTAGCAAAAGCACCCATTAGCTTGGAAACTGAGCAAATGTATTATGATAATTAGTGAGAAACAAAGAATATGGGACCCCTGAACACCATTTTAATTAAAATCATTTTTCAGAGAAGAACAGCATTTTAAACGCATGTTATCTTGGCAGCCCAGAGAGGAAAATTAGTAGCAATATGAACTAGAAACTCTGACAGTCACCTTTAGAGAAAGAACAGCTTAAACTGCTGGGCGCAGTCAGATACGCCCCTTCCAGATCCATGTGGAGCTGTAACGAAGTTACTGCCCTGGTCCCAGAAGTTACTGGTTTCTCAGCTGAGTAATTGAAGACGTGAGCACTTAAACTTCGCTGTGATAAAATGAGTTTGCTTAAATCCCCCAGCTGAGGGGGTGCTGATTTCTGACTGAGGGGAGGTAGCTAACAGCTGTGGCCGGTAGCTTTTAAACAGCTCCCACTTGATTGCTTATAATTGCCTAATTATAGTTTGAGTCAATTAAAAAATTTACTTCTACTTAAACTGTCATTAACTCATGTTGGAGTTGGGGCTGCTGCCTTCAAAATCAACTTTTCTAAATAACCAAAAAAAATTGCATTCCTTTTATTCTCAAATGTTGCTAAATCTGTTTCCATAAATTGCAATATTGTATGTTAAGTCAGAGCAAAAAGTGCTAAAACGTGGAAGGGCAGCTTCTCTTTCATTTGTTTCATCAAAAATTGGCAAGTTTTTGAAAGAAAGTATTTATCTTTGTTGTTTGTGATTCCAAGGGCCCCCTTGTCTACTCCTCCGGACTTTTTCTTCGTTTTTGCTGTCAGTCATCGAGGCTGTGGCTTTATGAGCCTTTGCTGGCTGAGTTGCTGTGGTTGTTTTGTTTCTCCTTTGTAGGGGCCCCTGACTCAGGAACCTCCAGCTTTGAAGCATCAGTGCTAGCAGGAAGCCTAAACTTAAACATCAGTTTTGTCGTGTCTTTGTCCAAAGGCACCCTGACAGCTCAGAGGCTTCTCTCCTCATTTGCTACGTACTGACCTGCCCTAAAACCTAGACATTTGGTTTATGTCAGCATTGGTAAAATAAATCCACGCATGTTTATCCAATACAATCTTGTTATACTTTCATAATAATTTCTGCTTTCCCCATGTCCTCAAGACTGTTGATCCTGTGGAAAGTCACTGATATGACGTGGTGAGGTGGTAAGAATTATACTGTGAGAAAATCCTGTAAACATATATAAACTGTCATTTGTGTACAAACGCACACAAGCTTCATATCCGTTGCCTTTTGCTAGCTGAAGGCTTGGGTTGTGCAGGTACACTATTTGAAGTGTCAGTCTTTAAATATGTGTGTGTATATATATGTGCGTATATATTTGTGTGTATAAACCCAACCTTTTGACTTGGAGCGTAGTTTGAGATGACAACAGCTACGAAAGTTTAAAAACCGCATAAGCTGTAGCATTCAACTCTTTCGTAATTGTGAATTCAAGTCGCATCTCTGAAATGCTGTTCGCTCGTGGTTGCTGAGAAGTCCTGGATGAATCACTGCTGTCAGCAGCAGAGAAGTCCAGGTTGGGGAGGTTTTCTTTTTCTGCTGCCTCCGTGGCAGAGGCAGATATGGGAGCAAGGAGTGAGAAAGAGCAGCTGAGGACCTCGGTGGCTTTCTCTGGGACTAGACAAAGTCTATGATGGGAGGAGAAGAGACTATACAAAGAAGGATTGGGTTGTTAAGGGCACAATGGTACCTGAAATACAAGGTCATGTTTAGGTCAGTATTTTGCCTCTGTGACAAAAATAGGGAGGATGGACGTTGCCCCAGAGCTGGACACCCAACAGATACATTATGCGCTGCATCCCACAATACGTATCTTTGAAGTAATGCCTATCAAACTAGACATTAATAGAGGGAAAATTACCATTTATTTGGGATTTAACAGATGTGACATTTGTTAATATGCAAGGAGCAAGGCTGATGTCGTAGCCAATACAAATCCATGGAAAATTGAGTGAATTGCTGTAACTGTTAATGGCTTTCTGAGGAATCTCCTCTATGCCTGGTAAGAACCTTTCTTTTATTAGTTTGAGACCATCAGAACAGTTTATCTGTCCTGTGGGGGTTATTAAAATATGCCAAGAACATCAAGATAATATCAGGGTCACAGAATGAGAAATAATAATTTAGGGACTGAAAAGTATGGCCTCAGGGGAACGTGTGGACTGGTGACTGGATAGAGTGGTAAACCAAATATTGCAGGGGTTTTTCTTTCCAACTATGCCACAAATGGCTTTGTGGCCAAGAACCCCATTTAACTTCCCTGGGCACGAGTCTACAATGAAAGTATTCATGTGGGCCTATCTTCAATGTGTGTCAGATCTTCGTTAGTGGAAGGCTTTGGGATATCACAATGTAAGATATTGAAGATGTGCAAGGCTTGTCATAGTATCTTCACCACAAATATCTCCAAATACAAAAAGCTAGCGTGGGGTTAACCCTGTTTCCTGAATGAAGCAGTGCTTTATTTTGTTAACATGTTGTCCTCCTTTTATTCAGCAAGACTTTTCCTTACCAAAAGAGTGCTTTTACAAAATGACTATTTATGAATGAGTGTCTTAAATTGTATTTGTTCCATTCCACCAACCTCATAGTGAAATGAGGATCTGGCAGTAAACATGTTTGTATTGCTTCAGTCTATGTCATTCACGGACTACAGTGTTTTTGCAACAGGGAATATCCCTGACTGTGTGTACAACAGATATCTTTCTTGAGCTCTTCATGTGTTGCTTCAGTATAGTAACCACAGGGAGGATCAAAACAAAGGGATTACAGGAAGAGTGGGATTTGAAGGTTGATGTCATATCTATTCACACATGTATATATAGCCTGCATTACTGCTAAATTCTTGGGGCTATTTTTACAGATAAATCATGAGCTATATGTAAGCAAGTTGACCGATAATGCTTCTAGCAAGAACAAAAAAGTGTGTAACTGACGTTTTAACTGCAATAGAATGATACGCATTAGTTTCCTTTATACTATAGCAAAAAATATGGCATCTGTGAAGAGCAGTTAAGAAAACAAAGTAATTTGAATACACAGACACGATAAAAAAGAAGACTAATCTCTTCACATTCAAAAGAAACTTTTAAAAGTGACAATGGAAGGATTTAGTGAAAGGGCATAGTATTAGCATGATTGTAAATATAGTGACTGGGACAGGCTGACATGGTTGTAACTAAATTTGGGTTTAAAAGCTCCTTGTTTCTTCAATTAGCTCTGAATAAACACAGTGAGGGGAAGGAAGTCATGTCTGGACCTTCTTCTGTAGGTGGGTATCTGGGTTTTCTCTCTATACATGAAGAACTTGGGAACAGAGCGTTCATCACTTCTGTCTTCTCATTCAAAGTTTGTCCCATTTTAACTGTGTAATTTAAGAGAGAACAAAAAAGATACTAAAGATTACTTAAGATACTAAAAATTGCGTAACCAGTCCAGAAGTGAAAGATTTAAGCTCTACATTTTCCAATGAGTTTTGGAAGACACTATAAACAACTGTAAAACTGTTGTCACAGAGGCCAGATAGAGTTTTTGAGCAGAATTTAGGATGCCCACCGACTTGATTTGTTTGAAAGCTGGGTATCGGTGTACACTTATTCTGTCTCACGAGAAAGCACAACAAATTTTCAAATTCACTAATCAGTTGAAAAAGAAGAACATATATTTATTGTTTACATATGATTTTCAAATTCCCTCTTTTATTATTGCCTGACATTATAAGAGTGTTGCTATTCCCCTCCTGATTTTTTTTGGATAGGCTCTTAATACCAGTATGACAGAATCCAGCTGAGTATTTATGGATGGATACCTGATAGAAGTGATGAGCTGAAGAATCGTTATTTAAGAATCTGTTGCCTCTACGATCCTGAATGTTTTTTGCCAATCTTTTTATTGAAAAGTCAGAAATTCAAAGCCTTTGGTAAGGGATATACTGTTAGCTAAATGGAGTGTAGGGTTGGCTGAAGTTAAGATACCTCCATGGCTGTTTTTTCCTCTCCTGGTCCCTTACAGTGTCCACCTGCTGCTAAAAACCAGATCTTTTAGTTTCTATGTTATATTTTTGCTCTTCTTTACTCTACTGGAGCAGTTTGGAAATGTAATTTTATGTAATGAGTCACAAGCTCAGTTTCATCACATGAAGATCAGGTGAAAACAGCCATCAATTATGCCAAGGGATTTTGTCCCACTTATCTCTCCAGCCCCCTAACTCGTTTCCCCGTTTCAGTCAGGGTAAGTCACCTTACACTAGAGATCTGGGAGCAGCATTTAGGCACGACTAATTCCTGTGTTCTCTTTGTAATAGGCCTGCTTGGTGCTTACAACTAAAATAAATTTGCAGATGTCAGCTGAGCTGTGCACCTCTGTTGTGGCTGTTTGATAATACCTGTGCGGTGAAAGCTCGAGCAACATGCCAGAGCTGCAGGGCCCTCCAAAGGATCAGCTTCTGCCTCAGTGGAGCCAGTAATCTCTTGGCAGCAGAGAAACACGGTCCTGCTCACTATCGAAGAGAGGATCCTGGTGCTTTATTGGCGATGGGCGCAGAGGAGAGGAGGTGTTGCTATACTGTTGGAGTCAGCGTGGTGAAAACAGCAAAGTGGGGGGATTATGGAATGCATCTGGGACTTGGAAGTGTCTTGTTTTCTTTACACATTTCAGAAACACAAATTAATAACTGGGTGGTTTTTGCATTGCTTAAGGGGGAAATGATACAGCTTTTGTCTGCAAGTGTAGATCTCCAAGCGTGGCCTAGGCTACACAAGCTAAATTGCCTTCTTAAGGTCTATGTTCTTGAAAACGTACTTGCAGTGCTGTTGTTGATTCATGCTCTCATGGTTGTCCTGTTTTACAAATGCAAATATTTTCTCAGGTATTTAAAAAGCCACATCCCTGTTCTATGTAAAAAATTATCCATCCCTCACCCTTCTAATTGTACAGAATAAAGCCTTTAAAAAATTTCACCTTGAACAAAGCTGCAAACAATAAATAAATCACATATATAATAATATATCCAGCAAAGAGCTTATTAGTTGAATAAACACATCCATAAAAGTTTTATAGAACATTGCCAGATCAAACCCCTCACTTGTACTCTGCCTCTTATCCCTCCGGCTTCCCGCAAAATTTAATAAGATGTCAGCAGGCTTGAGCTGAAGACCAAAATTCTTTGTATTTGCGAAATGACACTGACAAAATTAATGGACACGAAGAAAATGACCGTAAGTTTGTGCGAGTTTGATGGCAAACCCCAGAATTGTCCTGGTTTCTGGAAGGTGTCTAGCATGGGAGAGGTTCCTGAGCAGAAGCCTGCAGTACCATAGAACTTCCCCAGTGTGCTGAGTGGTTGGTGCAAACCAGTGCCATGTTGTTTCAATGCAATGATGAAGGCGGCATTCAAGCTACATAACAGACTGTTGCGGTTGCTTTTCAATTGCCGCCATTAAGACGAACAGGCCAAATCGATGTAACGTATTGTCTGGAGATAGCTGGCACGTTGCTCTGAAAATAAAATTTGTAGCTTTTAAGTATAAATTATTCTGTGCAATATGAATTGCACATGCCAGGTCTTATTTAAAAGGTACAGCCTGAAATCATAGCAACAGGAAAGAAATGAGAATGTCCTCGTTCATCTTAGCTTTGAAGTCTAAACAACAATTTAAATACATATTATTGATTTGCTACAGAAACATTGAAACATCCGTCAAATTATTTTATTCCACTTTAGCTGGAAATGCTGGTATTTGCCCAGTTGACTGATTGTTCCATGTGTGCATAAGTCTAAGCCAGTGGTATGAATAAAAAATAATAACAAAGTCACAAAATCAATCTGTGGCAACACTGGCCATGTTCTGTTTCACTTTCTGAGAATACATGCGAGGAATTCATGAGTTTACTAACCAAACATTTCACCTTTGCGATCAGCTTAGAAAAAAAGCCAAATATATCATTTTTACCGAAAAAAAAAAGAATACATGCTGTAATTGTCTTTCCCTTTAAGTCCTCTAAATTTTTCTTTTCTCCTTTTTTATATCACAGTCATATAAATAAGGATGTAAGTGCTGTGTCCGCATTGTCTAGGAAATGGGATGCAGAGATGCTGCTGCCCCTGTTGCCTCCAGATGCGACTTGGGTTTGGCACTTTGGGATAAGGCTGGGCTGATTTGGAGGAGCAAGCTAGGACCTCCACACCATCAGCCACTGCATCATATAAATATACCCGCTTCGATCTGCGCTGGTTTGGGTGCGAACGCTGCGTTGTGCTGTGTTTGTGTGGTACACCGTGAAGCACGCACACTCTTTGTCTTGCCTTCCATTCACCTCTTCGTCCCCTGCGGCCATGCCTGGGTCCAGCCTGGCCACCTTGCAGAGCGACCTACAGGCAGGTGCCTCCATCTCCTACCCCTCCCCTGCTCCACGGGGCCCTGTGAACCTTGGACCGGTTGTACCAGCGCACCTGGTCCACTGGGTGCCCAGTGTCTGGGGTGAGGCTGGGAGCAGCGGGATGCATTTTCCCCCTGCCCACGGCTTTCACCGTGCTGAGCCTCGCTCCCTGTGCACGCTGCCATAGGCGCGGGGCAGGCCAAAGAGGGGAAAGCATCAGTGGGGAGGAGGCATTTTTCCCTAACTTGTCCTTTTTCTTGCACTGTTTTTGCTTTGTGTGATGGGAAGGCAGCTTGTGGCATGCCAGGGGCTGCCAGGACACTTGACCGGCTCTCAGCATGCTGGCCAAAAACCTCTGCTATGCTCAGTGCCTTGTCAGATGTGGTGCCTCAGGCCCCTTCAGCAGGGACGTTGTGTGGCGATGTGTTTGAAGAGGGCCCGCCACAACAAGGTCCTCATCTTGATTACACTTCTAGTGTCAGCGCGATGCCGACATTCCACCTGCTGCCAGGGATTTACCGAGGAGGACAAAGAGGAGTGACAGCTTTTGGGGTGGCACAGCCCGGCTGCACCCGCTGTGGCAGCTCCCTCCTCCCTGTGCTGGCTGGGCTCTGCCTGCCCCGGCAGAGAGAAACACCCCTGTGGGTGCACACATGTTTCATTTTCCCCAGTTTAACGAGTTCATGACCCCTAAAAGAGATGCTGCCGTTGTAATGCATACTTTTTGCAGTGGCACGTGTGGCTTTTGGCACTGCGTGGGCAAGTACAGCTGTGCATATGGAGCATCGGACACATTTGCTTTATCCTGTTGTGCTCCATTAGGATAAAAAAAACCCCAAGGAGAACTTTGGTAATTCTTACATAAAAAGCAGATACCTACAGTTGGTAGCTCATGAGTCTAAATTAACTCTGTGGTAAGAGGCAATTGTTCCAAGAAGGGGTCTCGGGGAGGCAGATAGGGCCGGCTCCTTCAGAAACCCCGTCAGCGCCGCAGTGCTGCGACCCCGTGCCAGCACTGGCTGATAAACACATCAGCTTCTGGCAGGGGGGTGAAAGGGGGGATACAGTTTGAACCACGGACTAGTTTTAACAAAAATGCATCTTTTTTTTTCTTACTCCTACTCTTTGTACTCTTTGTACCGTGGTATTGCCATTATATGGAATGGGATTTTTGACCTATTAAGTGATTCACTTGCCATGTCTATATTCAGTAAAAAGGAGCAAGTTAAGCGGATGTGGCCACAAGTTCTGTGCAGCTGAGGCTGCCTGCGGCATGGCCAGGAGTCTCATATCTGCGGTGAAAGAACAAAATTTAGCAAAACATTTTAGAGCGTTAGCAGAAAACTGCAGTTACAGTACAGCATTCTGCCAGTGAGACTCTTGAAAAATCAATAGCAAGATATGCACTCAGTTTTTTACAGAGAAGGTTACGATTTTCTTGCAGCAACAAAATTAGCATTAAGAGCTGGCTTCACGCAGACATTTATATGCTGGCATGAGTCATGAACTTGAAAAGGAGTCTGCCTAGGTAATTAATTTTCTCTGCATTATTGCAGGTCTTGTTATTTGCTCATGTATTTTTTTAAAGGTTCCATTTAAAATTTATTTTAACCATAAGACTTTGGGCTGAATTTAATTTTAATAGTACTCTTCAGCATGGCTTCCGATACAGGAGATAGTGGAAATTCAGTTTTAAATTCATGAGAGTCTTGTGCTGTAAGTACTTGCCTGGCATTGAGTGGATCTGCCACAGAAGACCAACCCATGTGTGTGATCTTTTGCAAGTTGTTCCCTGCGTCAGCTGATATCTCTAAAATGGGGTTAATTATATTCATTGTAGAAATGTCCTGGGAGCTGAAAGTCTTTGTGAAGAAGCCTGATTTCATAATGGCGGAGATTCCCTGAGCAGTGATCTGAAGTGTCACATGTCACCAGGCTGCGATCTTGCAGGGACAGTGGAAATGCCATTATACACGTGTGGAGAGAGCTGAGTCATTTACTTTGTTCTTCTCAGGCGGTGGCAGTGAGGCAAACAAGCACAGGCTGGGAGCAGCGGTAACTCTCATAGCAACCACCTGTTTGCTTCAGATTGATGTCCCTCTGGAAATCTCAGGTAGGGACACTCTTTAAGGGCTGGGAGATGCCCCAAATCTAAGACAGCACTGCAGAGCCCTTTTCTCTCCACTCTCATTATTGCTTCTTTTGCTGATACTGACACGTAAATGAGAAGAGGTTCAAAATCCGGGGCAGAATTAATTGGATCTCACAAGCACCACCTCATCAGGTGGTGTCCAGTTGAGGCTGAAGGTCACCTGAACGCTGCTGACAGGGCAATACATCAACACAGTCCATGCACATGAGGCAAATGAGAAGTTAGTTTGCATCCCTGCGAGCTGCTCTTTTCGACCTGTGTTTTGATGCGGTCTAGATGAAACCCATCTAATTGTGCTGGCGGAAAGCTGCTGAAGGCTGTCAGCGGCACTGCCCTATGACCACAGGTGCAAAACGGCATCCGCAAATAGGCAGTGGATTCAAAAACGTGCTCTGGGCCGCTGAGCACTCCCTGATGTACTCACCGTGTTGAGCCTCAAGAATACAATACTGAATTTTGGGCATACAAGAAACACAGCATGCTAGATTTATGGATTCTTGTGCAAACTACGGCGCCAGTGAATAAAAATAAAAACACATCTACAATAAAAATGCTTATATTAGCAAATCCATCCTTACAAAAATACATGCTTTAGGTCCTATGAGTTACTGGCTTGGGAAAGTATGTTTTATTAAACATATTTTTTAATGCTCGGATGTGTATTTAATGACATATTTTGGACACCAGGTATTTATCTCTTGGGGAAAAAAGGTTATTTTTTTTAACTCACTGAACTCTTGAGTAATCAGTTGGTTGCCATCCATAGACAAATGTATTCTAAAGTGATGATTAATACGGTTTATAAGTGTTACTGTGAGAGTCAGTTTGGAAGGCCTTGAATACCTAATGTGATAAGAAACTGCGATCAGTTGCATGATAATGTAATGTTTTTCTTAAATTCATGCTGTATAACTTTTCTGGAACTTGCTTGCCTTCAGGAGAAAAAACAGGTAGTTTCTGTTTGATATTCCTTTGGTAACAAGAGGACATCACACTAATCAAACCCTATGGTTTATGTTGGATTGTTAGTGCCAAGCCCTGTTTTACACAAGGGAAGAAAAGGGTTTGTTTTGGGAGAGATTTCTGGAAAAATCTAAGCGACAGAAGCATCAAAAGTCAGCACTGCTTGTGCTTCCCATGAGGCATGCGCTTCTCTCACCTGCAGTGGCTTTGGGACAGTACTTCTAGAGCAGACCCATTCCATTTGACCGTGTGTTGTGGACATCAAAGGCACAGGAGTTCCACAGCTCCTTGACGTCCCAGACAAGCACGCTGAGTCATTATAAGCAAATTTGCTTTCCAGACTGATTCTGAAGGCATTGCTGCTGGAAAAGGCCTCTGGATGAGTGGCTTGGATTATTCAGGAACACCATCTTCAGAGCAATATGCTCAGAAAAAGGTCTGGAAAAAACCTATCCCAGGTAATACATGGCTCAGATGCCAAAGTATGCAGCAAAAGCAAGTTAAATACACTTTGTAATTTGCTTCTACTACTGATCGATAGCTTCTCGCTAGGTATCATGATTTTGTCCTTCTTGGATTTACTCTGTTCCATTTTTGAAAACCCATATTTCAACATCATCTTTCTTCATCATAAAAGTAACAGGTATCAAAAGAGAAGTCCATGGTGTTCCTCGCATTCCTGGGTGTCTAGTTGTTGAAGAAAGGCAGACGTGAGAAACCACCTGGTGAATCTTCCCGGGCAAGTAACCTTCCTGGACAGTAACCTGTGGTTCCTGTTCTCCTCACAGGCTTAGCATAAGAATATGGTCTCCATCCTCTCCACATTAGCTTAAATACCTGATAGAGATGAACATGCAGGAAAAGATCAGGGTGATTAAATGTTCCCAGTAGTGTATTGCCAGTGGGCCGCCTTCGATGATGACCACCTCTTTATTCCACCAGATACTCTACCGGGGAAAATACTGTGTGGTCTCTAGCTGAAAGGCTTAGTGCTGAATCAGAGGACCTACTTGCAATCATAAATTCACAAATGCCCTTTTGTCTTGGAAATGAAACTGTTGGCTTTTTTTTTTTTTTTGACCCTGTTTCTTTTTTTTTCCTCCAAGGGTAGAGCCTGTGTCTCCAAAGCCAAGGGTGAAAATAGGCACGAGTTGAAGGTTGAGAGAAATTCCCACTGTTTAAAACAATGCTTAAATGTTCTTTCAGGACAGAATAAATGAATTGCATTTTGTTAAAACGTCTTAAACCTGGTGGGAATCAGTCTCTGATTCCTGGCAACTGTGCCTCTCTCTCAAGCTATCATTTTTAGAGGCTCGCCCTTTTTCTGAAATACTTTCTAGGCTAGACACTAATTCCTCTGCTGACTTCTATTTATCTATCATCTCACTTATTTATTTTCCCTTCCTTTCCTCTGAAGGAAGGGAGTGTCCGTTTCAGGTTCTGGTTGCTTTTTCAGTAAACTCTGAATTTATGCTGTTTGTGCAGCACCTGGCAGAGAGAGCTCTCCGCTCACGCCTAGGGCTCTCGGGTATCACAGCCATGCTACAGGAGTCGCGCTGCTCTGGGAATATCACCGGTGCAAGGAGTTTGGGGGAGGCCAGTGGCTCCCATGCGTTTTCAGGTCTCTCTGGCTTCCAGGTGGCGTTAGTAAAGTGATCCCGAGTTACAGGCATTTTCCATTGCAAGAGGGGAGGAGGAGGTGCTGAGAGGGACGAGATCCCCTGTGAGGACTGAGGGGAGGTGGGTGCAGGGAAGCACCACACAGGGGTGCCGGCTTTGGGGGGGGACCAGCAGCCGCACAGACGTCTCCCACCCCATCCGGGCTCGAGGTCCTTCTTACGTTATACCAAATCAGCATTTAGGAGGCTGTAACTTGGTATACGGCCGCTGCTGTGTCGGCCTGCTTGGTAAATTGTTTTGGGATAGCTTGAATATGAAAAGTGTGAAGAGAAACGCCCTTTTACTATATTATATTTTAAGGAAAGCCAGGCTGTTTTTCAAAGGTAGCCTGGCAGGGAAAGAAGTGCCAATAAAGAAAATTTTGTTTTCAATTTAGAGAGGAAATTTGCATTGCCCTGTTTCCTTTTCCATATAAACATATATATATACACGCATATACATACATACATACATACATACATATATATATATGGAGAGAGAGAGATATATATATGGAGAAAGAGAGATATATAACTAGGAATTATTTGCTTTTGTAATAAAAGGTTTTGCTTGTTCAGCATGCTTTGGTGTCTAACAAACAACTTTTGTTTTAACAACAGAATTGTTCTAAGATGTGCCCTGAAGTTTTGGTCATTTTTGATCAGCTACACAAGTTACAATCTCAGTTATTCATGCAGCAGAAAGACAGGCTGTCTTCCTACCTGTTGTATGTGCCTAGAACCATTCATGGCATCAGTTTGGAAAGACGAAGTTTTGTCTGAGGAGTAGTTTTGACACCTGTGAGTTTTTTGTATCCGAGTTATTTTCTGTCTCCCAAGTACAGCAGTTTATGCTGCAGTTCTGCACCACATCCATCCTCCATGGATGAGAGTGTAAAAATTTGTTTAATATGGTTTTGCAGAGCAACCTTTAATGCATGACCACACTGAATGGAGAGGGCAGAAACAAAATGTCGTGAATGATGTGGCCGAGATTTGGCTAAATCTGAGCTGGATCTTGGGTTGTTTGGTCTCATTGCTGAACTCCATACTTCTCTTCTTTGCAGGTTATATTAAAAACCCCTTACTTTCCTGTGCTTGCTTTCTCCTCAAAAGGCTATGTGAAGAACTCTGCGTGACGCCAAAAGCAATATTAGTTTTTGGAATCAGCTTTCAGGATGTGCTGAAAGTTGTGTAATCAGCACCTTACCTCTCAGAAAGACTGGGTGCTTTACTCTCCTACATCTCATAGCCATGCGGGGCCTGGGAAAGTTGTTTTTTTCAGCTACTCGAGAGACCTGACTAGAGAATTAAATGGTCTGGAAGCATATCAAAAGTTTCTCTACCCTGGGTTCAAAGGTAGGCCCATCTTGCCATCAGACTCTTTCTCCAGGCTATAACAATATTTTGGGGAAGAAAAAAGGATTCAAATGAAACTTCAAAAACATAGTAACTAGAAGAATACAGTAGAAAAATGGTAAATAAGGTTATGATTTTCATTAAAACATAAGGGGAGAGCAGTAACAGCACAGTGATAAGCACGGAACAAGAAAAATACGCAAGCAGGGGAGCAAGCTGGTGGCAGTACTGTGTTGTCCACAGGAGAGCTGTGATTCAGGATAGGGGCTTCCAGGCAATGAGGAGCAATGTCTTGTGCTCTCAGTTTCAAAACCGTGTTCCCTCTAGAGACTACAACACTGCTGTCCTAAAATGAACACAACTTAGCCATGTTTTTAGCTGTATTTGGTGAGCTGAAACAGGAGCAAGTTATCATAATGCCCTGCCTGAGAGCGTACCGTGGTGCCATTTCAGTTTCCTTTGAAGTATGGGGCAGAAACTGTGGGGTCCAGAAGCTGCTTTAGATGCTGTTCGGCTTTCCTCACTGCAGGTGCTGTACCCTGCGGCTGAGCAGCAGATGGGTGGTGGATGTCAGTACCCACTTCATCGCCTTGGTGCATGTGAACTGGAGCTCTGACTCTCAGAGATGTGGTTTCTTTTTAGAAGGTTTATATAATATTTGGTTTTAGATGATATTTATGAAGCATCTTGAGGTCCGCATAAGATAGGTCATTCAGGACTATGCATGTGTAAGCAACTTGTCCCTCCTTTTCAGCAGCTGCCTAAGCAAGTTTTGCGATTAAACATTGTATGTTTTGGACCGCGGTTCCACAGCGCAAGTGGTTTGGCAGCAGTGTTGGATGAACAAGTTCCCACCCCTGGCACTGGTCTTAGGGTGGTATGAACTGGTGTAGAAGTGAGGTTTGTCTTTGATACAGCTGGGAGCAGCTTCTTGGGTGTCAGAAGTCCTTAACCCTGGTATTGCCACTGGCACACTAGGCTTACAAAATGCTGAATGCATTTTACAATGCGATATACATAGAAGAATAATTCCTAAGTGGCCAAACATGACTTGAAAACAGCTTTTTGTTCAGCAAAGAATACTCCTCCTGTTGCACAGTCACTCAGAAAAGGCTAGTGGGGCCAGGGCACTGGTCCACGCTCCCCAGAGAATGAGCTGGGGCTTGGTGGGACAAGCAGGAAACCAGTGCTGGTGCTGAGAGACACCCAGCTGGAACCATTCCCTGCTCCCGGCCCCCGGAGCTCACACCAAGCCAATGTTTGCGCGCAGGGCTTTAATGAGGAAAAGCAGTGTATTGTTCATTACTCATAATAACAAAGTCCCGAGCCTCCAGATAAGCAAAACACTTCAGAATAAGCTGGACCTGGAGATTTGGACTGGAGTGTCCTGAGGGGAGAAGCAGAACCACTCAGATGATATGATAAGGGGCAATACCGGCATGTATTTCTGCTGAGATCTCCCCTTCGTAAATGGTTAAGTAAACAAGCCAGGGAGCTGCTGGCCAGTTTGTCTCGTTTCAATATCTAGCGTAGCGAAAAGCAAATAAAGAGATTATTCTGTAAACGTTCAGATGGCAACAGGTTGATATACTGTGGGGAACATGAATTTTTAGAAAACAGAGCAAACTTTGCAAAGGTTCTATGTTTTTGAAGCGATCGTAAGCTTTTTAGTAAGGTAGTTGATGTGAAATTCAGGGCTGATATCATCAAATTGAAACTGAGTTTAGGAATTAATGAAGATATTTATGCAGATGACCTTTGTGTCAAGACTAAATCTGTATTCAATTTTGTTTGTATTTTGCTTTCATGAATGATCTGGAGTTTTAAACTAGGTGATTATTGCCATTTGTGAAAGGTTACAGTTTTGGAGCACTGAAACTGCCAAAGGCAGTGGAGAGAGTTCTAGCAAAACCTGCAACTTCCAAGAGGAAATTCAACGTCATAAAGTTATGTCAACAAGAGGAAGAAAATCCCAAGCCAAACTTTTATCAATCAAAACCCAGAGAAAAAACGGTTATATAGCAACAGTGGGGAAGAGGATCTGGGCATTAATAGATAACAAATGAACCACACCACAGTGCAATTTGCAAAAAGGCAAAGACTGTTCTGGGCAAGGTTCCTAATGTTTCTGCTACATCTGATCCAGGATTTTCTCCAGTTCTTCCCTACAGGGGCTTAGTTTTATATTCTTCTCAGTCTTTTACATAAAGCTTGCAGAATCGTGAAACACAGTTCACAGAGTATGTGTGTTAAAGTAATAATCATGTTTTTGTTCCAAGTTGTGTGCAGTGGAGGTTTGTGTGCGTGCCTGGGACATGTATTTGGATTATTACGGGTCATGGTGATGGTTCTGAGTTATATTTATCCTTTGTCTTCCTTTTAAGTCCTCAGAGTGAACATTTCTCTCTGAACAACATAGGCAAGACCAGGAATACTCCATGGAAGAACAGAGAACAAACAAAAAAGCCCGTTCAGTGAACAAAGGAGAGGGATAGCCCAAAAAGTTAGGAAAAATTACTTTAGGCTTAAGGACAGCTTTAATGAGAATACACGTAGAGTTGGAAATACACAGTGTAAGAGGAGGGCCAAAAATACTTTAAAAATATTTTAAAACATGATGTTGATATTTTTTAAATTAGTAACAGAAAGAAAAGAATTACTGCAGGTGACCAAAGAAATAAGCCAACAGAAAAGGATGACTCAGACTATGTATTAGGGAAAATATGTAAGACCAGTCAGAAAAAAAGGAAGGATTTGCATCACCCATGGAGTTTGGTGTGCTCAAAATGAGCTTAGCACTTAGAGTGGGTCTAAGGAAACTTTATTTTATATGGAAACACTGGTCTTTATTGAAACCCAATATTGTCTCCAGAAGCGCTTGCCATACTAAAAAAATAACATTTTGTCAGGAGATTCCCTTCAATTAAAAACAGATTACTAAATATTGAGATTTTTCTACTGATAATTTACATTATGAGTGGGAAGAGAAGCAAAACTTTGTGTGAAGGTAAAGGTTTTTCCAACCACCTCCCTGTCTTCCTTTGCTTGGGTGTGCAAGGTGTGTCTGGGGAATGGTGCTAAGCCTTGGCGAGGTGGAGATCACAGACGTACGGGTCGGTCAGGATATCGGGCACGCGAGGGGGCAGAACACCTCACCCTCTGAGCTTCACTTGTCCCCTGCTGCGGGGACATCTGGGGCCAAACAGCAACATTAAACCCTCCCCAGCTGTGGTGGCAAGAGGGAGGAGAACAACCAGGAGCCCTTGTCCCTGCAGGGTGGCTCCGTTCTCCCCCAGAAAGCATCTTTCTTCCTTGCGGCTACAATGTGTGGAGGGAGAGCCGGTCTCCATCCCCTACGGCTCTTCAGAACCACTCCCTGCAGAAAAGGGAAACTTCTGCAGCTTTCTGCCTTCCCTTCGCCTCACTCCTGTGGGCTCCTGGGAAGGGTGGAGGAAAATGTGTCAGTGGAAAAAGAGGAGTAAAGCTGTGGGGCATGTTGTACGGCTTTTCTGAATCCTTAGCGTTTAGGCAGAGCAAAAATAGTTTTGCAGAGAAAGAGGCAGGCTTGAGTTCAGGTCCGTGACTTCAGCAGACTGCACAAACTCTGCCGTGTGATGGCTTAAGGAAATGCCCTTTTGCTTCTGGAGAACGAGCCTGAATAATCCAAATTTAGTCGTCAGTTATAAAATTACCAAACAATTAGGTTGCCTTCCTAGTCCGTGCTCATAAATGGCAGCGGCCAAGATGTGCATGGGTGTTGCATGTCAGGGCAGCAGTAGATGAGCGGGGCTCTCCAGGAGAGCGAGCCGAGGCTTCTGCAACAAGCCCGAGCACTTGGCAGGCGAGGGAGCGGAGAAGGTGGTGACAGCGGGGGAATGCGGGGACCGCCAGTGGCCTCCGCGGAAGGGCACAGACGAGGCTGTTGCTTTGTGTTAACCTTTCAAAGCAGCGAGCATTTCTCAAGAGAGCCTATCCGCCTTTTTTGCTAAATATAGGACTGCCTTTCTCCTTCCCAGTCGGTAAGTGTGCACTGTGGGCTGTGGGTGCTAAAGCTGTCTGCAGACTCTATCCTTCCTTTCTCTCCTGCCCCCCTCATGTCTTCTGTAACCAGCTCTGTAATGTGCTTGTAAAAGCTTTGCCACTCCTAATTTGCCTGCTGTCGTTCCCCAGCGTGGGGCTTGCTCCAGGGAAGGCACCGGGGCCACCATCGCTGCGGCTATGTCTCAGGGAGGTGGGAGGGTGCCCGGGGCTGAGGTGGGATTTGGGGCTCAGGTGGGGTTTGCAGGCAGCAGGTGATGTTTCTGATGGGTGGGAGTGTCTGTCAAACAATGCTCCTCCCTGCTTTACTTCTCCCTGTCACCAATAAATTCAAACGCCAGTCAGAAGAGGCATCCTGCAGAAGGTCTTGTTCTCTTGGCAGTAGTCTGGACATCAAAGGACCATGTTTCCTGCCTGCACATTTAAGGTAGGCATTTCTGAGTTGAGTCCACACTAATCCTCTGTCTTCATTTTGAGGAAAGCATCCTTCTTCAAGAGGACTCAAGCACCTGCTTTAATCTGAGGATCTGTTTTTCATGGCATCCTGGTTTCTAGAGTGAAAGGCAGGTTGATGTCCCGTGGAATGGGGGCTCGGGTGAACAGCAGTACTGAAACCCGTGACTACATCCCTTCTGGCTTAGTGAGACCTGAAGGCCTCTTTTGCAGAGAAACTTGATCCATCTAAACCTGAATCTTCATGCAAAAGCTTAAGCTAATGGACCAGGTGAAGTTTAAATCAAATCTGAAATCCAACATGCATTCATTTCAAAATTAATATTTCTTTTTAATATTTATTCCTATTTATTGTTTGAGTAAAAAATATCATCTTTTATGACTACGTTTTTTCTCTTTGGTCCAAAAGCAACTGTTTTTTGCAGGCATTGTATTTTTTCTTCTCTATATTTCTTTTCGAAGACGTTCAGCTCCATGGATCGCTTTTTTCCTCCCCTTTTCAGGCTTTATTTTGCAAGCAACTCGTTATAGAGGAGTTCAGCATTTGTAGAGCTTTGTGAGTGGCATGGCAAGAATGCTAGTGATCGCACTGTGTTTTCCTCTAAGGGACTCACTGATTACAGATGAGGTGGCAAACTCCTGTGAGATGTAGGTACATCAATATAAGGACTCTCATACTGCCTAAGATGAAGAGGATCCCTAACACCATAAAGCTGTTTTCTCTGATAGGCAGGAATGATCATTAAAGAAATTGTAAAAGACAGGAGAAAAATTAAGAAGTGAGTGTAAGATCTAAGGTATGTTTTCCCATTCCTGATGGCTAGTGATTTAGGGTCTTCTTGAACTAGACAATAATCTGAGCGATTTTGTTTAATAGCCGCTGATGGCTGGGCACTTGGCTATTTGGTTTTCGAATCCATTTGCACTCCTGGCTCTCACAGTCGTGGCAGTGAATTCCACAACGGAGTTATGTATGGAACAGAAAAATACTTCCTAATGCTAACAGGGCCTGTCGTTTTGAAGAAAGGGAAAACAACAGGTAATGTAACCTCTTTTAGGAGTAATAAACCCTGAATATGCGGGGTTTTAGGAGAGCAAATGTACAGTTGCACAAAATGTTTAATTACTCCAGTTTAATTGCAGGCCATTTTTGAAAGGCAACCTGTAATCATCCATTTCTCCTGCTTCCCCTGCGCCAGCCATAGCAGTTGAGCGACCTCAGGGGGGGTTGATCTGACAGAAAATTAATCCACCAGAAGACTATTCATTTTCCTTCAGAGTAGCAGCCTTACCACACAGCCACTAAATCAGGAGCATGCGGATGGACACGATGAAAGCAGCAGGAGGCAGGACCATCCTCTGGTGGCAGCCCATTGCTGGACAGGTTAAGCCCATCGTGAGTCTGCACAGGGTCTCAGTGGCAGGAGTGTTTGAGAAGTGGAGCAGCATATACTCTTTATCTAACTTATTGTATAAATACCGTGGCTTTTCAGGGCTTTCTCATTAAGTGAGAAACTTGTTTGGTTTTTTTGTAAGACAAATTGCACCCACAGTGACATGGGCACAACAGCCATCTAAGCTTGAACAGAACATAGTTTATTAACTCCAAGGAGAACGATGGGCTTGTTCCTTTTGTGCTTGAGTAGGAGAAGCCTTGTAAACGTAGTTCTCCGATCTGTTTCCTTGACCTCACTTGGAAAAAAATCCCACCGATGCCGCTACAAATGGTAACTACGAGGTTTCCTCCTCTTTATTATTGCTCTTCAGGTCTTAAATTGAGATTTTTCCGCTACAACACAAAGCATTAATGTACTGCTGTTACATGTAATGCACAGCGCTTATCCGCCTATTGGCAGCGCCTTTATGTTCCAGTGCTGTAGGGAAGAAGTAAGAATTTACTTGCAGACAAAGCAACAGACACTGTCAAGTTCACTTAGGTATTTGGATTTAACATCTGCATTGAAATCAAAAGAACATTGATTAACTTAATTTATTTTCCTTTGTATATATCTCATATTACTTAATTACAATAATACCAGTTTTGCCATAATGGTATTGCTCATTTAATAATACTCAACTGAAAATTAATGTGAAAGTTAAAGCATGAAAAGATCCTGAGTCAGCTAAAAAAGCCATGAAGTTCAGACCTTAAAGGATTGACAGGTTCTAATAGAGATTTATTTCTTATATCTATTTACAAAATTTGGTCTGATTTTTTTAAAACTGAGGAAGGGAAGCATCTGAGTCTGCCTTCCCCCACTTAAACAGTCCGCAAAGCTTTGTTAAGAAAAGGCTCCGAGTAATGCATGTGCTCCAGAGGAGTGCTATGTTCCAGCTGCAGTTGAAACTGAGGGACATCGGTGGCTCCAGTTCTTTGCTTGCTGCAGACACAGGGCACTCTCGTCCCTTCTGCTGAGAGTTCCCCCACATTTGTTTTGGTTGGATTCCCACCAAAAATGGTAGAGTGTAGGTCTGTGTGTCATGACAGCCCTCGAGCAGCAGAACTGCCACGTTCTTCTTTTAGCCTCCATCAAGTGGGCAGCAGGGTTCGTGCTCTGGTACCTCCTGCAGCTTTTGTTGTGCTGCATCTGTGAGGGGGATTACACACTTCACTCTGCAAAACACTCTGCTCGTTGGGTGGAACTTCGGAGGTGAATCCGGAGGAACTGATAAAAGGTCACAACAAAGGGACAGAGGGGGCGACATGGAAGGTTCTCCTGTGTGAAGTTCTGCCATGGCTTTCTGTCCAGTTGAAACAATATGCCTGAGAGACAGCTTCTCCATCCGAGACCCTTAGCTGGTCCTGAGGTCGTCCTGGAGGCAACAGATACAGCTTTGAGAACCCAGAGGCGCGTAGCTTTCTCTGCTTTTGGTTCAGGAGCAGTTTTCCACAAAGAGAACAGGAAGAATCCCATAGTTATAATTTCCAGGGGTCACCGTGGGATTTACCACACTGCCTTAAAGCTTTGTAAAGAATCGCGGGGGAAAAAAAAACAAGTTAGACTTAGATGTAGACAAACATTTAAGCATGTACAGAGCTTTAAAAGTGCGAACGGTCTTTGGACTACAAACATACTCAAAGCTATGCAAGTAGCTGCTACCTTGAATCACAGCCATTGCCAGCAGCCTGTGATTAAATAAAGAGTAAGAGGGAGATTTGTATTGCACTTTGGATGTTTCACAATGGTTTTGAATTAAAGTAGCACAATACTGAGAGCATTCATTCACAATTCAGTAGGGTAACTACATCCATCCCATTTATCGGAATAATCCAGACGGTAGACAGACATATACACAGGCATGATCTTCTGGATCCCTCTAGGCTGATGGAACAGGTCACTGCAGCCATCTGTTCATCACTGCACTGTGCTGGTAGGTCTCAGAGGTACTGACAGACCAGGATGTGTGAAAGCTAGCTGCTTATGGTTCAAGCAAGAAATCGGTCAAATCTTCTCTGACTGTCGGTGTAAGCCATTCAAGCAAGCCAAGATGCTTTTGCTTAAAGTTAAATAAGGAACAGCATAAAATTTTTTCTCTCTGCGGACCTGTGGGATCAGTAATTTCTGTTAGGACAGTGATGATTCACCCCGGATCACAAGAGAACTTCTTGTGCTGGTACAGCTGGGAGCCTGAGGGAGCAGAAGAGTCTGTCACAGGCGGTTTGTAGACATGACTTTGTTGTTTTGTCTCTGTTGTTGGAGTGTTCATCTGTAGAATTTGGACTGACCTGGGCACCACCAACAGCAAAATACTGCTGCCTGCCTTCTCACAAGTACCAACAAAAAGTGAAAAGCTATCTTTTCCCTCTCAGACAACCTGCCTGGGTCTCTCCTCGCGTGAACAGTGTTCTCCATTTCTTTGAAGTCTCTTGTGGGTTTGTAGTCTCTCCAGTCCTTGTGGGACAGTTCAAGTGCCACAATTTCATTGTAAGGCCAGCAGCGAAGTTGTGCTGGCACAGGGACTGATCCGCATCCTTTGCCGTGAGTAGAGCTAAGCCAACAGGGATTGCTCAGGCAACATTGCTGGGTCAGCTGGGTCCCCAGCTGTGTGTGCAATTTACTGCTGTCTCAGAGAGGAGCAGTGGGAGCTCTTGGCCATTGTTTCTTTATCTCTGAGAGCTGCTCCAACAGGCATTGGAGCCTGTTCCAAAAGGCCCTCAAGTTGGGGGCATTGGTCACATGAAGGCTCTTGCTCACACGAGGGTGTCCATTTCCAGGTAATGATATGAAGTTTAGTCATCCCTGTTGTATTGCCATATCCATTTCTTCAGTCTTTATTTGCCAACACTATCTTTTCTCAAATTCTTTGTCATAGAAAGATTTAGCAAATTTAGTAAGAAACCCTTACCTATAGTGAGTATACTATATCGTAATTTAGTGAAAAAAAACTGAATTGCTTTGAAAATTTCAGCTTAGTACTGATGGTGGATGGAACGATGTTATAGATGAAAGCAGGGGGAGGGACATTTACCCATCTCGCTCTCAGGCACATGTTTACCTAAAGGCGAAGTTACAGATCCTTTGATTCCTGACTTTGATATTTGTCTTCGAGTACTTCAGTCTGAGTTCACCTCTAGGTGAACCTGCTCGGGCTGGCTGGTTGGACTAGATGATCTCCAGAGGTCCCTTCCAACCCCTATCATTCTGTGATTCTGTAAGTTTTATGGGTAAACTTTTACGTGACATTTCATTGAAAGATCATCATTAAACTGAGATCTTAAATAGGAGACATTGCTTGGGCTACTGAGTTTACAAATTGCAGCTTTGTGTACGCAGAAATTGGGGAACCCTGTTATTGCAGACAGAATGATATTCTTATAAAGCTGTTATAGATGGCCATAGCAATTTTGAATGGAAATGGAAATAAAACATATACATTTGATCCCTGTAATTGCATCCACATCAGAACTTCAGCTACCTGAGTAAAAACTTACACTTCTAGACTGATTTTGCAATACAGGTGCAACTTTCTGGGAGACTTGAGTTGAAGTAGACATGTAAGACAGGGAAGGCGTGAGTGCTGCTGGTTGGGAAGAAGAAGGAAATATCCGAACCCCATGTTTCCTTTTCTCCAGCCGTGCCATCTAGCTGTTTCTAGCTCAGAGACCAAAGAAGCAGCCTGTGAAGCAGAGCGGTAAAAGAAATGAAAGAGTTAAAAGGGAGTTTGAGAGAAGCAGGGGCAGTGTAGATCTGTGGAAGGAAAATACTTCCCAAAATGGATCAAAAATAACAAATACAAAATGTACTGAATGGACTTTTGTTTTTGCTTAAGATTAACTTAAATTTTTTAGAAGAGAAAAAAACCACTTTCTCTAACAACACGAACCCTGTGTATATTTACCTGAGGCTTATAGAAATAGCTCATATGACAAGTCTGGCTCCATAAACTCCGCCTAAGAAGCCTGGATCAGCAAAATTCAATCTGGAAGCTGTCTATAAATTTATGAAACCTGTCTGAGGTTTCTAAGTTAACTAATAAAGTCATCTTTTGTTAGTAAAAAGATGTAACAGTTTTATAAATTAATACTGAAGTCCATGGAAATCAGTTTTCAGCATTCAGTACCTTGGCTAACTTTTGGTTTAATTCTACCAGTAAAGAAAAGCTAATTCAAGACCAGACACATAAAGTGAGGGCTATTTGTAAATATGCTTAATTACTTTTTTGATATGTTTTTGTCTTTTTTACTCACTGGAGAGTTTCAGCAGTTTCATGCTTCAAATAAATCTTGAGGAAGAAGTTAAAGCAAGCAGTCAGGTGCTCTAAGGCCGATCAAATAGTGCTTTTCTGCATGTTTTACTAACAGATGAACAGGCGATCCCATTTATAGAGCATACTACATGTTGACAGAGTGCATTACTTCATTTTGCAGTATTGGCAATTTGAGATCTTAACAAAACAATGCTGAGGTCGCTCTCATTCTGTATTGCCATCCTTGGAATGCGGCTTGGGTTTTCATTAACTCTGTCGCTACAAGGTACCGCAGATGGAGGCAGATTTTACCAGGGGGGTGGGGTGGGGTGGGTGGTGGTGGAGTAATAAACATTAGAGAGCAGAAAGTTGTAAACAGCTTAAATTCTTTGTCCCGTGCTGATTAATTCCTTTTCCATAACACTCTGGTGTTCTCAGCATCTTGTGGACACTCAGTCTAACTGGAGGTGAATGGGTGGATAGTTCGCAAGGGCTTTGATACCTCCCAGCTGTTGTATAGGGGAGAAGTGGTCTCAAACGCCTGCAGCCAGCGAATATAAGCTTCAATATAAACAGTAAAAGTTTGGAGATTCGGCCCAGCGCTTGGCTCACAGCATTCTGGCTCTGCTTAGGAGCACAAATCGCATACAGGACCACTTCCAAGATTTCCCCTCAACTTTTCAGTCAAGGGAGAAGGACAAAAAGGCGGGGGGGGGGGAAGAGCACAGCTCGTGCTTCATTGCTGCATTATTCCTGCTTTCCCCTATGCTGCCTTCATTGAAATCACCGGTATTATCAAGCTAGAGTAAAACTGGGGTGAATCTTTCCAAGGCCTTTTCTGTACGTACATTTTTGTGAGTCTTACCAGGACTGTTAAAGCAATACAAGTCACTTGAGAAGAATTTAACTACAAAGGAACTGGGCGTCCTTATTGCAGAAGGCGAGCAGGCTGGTGGGGGATTCTTCAGGAATAGCTGTAGTGCTTTCAGTTCATAGTTTACCTTTTTCCAGAACAATTGCCTGAGAATAGGCCAGCATTTTTATACAACCCAGCCTTTCCCGAGCTATTTTGCCCAGGGGGATCTTCCCCTGCCAGATTAGCGTAAGTGTCATTGCTCAGGGCTGTGGCTATACCACCTCTGGATCCCTGGATCTGGGAGGCTATGGGCTGTGCCCTGCTTTCACCTTCCTCCCACCCCTGCAAAAGGAATAGCCCCAGTTTGGGATATGCTGGAATAACTGCATCCCAGCTACAAGGGATTCAGTCTAATTCCATCAGTAAAGGATCCTGCAGTTTAAAACAATACAGCTCTGCAAGCAGAGAAGCTGCTTGGATGATGGTGCATGTCTTACAGGAATCGTGCTTTCACGTTCCCATTTCTTTTTTAAAATCACTTTCTCAGCAGCGCTTGCACTCAGGGCTCCAGTTTCCAGGTAACAGGCAGCACCAGACGCCCAAGCACTGGGTGATTTAGCCTTTTCATTGAATTCAACTGGGAAGCAGTTGTGAGCGCTAACATATTATGAGCCTTCAGTTAAACGCAGCTCTTTTGGCGTTCTCATTTGTGAGAGTGAGATGCCATCATTACGGCACAGCAGTCACGTCTGGTGCGACTGTCATCACGACTGCTGCAGGGGAGAACAAAAGGGCAGTAAATACCCCTCTTGCCGTATGTTTCCTGGGCTGTGTTTTCAGCAGCGTGCACTGCTCAGTACCAAGTTAGTCCATGAATCCTCTTGGGTAAGGTAGTAATCCGTTTTGCCTGGACATATAAGACAGGCCTTCTTGCAAATCCCTTCCCCAAGCTCCAACCTGCGTGCGTTTTGGTTTATATTTTGGGAACACGTAACTGTTGAAACAGCCTATCCAGCCAGCTGGACAAAAGGTATTTAACATAGTCATTCTTTCCTTTGGGTAGCACAGCTTGTTGTAGGGCTTTGTACGTGGACCTGTCTGCAATGACAGCTTCTGCAGGTGGGCACACATAGTCAGCGTACTCAGAGGGGCCTGGAAAGGTATTCAGCAGATCAAACATGGTATCTGCTTTAGGCTGACATGTCCTGAACCCTTTCAGATCTATTTTCTGTGTAGAGTAGGTGACTATAATGGGGACCAAGACACCTAACTTGTGCATAGACACCGACAGGTAGCTGTCTGAATCTGAAGATGAATTCCACCTGGAACACTTGGACATGGTTGTTCTTGGGCTTTTTTTCCCTACCTACTTTACAATGTTTTCAGGCTTAGGGTAAGAGTCATCCAGAGTGTTTTAAGATTCTGCATTTCCCCATCTCTCCTTTGAGTGCTGAAGTCAGTTCCCTCATATTCTCTCTCACTTGTCGTGACAGGTCAGCGGAACTTCTATGCCTGAATCATTAGGTGACTGAAGTTTCTTACTAGACAACAAATACACTTTGGTGCTTGTGCAGCCCCGAGGTAAAAATGATGATGGACTTAATCGCCAGGGAAAAGGATGCTTGAATAAAACTCATTACTTCTCAAAGCCCTCAGAACTCCATACAGTGAAATTGTAACCGTACCTGTTCTTCAGAGCCAAACCAGACCGTGATTGTAAATTGCTAGAGCACACTGTAAAAATACTCATTGTTAACTCGGTGGACAGCCAAATATACAAATTTAAAATACCTCATAAGGAACTCAGTGTGTGAGGTTATTGCATGTGATGCCATTTTATAAATACAAAAGAAGAAACTTTTCAAAAGCCATTAATCACGGTAATGAGTAGAAATCTGCTGCAGTGAAAAAAGCCAGTTTTCTGGCCTTCAAATATTTCATTTGCAGCTCCGTGAATCCACTTCTAATCAATCCAGGAAAACTATCCCTGGGTTACAAGCAGGCCGCATGGAGACTGCGGGTTTACAGCTGTGAGAAAATCCTCCTGGGCTGTCCCACAGCCCAAGGCCAGGGACTGACTCAGAGCGTATATCTTTGGTTAAGTCCATCCAGTGACCCAAACCAAGATCCAGTGATCCCAAAAATTCTGGTTTCCCATTTCTAATGCGGGCTGCCTGGCGTAACTGCTCCGCAATGGCCTCCCTGGCTGCCTGACAGGGCTTGGCACTGCCAGAGATGGCACGGCTCTGCAGTTTGCCAGTGCCAAGATCTCAGGGCATCACAGGACTGTGGCAAATCCTAATTCCATAGTAATTCCCAGGCTGGCTTTCTGGCTTGCCAAGCTCCTTGCCCTGGAGCTGTGGTGTACTGGGATGCCTCCCAGGGACTGTCACTCCCAGGACAGTTTGCATGAGCGTTCCCCCAGGGCTCAGAGAAAAGGGGAATTTTTGCCAGGCTCATTGCTAACCAAGCAGACTGCTTCATGGTTTGTCTTTTTCTGGCTCAAAAGAAGTGTAAGAATTTACAGTTCACAAGAAGTTTTAAAGTATTGGCTTTAGACTCAATCGGATGAAAGTCAAATTTTGAAAAGCAAAGTTGCTTCTCAACTGGAACACTAGCTTTTCAACCAGCTCCAGTGAATACTATGAATAATAAACCCTTGACTTTTAATTTACGGTTGAAATCCAGAACAGAAGAACACAATGTCTGTCTGCTTACATGAGCCCCATATTATTGACAACTACAGAAACATGATGTTTGTAACCACTTCACATATAGCCTGAAACGTATTAAACAATGATTTCATTTGAAGAGGTTTGTTAACATTATGAATATTATTATTGTTGGTCACAAGAGGCTTGGTCTTGTTCCAGTCTTGGAATAATTACTTTTACACTGCAAAACTGGTTTATGAATTACAACATTAAATCAAAATGTACAGTAGTCACGTTACTTCTGGGGAGGTTTTATTGTGTAGTTATTACTCTGCATGCTAAATGGATTTTAACAATCTTGTACTATCCACAAAACAATTTTGAATAAACTTCAGGTTTGTGAAAGAGCCCTTCCCCCTCCTAAATTCTTGTCAAATACCCAGATGGTAAATTTAGATAGAAGCGCATGCTTCTATCTGTTTTTGATAAGCATTCCTCTTTCCAGTCAGAGCGAGCAAATCATGTATCTGTAGCTGATTTGTTTCAAGTTAGTGTTTCTTTAATTTTTTTTATATAGATGCAATTTCTGTAAAAATCATATGTAATGAAAGAAAATTGTGCTTTTCTCCCTCTCCACTTCTCGGAAGACATTTTAGGGAGAAGGATAATTGCTAGTGAGGGCTCAGCCCAGTAATCCAGTTTACAGCGAACGTGAGTCGCAAGGAGATAAACAAGGAAGGAAATACATGGAGATCTACCCACTTTCAGGAACTAGAAAAATATTCCAGTGAATTGTTGTTTTCCCAGATGTGTATCATTTACAGAGATGAGACTTCACTGAGATTTTTGGTTTGTGTGCTTAAGCCCCTTAAGGTGTTTTGAAACTCTAAACCTGGAAGTTATGTTTGCTTCCATTTTTTTTCCCTTCTTTTTCCCTCCCTTCATTCCCCGCCCCCCCCTTCATTTTTCCCCCCTTATTCCTGTCTGCTTTTTAGCTTGTTCTGTCAGCAAGGAAAACCAAACATTAAAAAAAAAAAAAAAGGCCTGAAACTCTGTCATTTATCTTCACACGAAGCAGTGAGTGGTCCCATTTATTTAAATTGCAGCCTTTGAGGAGAGAAAAAGATGGCAGGAAAACTGGTAGTTTCTTCTGCAGCTTTAAAACCTGAATGAATTCTAGTGACCCACAGGGTAAATGCTAATTTTTGTTGAAAAACTATTTCATGCTATGTGATAGGGTCATATTTTTGATTTACAAGTTAGTAGTTTGGAGTTTTAGTTTAAAGATACTCTAGCGAATTTTCACTAATGCTGGAGAGGGAGACCAATGTGTAAACATAAGGGAAGTGAAGTAATTTAACCTTCTTGTAAAATACAAGTCTTTTAGATTAAATTTCTTTGCCAAGCTGCTGATAACTGATAGTGCAGTAATGTGCACAATCACACACAGAACATCATTGGCCTATAAATTATACAGTATATATGCAGTGGCCTATAAATTAAACAGTGTAGTGATTTATTGGATGAAAAAATTATGAATGTGGTAACTAGAATTAAATACCAGAGTGTAATTCTGGTGAGACATCAGTGCTAATGCACTCCTAGATGCTTGCTAACACACTTTCATTAGGGAAAAGGTTGCCCTTGTGGTTGCTCCATGAGTTGACAATTTCTTATACCGAGTGCATACCAGAAGAGCTGGTGTTGGCCCCAGGACACGTTGTCTTGAGTCATACAATCATAGAATCGTTTTGGTTGGAAAAGACCTTTAAGATCATCAAGTCCGACCATTAACCAAGCACTGCCAAGTTACCACCAAACCATGTCCCTAAGCACCACATCTGCACGTCTTTTAAATACCTCCAGGGATGGCGACGCAACCACTTCCCTGGGCAGCCTGTTCCAATGCTTGACACCCCTTTCAGTGAAGAAATTTCTCCTAATACCCAGTCTAAACCTTCCCTGGTGCAACTTGAGGCCATTTCCTCTTCTCTTATCACTGTTACTTGGGTGAAGAGACTGATCCCCACCTCTCTACAGCCTCCTTTCAGGTAGTTGTAGAGATTGATAAGGTCTGCCCTCAGCCTCCTTTTCTCCAGGCTGAACAACCCCAGCTCCCTCAGCCCCTCCTCATAAGACTTGTGCTCTAGACCACTCACCGGCTTTGTCGCCCTTCTCTGAGTCTCACCTTGCCCTGGGGCTACTGTTGGATTGCTGCAGTTCCTTCCCAGGTGGCGTCCCGTCAGGCAGCAGCAGCTCCAGCAGCTCCGTCTCACCACAGGCAGAGGGCATGAGGAAGAGTGGAGGAGGGCGTCCTCCTCTAGATGCTTATTGATGCCATTCCTAAGAAAAACTGCTCCTCCTGGCCCTCGGCACGGCACAGTTGACAGGTTTGAGTTAGTCATCTGGAGTCCAGTTTCCCATCTTGGACTTCACAGAGTGGGACAGTGCGGGAGCGTTACGTGGGTGTGCACGGGGTGCAGTTCCTCTCAGCTTGCACCACCTGGTACAAGCACAAGATGGGTGTTTGTGTGGGGGGAACACAGGCTGCTTTGTGTCTGCTCTCGAGGAATAAAGCGCTAACTTCCTCTCCGCTGGTACGAGCAACACTCGGGCAACTGTGCTCCGTGAGAGCTGTAAGAGTGTCATGCTCTTCTAGTGCATTAGATCTCATATAAAGGGGTCTCAGACATCTAGGAAATTACAGCGATCGAGTTCTTTCTAAATAGGATTTCTTTTGTCTAAGAAGATTTATGTCACTGTTGTGAAAAAAGCATCTCCACGAGTGAGATGGCACTTCATTCTTCATGGGCATTAAGTACTATTTCCCTTAGTTCTATTACAAGCTGGTGAGAAACTATCAACATATTTTGATAGGTAGCAAATAAATACTTAAAAAGAAAACAAGTAGTTAGTTCAGAACAAAGGATTTTTGCAGTATTATCCTTAAATTCTTATTCCTTAGTTTCTAGGTTTTGTTTATAGAGCTTTATGCATTTGATTTACTTGTCTGTCATCTTTTCTCTCTCTTCTTTTTGGGAAATGGACTTAAACTGTAACTTGTAATGACGGAATGAACATTTGGCCAGAATAAGAAAAGTGCTAATTCCCTGAGGAAGAAGTGTGCTGCCAGTATCACTCTTGGCCCGGGCTCAGCAGCCACAGAGGCAAGTCTTTTCCAGATTTGGAGTTAGCTCTCTGTGGAAGCTGCATTCATGTGCTATTAGAAAGGTCAAACAAAACAAGACCTTCGTGCTTGCTTGAAGCTTTTTCACCTGAAGATGTCGACTGTTTTTACACCTGATAAGTACGGTAGCCCCGCTTTCTGGAATGAAAAGAATCAAGACGCTGAGACTACTAAGGACTTTCTGAAAGTCAAAGTGAGATTTAAAGGCTGATCCCATAGCTCGACTCCCAGGTGGGCTTCCCCTCACTTAACTGCAGATGCCCGAAGGGCAGACATCTGAACTAATTGTCGTGGACTCCCAGTGGAGTGAAGTAGGCACTTCAGTTCATGTCACCTATTTTAGATGTCGCCTGGGAATGACATGAATCGTCCACCAGATGTGCCTGTTTCTTCTCATGGACTAGGGGAGCCTAGGGTGATAAGCTGAGGCGGAGATTGTAGATGTTTACATTTAGGTGGGACAAATCTATTACTGCCATAAGGACCAAGCTGGCTTCCGTCCCATAACAGGGTGAATTTGGCAATTTTTTTCCTGCCTCATCTGATGTGACATCAGGCGGCTTGAGTCACTAGTTCCAGGAGTCGTGGCAGAGAAGCAGAGAAGTTACTTCTCCCCAGTTTCATAATTGTGTGCTGTCTGCAACTGAATAACTAGTTTCCTTTATTTAAGAGCAATTAATGTTGAGAAAGCCCTGAGTTCATAGAGTAACGCTGGAAAAACAAAACCTGGCTTCATTAATGATCAGCACAGTAAAATTCAATTACCTACTCATTTCCCAGATGTTGTGTTGGAAGCAACTAAATTTGAGCGTAAACGTTGTTCATTCTTCGTTGCTGTTGTCAACAACAGATGATAAATAGGAGAGGAGGAGCGAAGGTTTTTACCGTAATCTCCATTTGCAGGTGTAAAGCATACATTACAGCCTCTTAAAGCAGTTTAAGGAAAAACCACGATAGGAATCATGGAAAGCACTAAAAGAAATGCAAGGAAGCAGTACCTCATACAATAGAAGTGATGTAAAATGATTTACTGTAAATTTTCTGGTTTATATTGTTTTTTCTTGATTGAGTAGCCTTGGAGTAAATGTGCAGGAAATTAACTGTTCTGCTTTGTATCACCTGTTAAGAGGAGCTCACCTGGGAAGGTTTACACTTCTCAAAGTGAGCTGCATGCATTCCTTGCATACTCATTATCAGGTAAATAAAGGAGGAAGGAAATTTGGAAGGAACACCAGGCAGGAATCATAAATGAATGTGAATAAGGAAGGAATGTGAAAGGGCAGAAGGTAGTCAGAACTGCACTGAAAGATCCGTATGTTAATCCTAGTCGCTAAATGGCTTAAAAGAGGGATGGATGATTACAGCTCAATTGGTTACTGCAGCCCAGGGGTGCGCTCCAAATCCTGTGCAATTTGAAGTCAGATAGACTCCTTGGCCACCATACATACAGTATAAGCCAGCTTTTCAGTCACAGCGACAATAATTCGCTTTCAAAATCCAGAAAGCTTTTGTTTTAAGGTCTGGCCTTAGGAAACACCTTCTGTAACCAGCAACTAGTTCTAAATTTTGTTATTAGGTACACAAAAATCTTGAACTATACTATTACATTTCTAATAGCTGCAACTTACCAGATCGTTCGAGATTTTATAAATGAAAATACTTTAAAAATATTTTCTCCCTGTTTTTTCTGTGGACAGAAAAAACCCACATCTAGTAAACTTGACTTTTTCTGGGTTGACACCTGTGCTCCCCTGAATTAAGTTTCCTTGTCATCATAAAAAGTTCTACTACTTTCTCTGCTTGCATATTCTTTATTTTCAATCTTAGCTGCATCAGTGTGAGAACCTGCCTTTATTGCAAAGGTACTTCCATGCACGTTCTTCTTCTGCCCCCAGTATCCTGCTCCCAACTAGACAACCTCCCGCTTTCCTTTGTGGCAGCTCTGGCACTCCTCTCCTCCCTCGGAGAGCTGATTCAGCCTGTTAAATGGGAAGAAAACTGAGTGCTCCATTTGCTGTATTGGTCTGCAACAAGCAGGGAGGCAGAGGGGAGGGAGGCGGTGGCAGCGGGGGATGAAGAGGGTTACAGGAGCTGGACTCTCCATTTTAGTGGTAATGAATTGTTAGGTCAGACAAGTTCAACCTGCAAAACCTCACTTTTAGTCCTTCCCCTCTCTGGCTTCTCCCTCTGGGGCATTCCTCACCTTCCTGGCTTTATGGTTTTCTCCCTTTTCCTAAACTACTCCGTTCCCTCCAAGTTTCGCATCTCTCCCTTTGCTAGTCTTTTCCTGCTCTACCTTCTAGTTTGGGGTTTCTGGTCTCCTCCGTAGTAGTCTTTTCACTTTGGGGTGCTTACTGAAACATGCCCCTACCATGTTTTAATCCTGATGTTTAGCATTTCCTTTTGCATTGACCATTTTCAGAAGATACAGCTAAAAAGGTGGTGGTGATGCTATAGAGCTTGAGGGTAGAAATATTATATGCCTCTCCCCAATCTTGTTCGCCTGCTTTCTGTTGCTTTCTGTGGTCGAATGCCGTATCTGCAGAGCAGAGCGAGAACGACGTTTGGAATTAGAGCATATGATATATGCAGAGTTCTCAGGTTGAAACCATCCCCTTGAAATAAATAAAAAACAGAACAGGCACTCAGATCCTTTTTGGAAAAAAAAAACCCAACTTTTCCCCCCCTCTGCATGCTTGGAGATCCTGATGATTTGAAATATTTGATACATAAGGTTTCTTTCTGTTGGGTGCTGCTTTTCAACACATGCTCTGCAACTCCTCAAATATCTACCCTGCCTTGTTTTCCTGGAAGGGGAGTAGCACAGATTGTTCACCCGAGAGACAAAAATGGACTTTATGGGTAAACACAGATACTGTATTCTTTGTCCACACCAAGTTAACTGAAAATTATCTCCCTGTCCATGGGAACTCTTAAAGATGATTTCCTCTGCAGGAGGAATTAAGATCCATGGAAGATCCATAACTGGAAGCTCGTCGGGTACAGTACATCATCATCAGAGCATGTAAAAACTTTGGCTCAACTTATTTATCTTTCCAGCATGTACTTTGAGTTATTTAACAAATTGTTTCCCAAAAAACCTTTACTTTTTCCGCATAACGACTATGCTACCTTTGTTTATAGATAATGCAATGTGCTGGTAACACGTTTACCTAGGTTGTAGGTCGGAAACAGTAAAACTCATTAATTTCATATAAGTCATGCAACACTAGAATAAGGCCACTTCCTCAGAGAACAACTGAGAGTAAGCAGGGGAGTTACTGTGCTAACAAAGGTTTGTGCAAAGCATTGAAAAATGATTAAAAAGATGGAAGAGGGCTTAGGAAATCATTTAGCCTGTCCCTTGCCTCACTCTGCTGAGGTCATACTTAACCCAGGGAGGTTTATGTATTTTTAAACACTTCCATTGATGGAGATGCCATAGTCTCTCCAGGCAAGTCACACAGAAGTCACTACTAATTATAACACAGCAGAAAGCAATTTTCCTTCAGAATTCCTTGCATCTTCTACAGTTTGTGTAAATAGGGATTCACAAAATAACGAATAGGCCGTTTCGTTTTCCAAAGCCTACGTGTTGGAGAACGGCGAGCCAGCCCTCCCGAATCGCGCGTTACAAAGACATGAATTAGAAAGTTACTTTTGTTGGCTCCTCTCTCCTTAACCCCTGGGTCCTCCCTTGCGGCGCCGGGGC
>VYZM01020057.1:519981-655537 GCA_013398915.1 Dromas ardeola
CCTTCCGTCTCTCTGTCTGTCCGTCCGTGTGTGCGCACAGGCGCGGAAGCCGCCCCGCGGCGGTGAGGAGCGGGGCTGGGGGAGGCTGGTGGCGGTCCTGCCCCGGCGGGGACCCGCGGTGCTGGGGGCTGCCCTCCGCTTTCCCGCGTGGGAGTTTCGCGCTTTGCTGGAGATGACATGAAAATCTCTCTCTCTCTCTCTATATATATATATATATATAAAATATTAATAAAGAGCGCGGTGAGGTGCGGGGCAGAGCGTGGCGGTGCAGCCCCTCCTCGGGGGGCGGCGGGGGGTCCCGGCAGCCTGGTCCAGCGCCTCCTCCCACCCTTCTCCCGCTTCTCCCCGGCGGGGCGAGCCCCCAGCACCAGAAGCGCCCTCGGCAACTGGTTCCGGCACCGCTGCCGCTGCATTTGAGATAATAACTCCATATTTTATTATTTCCTTCGCAAGAGGTTGTGCTGTTGAGAAGCCACTTCCTTTCTACCAGCCTTATTAGGAGCATTTTCTCGGTTGCTCGGGCAGAAAAGAAAAAAAAAAAAGCCGCATAAAAACAACCAGCTGCCTCCTCTTCTGAAGTCACAAATAAATGCTAACCCGAGTAATAGCGTGCGAGGTCTGATGCTGCTCTCGCTTACGCTCATGTAAATAACGAATGGTTTTATTGCTGTTGATGAAGTTATGTGGGAGCTGCCGCTGATGAGCATATCACCTGGGGAGCACGCTGCCGTGTGCTTTTCTCCCTCGGTTCAATTCGATTCCTTCGGTATCGGCTATTAAATTCAGTTTCTTTTTATGCCTTTTTGAAAGTTTTATGTGAACAGTTTAGAGTAGAAAAAGTTGTTAGTTTTTGGGGGGGTGATGGCTGTCTTTGTAAGTAGTTCCATACCCACGCAACTGCAGGTATGAGTATATTCAGCTGCTATAGTAACGCTGTAGCTTTTCGAGGCAATGGCACATTGTTTAAAACAGTCATATAGAAGCAATAACTTTTGCATCACGTATAAGAAGCGTTAGTGGTTCCTCTGGACAGCTAATTGTCATGCATCAAATGAATCGGAACCTCTTCTTTTAATAGGGTAATTGCCCAGTTCATATTTAGGCACATAGGAGACAGAGCAGTGACCGTCGCGTCACATGCTACTTCCATGAAACTTTTATTACTTCCTGTGATTGTGCCTGTCAGTCTCCCATTAACCACTAGTTACAAACACATTATTGTTTCTGTCAATTGGCTATCAGTCCATTTTCTTGCCTGCGGCCAGCAGCAGATAGTGCATTAAGTTCAGGTCAGCAGGCATGCAAAGAAAAAGGCAGGATGGCCACAGATGGCCATTGCCACTGTTGCAAAACCACTGCTCTTTGATTGCTGTATATCGCAGCAAAGGGGAAACTATGCACCTCAGAATAATACTTCAAAATATTTTTTACTATTTTGAGATCTATTTTACTAATAAAGTAACAACTCATACATACATCTCGGATCTAAGTGACACTTGCAGGTGATGCTACTTTATTTTTGGTTTTTTTTAGAGAATATGGATCTGGATGCTGTGCATTACCCATGCATACGCTGAATGTGGAGTCTATGAATAGCCTAATTGAAAACAAATGCTTGTTGACCTGAAGATAAGCTAAGACTTTAGAGCTTTGTTGGATTGAGGCCTTAGTAATTACTGCTTAAATGTAACTTAGTACCGTTCTCGTTAACTTTGAATAATTGTGTGGTGTAAATACAAATCACGTTCTTAGATTGTTTTGATAACTGTAAAATAAAAATTATACAGTATTATAGGATTTAATGGCAAGTACTTTATTGGCAGAAGAAATTATAGTGATTCCTGTGGTGGGCTTTTCTGCTTTTCAGGACGGATAATGAAAGTTTCATGATTTTCATCGAAGTGCATAAGGAAGCATCTACATTAGCATCTTGGTTCAGATCAGCAGGGTGCTTTTGAAGGGAATCTCCCGACCTTCCCCACTCGTGTGCCTTGGTTCATGTCTGGAAGCGATCCTGGAGCATGGGAACTGGTGTTTGTTCAGGTGATGCTGAACCGGGGGGATGCGCTTCTGGCGCTGCCCCGTGCCTGGAGGGTATTTGGGCCTCAGGACCAAGCTAGAGTAAGCTTGAGTGTAAACAGCTGAAATTCGTATGATTTGGACCATATGATTCTGTACCAGGTCCTTCGCTGTGCAATGTGCTGCTGCCGGTGCAACATGGCAACGTAGCCATAAATCCATACGGATGCCATTGCGATTCTGAAGCTTCATAGTGTATTTGCAAGCATAGCTTATACAAATGAAGACTTTAATTTAAGACTGTAGCACCTGTGGGAACGATCACATAACCTATAGCGCGTTTGATCCAGTGTACATGAAGTGCGAGTGGGATGACTGATAATTATGTCACCGTTACGCTTTGAACTCAGCATTGGTGCTGACTCACCAAAAAGCTCCAGGAGGCAAAAAGGTAGTTTTAACCAGCTGAAACGTTTTTTTCAGTGAGAAGTAAGTTAAAAGAAATCAGCCAGCTGAAAATGAATAAAAGTATCTTACTAAAGGGGAGCAGGTAAAAAAAAAAAAAGGGGTGGATGGGAGAAAAGAAAGAGGCTTACACTTGCATTGAGTCACAGAAATGATTCTTTCCTTCCTCCTAATATCTTTTCACCAGCCCAGAGACCTCTTCTCCCTTTCTGATATTTATATCTATGTAGTATTTTTATGAAAACTTGTAGAAAGTTAAATAATATCTCACTCTCACTGTATGTTGCCGGGCCAAGCTGTACCCTTTAATTTTTAGACGTAAGTTAGTTTTACCTGCCCACTAATCGTCCTGCTGAATTTACTCTGGTTTACAAGCTATTTTTGGTATTGTGGTATTTATAACTGATACTAAGAACTCTAAATGTTCCAGGAATATTTTTCAAACAATTTCATTGTTTGGGATGGTCACTTTCCTGAATTGGGATTTCTTCCAGTTGGTTCCTAAATTCATATGTTTTTTTTTTTTTTTCATCTTAGTAGCAGTTACAGGGGGAATTAAAAGCTGCTTCATGTATTTTGTCTAAAATATCAGAAAGCAATGTTATGCTTACTTTATTTTAAGAGAGCCATTGGTAACTTGAAAGTAGTTTTTTTACATATGTGAAGAAAAGACTTAAAATAGCTTCGGGTGTTGCACAACCAACTGGCCCCTCAGTGGTCCAAAGCGGGAAGCTTGAAGTATGATCTGGTTTGGATATAGCTGTTTTAATCTTGATGTAGCATCTTTAATCTTTTTTTTTGTCTTGAAACATTTACCAGAAGGGATTTCCCTGAAGGGAAAGGACGTTTGCCCTGATGAGGAAACTCTGGCTGTCTTTAATTAGGGAATGGGAGAAAATGGGGAGGAACTGGGATTTGGAAGCGGCTGCCATGACCTGTGGGGTACTGTGGGGGATTCATCCAAAGAGAGGATGCGAGACTTTTCCTTGGGACCAAAAACTTCTGGCAGCCAGAGCAGAGGGGATATGTGGGTCCCTGGAGGACACAACTATGAGTCAGTTTAAGCCTCTGAATCTGTAACTGATACTAAGGTCACCTCCAATTCAGATGTCAGAGAGCATTTTGGGAAAAGAAGGATTTTCCCTGCCTCCAGCAGTTTTTGGGGCATTGTCTTGTCTTGCGGGTTGGCTCAGCCTGTGTCCAGCTTTGCTGGTGTGATAGGCAGACTTGCTGCATGCTCTTACCATCTTAAATCCGTCGTGGAAGGATGGAGGAGACAAAGGAAACAGTTTGCAAGGGAAACTATGACACTGGTGAACGGCAGAATGCATTCTGGAGCACAGAGGGAATTGAAAGGAGAATAATAGACATTTTCCTCCAGTATTCAGTTGTAGTAATGCTAATTGTTACTCGTAACAAAATTAGATTACAGAATAATTCAAAGTGCAATAGTGAGATTGGTGGTGACACTGTAAAACTGTAAAAATCTCTTCTTGAGGAGGACCCAAGCACTGACATCCTCCTGTGGGCTTGCTTGTGTTTTGCAAGAATCCACTTTCTTTAAAGAGAGTTGCTTGCCTTTCTGATTTTTAAGACACGTTGCCTGATGACTCGAGCCTTCAGCCTCTCGCAGATTTTTAACAACAAAATTACGTGCCGCAAATGGACTGTATTTATTATAGTAATTGTAGTAAATCCTACAAGTGACTTATCTTACAGGACTAATAAGCGTGCTGCCTTCACCTAGACCATTTGTCTGGTTTCTCTCTCTTCCCAATGGGCTTACCAGCAAGAAGTAGCACAGGAGCACACCAGGTCGGTGCATATCCAGATCAGCTGTAATGTACTTTCTCAGTCAGGTTTGGCGAGGTGAGGACAGGTGGTGGGATTCAGGCAGTGCTCAACATGAGCATAAGTTCTTGCCCACCAGCCTCTGTAATTGAAACATCTCTGCTCCATAGGAGGCAGCTGCGTGTTTTCTCATATTTGAAGTACTCAAAGGCAGAGCTAACTAGTTCAAAAGAATTAGATCACTCTGTTGGTGGTGTTTTCTAATTAGGCAGTTGTGAAGAATACTTCCAACTTGGTCGGATAACAGTTACAGAAGAAGGCAGTTAGCAGTAGAGGAATGCTTAAATGTCAAATTTCTGGCATCCAACTCTCAGATTTTATTCATCAGAGCCGTATGCTGACCTCATGCGTGTTGGACATTTTGCTGAAGTAATATGATTTCCAATCGCTAATGAGCCCAATCCTTCATTCTTCATTTGGGTGAGATTCACGGTGCTGTCAGTGATACATGCTTACACTTTTGCAACATTTGAACTTTCAAATGTGCTTCTATTGCTAATCTCTAAAGAGCGTATATAAATATGGGAAACGAGCACTATTTGTCGCTCAATAGTGAACACCAAGGCCGAGATTTGATTGGGACTGATGGAAATCCAGCCGGCTTTCATCCACTGTGCAAAGCGGCCATGAGTTGATGCCGAAGAGCCGGGATGAGGGGAAGAGAGGAAGCGAAGAGCTCTTGTATGTATCCCAGGCTTTTAAATAGTTGCAGGAAGTAGATTTCAATTCAGATCAGGTCATATTTTTTACAGTGCTTGAACTCTTATTGTATTCCGGGGGCTCTCCACACACACATGAGTATTAATGTCCTTTCTCTCGTGTACAGGAGAAAAAATGGGGGCAGATGCAGGCCGAGTTTGGCAGGGCTTGCTAGCTCAGGTCCAGAGCCATGCTGATGTGGTCGTATTAATCTGCCCACAAATATTGGCCAGGAATAGACGTGACCTCAAGTACGGAGAAAGTGGCCACCCTGTGTGTAGATAGCAGGAGGTAAAGCTTCCCTTTCATTCGATTTCTCTGCCTGTCTTTACATAGTATAACCTACCTCACTGCAGCGCAATTACAGTTCTTGCAGTAGTACTTACAAAGATGCTGTTTAATAAAACTCCATGTGAGTGGAGCTTCAGGGTGTTTATTCGGAGAGGCGCACAGTCATTCGGCTCTCATGTGGCGATATGTCTCCCCTGTACAATGTATGCTGATTGCGCTTCTCCTAGAGGGGATTTAATCAACCAGCAATAGTCCTTCGTAAAGCTGCTGGATGGATGCGGTTTCGTGCTCACAGTGCTGAGGAAGCCTTGCCTGAGCAGCCAAGGTCACACGTGGCCAGAATCAGCAACCTGTGCCTGGTAGGAAGGTTAGTCATGTAGATGAAGTTCAAGATGAGAACTGAGGATTTTGGTCTCTGTCGTGTTCTGTTTTGGTGACTTTTTTGAGCAGGGCGCTTGTCCGGTCCTTTTCTATTATTTATTTTTTTCTGCAGAAGTGCTTCTCTTCCTAAAAGAATTGGCCTGTGGAAAAACATGCCAACCTTCAGGAGATGTTCAGATGTGAAGGTGGTGTGATGCAGAACTGCCTTTAAGTAAAAATGTTGGCCTCTGTGTGGTCAGTACTCCCCTCGCAGGCTGATGGTTTGTGTTTCAGTTCCATTTCCCAGATCCTTTTTTGAAAGTTGGAGGTGGATTTTTACATTTCTTTCAGCCTGAAGAGTGAAGTGGTGTAAATGGAAGATGGTTGAGGTCACAGGTATATTTAGATAGCTGGTTCTACTTTCATTTATCTTTAGTTGCTAATCAGTTACCTTTTATACCCAAGCGTCTTTGCATGGTACAGTGAAGAAGGAGGTTTCTTGCTTGTGATGCTTGCTTCTGTTGACATCAAAAGAGTATTTTTGCTGGCCACAGCTCTTCAAAGCTTAATTTATTTAGAATTTAAATGCCAAATAAAAATAAAACCTAAGAAACAGTGTTTTACATGACATGCTTACAGGGTTTTTTGAGCATTTTTGAACTTCTTTTAGTTGTCTTAAGTATCTCTGTCATTCACCGAGTAGTATACCTGTGCAAGGGCTGTTTGCTGCTCTTGTTCTAATGGAATGCCTGTACCTGCAGCAAAAATCCAGCTGAACTCTCAGTGGCTTGGAAAAGCTGTACTCAGAGTTCAAATTTCACACAATTGCTGCCTTTCTATATTTGAGAATATAGAAAGCCATTTCACACCATGCAGTGAAATGGCTTTTTCTTGTCTAGGGACTGAAGGAGGTGTGCGTGCATTGTATTGCTTACAAAGAGAATCTGACAGCCTTTCTGTAGCAAGCCTTGGCTGATGAATCCATGTGGTTCGGGTTCGGTTTCTCTAAAGGGGTGTCAAATCTTAATGCTCCCTTGGGAGATGCCTGAGTCTCATCGGGCACGGCTGACTCAAAAAGAAAAATAAGTAATAGTTTTCTTTCTAATGATTACTATCTAAGTGTTACCATCGGTGCACGGTTAAAAGGATTTCCAAAATACATAGTCTACTAAATCAAAAAGTGTTAGGAATTGCTAATGGGGAATTGGATATTACAACAGTACTGAAACAGACGGCGGTGGTGTTCAGTTGCTAAAGGCAAAGTAAGTAAAGCTTGGGTTTGGTCAGGCTTCGGTGCTGCAGGTATGCAGGAAGAGTCAGTGCTGATCATAACTACCGGTAAGATAGTCTGCTGTTATTTCATACTTGGATGCTTTACATTTTTGAAGCAGGTGAATGAGTCTTTGGAGATGATCACAGAATCACAGAATGTTAGGGATTGGAAGGGACCTCTGGAGATCATCTAGTCCAACCCCCCTGCCAGGGCAGGGTCACCTTAGAGCAGGTTGCACAGGAACACGTCCAGGCGGGTTTGGAATGTCTCCAGAGACGGAGACTCCACCACCTCTCTGGGCAGCCTGTTCCAGTGCTCTGCCACCCTCAAAGGAAAGAAGTTCCTCCTCATGTTTAGGTGGAACTTGCCATGTTCAAGTTTGTGCCTGTTACCTCCTGTCCTGTCACTGGGCACCACGGTAAAGAGCCTGGCCCCATCCCCCTGACACCCACCCTTTAAGTGTTTATAAGCGTTGATAAGATCCCCCCTCAGTCATCTCTTTTCCAGACTAAAAAGCTGTTTGATATTTCATCACAGAATCAAATTGTTTACTTTTAAATAACATCTTATATTTTTGTGCGTTGCTTTATTTAAATCTGATTATCTGTCACTTCTGCTACACTGACAGGAAGGTAGATAATCCCATGATTTTATGACTGCTACTAGCTGTGTAATTCCACTAGATCAGAGCCAGTCTTCACTGTTTTGTTTACTGTAGATGATCAAGTTTTTTGAAATCAAGCATCTTGAATGGCTAACTATGTCTGTAGATACCTGGTGTGTAGCACTGAAACTTTGGCCTGAGTGTCTGTATCTCCTGAAACTCACTGTTATTTTCTTTCAGTGTTGATCAGGGTATAATATTTGCAAAGGTTTACATATTCAGAAAGTTGATTGCATTGTCTGGGTTGTCAGGTTTGATTTAGAGACTTAAATTAGGTCGTGTTTAATGTTGATTATTTTCTCCTCCTGCCCATCAGTTTGTAAAAGCTCCTTTTAAGCTCATCTATACGTGACTTGGCGTATGGATTCAGTATCCTTGCAGGCTGAAATTCTCATTTGGGTAGATTACTATATTTTTCCCAGTCTGGTCCTATTAATAAATATCCTGAGGCTTGCAAAGAACTTTGTTGTTTAAACACAAGCTGTGGAAAAGAGTCTGAAGATCATCGTTGGATAGATGGATTTTAAGCTTGCTTAAAAACTTATACTTTCCAGGTGGGGTCTTGAATGAGCACAGTATATAGTGCTATCTGTGTGAAAACCAAACCAAACCAAAACCCAAACCCACAAACTGTGTAGGAAGAAAACCTTAGGTACTTGCAGCCTGGTCCTGTTCTTGCCGAAATACGTCCCGTCTCTTGAAACAGATGTTGAGTCCAGCTTTGTGCAGAGGCCACACCCTCAGTTTCCCTTGGCAAATTGTCTCACATTCCAGGGACCCTCTGGGCAAAACATCCTTTAATTGGTACTGTGGCCTTAAATGTTTCCTTTTTTCCTCTGTGGTAAATTGTCCGTGTCCTATATCATTGCATGCTGTCATTAATACTTGCATGCTGTGATTATGTAGCCCTTCAATGTCAGCTTTGTAGCTGCATATGTCGAATGTTGGAAATATTCCCCAGTTCTATGCAAGTTACCTTAAATAAAAGCAAGTGACTGATTTATTTTAGTGCGTGGTATGGTACTGAGGAACTTCTGGCAGAATGTTGGAGATTTTGTTGGTTTGCAAGCAGAGCTCTCTATGAGTGGTTGGGGAACCCCCTGATTAGCTGGCTGCTTCCTCTCCCAGATGCCTGTTTCTGTTTCTTTCCTTGTGAGTGCTTTCGTACCCAGGTTCGTGGCCCTTGCTGGCATCTGAGCACATCTGGACAAATGGTAGAAACAGGTGGTAGGAAAGAAAGAGCATGACTTGGCTTTTTACTGGAGGGTGGATGTCTTTCAGAGTTGCAGCTGCTAAATCTACTTCTTGTGCTGTCTGCAGTGTCTTGCAAAGGTAGGGGTGGGAGCAACGACCAGGGGGGGTTTGTTTCAACCCATGAGAAGGAAACATGAACCTCAGGAGCTATCCTCCTAGTGAGGGATGCGAGATGCTCAGGTCTTGAGAAGACGTACGTATCTTGATGACATATTTTCACTGGAGATCTGTCTGACATACACCTGCATAGCTCTCAGCATCATTTGGTGGACAAGCAGCGCATCTTAATGCTTCTGTTCCGCTCAGGAATTAGGAGATGACCCTTTTTAGCACGGAGCTGCTGACCCGTGTCCTTGTAACCTCAGAGCTGGATTGCCGTGGTGCTGCGTGCCTGGGGCCGCTGTTGGAGGGACACCGGAGACTGCTGTTAGCGGAGGTGTAGTGCCATTGAAGAGCTGAGCATTGCAATCCTCGCTTCCACTTGCGGTACAGAAGCCTTAAATCATCCAGAAGCAAACGGCAAAAGATTTCACCTACTCCCATGCGATGTCACACGAGTTAATCCTGTTCTCTGCACGTCCCGGCAGTTTTGGATTTAAAGACACTGGGTTTTCCTGGGGAGGTTCATGGTCCCTCTTCTTCAGCAGAAAGTGAACTCCTGCTCAGTTTGATGAGCTGCAGGGCACATAGTTCTTTTCTTTTGGGCAAGGATTTTTGCCGGTGCGTCATTGTGGCAGGTGGCTGGTTTGGGGCTGCTTTGTTTTCGTGCGGCCGGGTGAACCCGCATTGGGTGTTCTGGCTGGAAGAAATGAAGTTGCTAGTGATCGGCTTCGTTTTCAGAGTTAATGAGGACCATCCGTACGGATTCCTTTATAAATATTTATGGAATTTTTTTTTTTTTTGCATGTCCTTGTCCTGAAATGTATTCAAGAGGTCTGATTTAGATTGATGTAAATGTGAAATTCAGTCTAAGGCCACAGGAAAACAGACTAATTAAATGCGAAGTTGAAAACGTTATTGCCCCCTTACCTGTTCTCTTCCAGAATGCATCTGCGTTTTAGTCAGGATTTTCTGTGCGCGACTGCACAGCCCATGTGAAGCAATGTCAAATTCTATATTTATGGAAATTTAAGATAATAACAGTGTCGCAACAGGGCAGAGTTAATCTCTGTCAGAATCACAGAAGAGAAAAGGGGTAAAAAAGAGCAGACACTGCAGTCCTCTGTAATTGTACATTACTCTGTCGAATATTTTTGTTGCTAAATTTAACAAGGAGAGTGTGAGTTGCTTGCATTTATTTACAGAAGAGATGCTCTTGTCCTTTCTGATTGCTGATCAGCTGATGATTTGCCTTCTGGCTAATGATTGTTTTGGGGAAAATTCTCCCTGCTGTGAATTCTCTAACGGAGAATAGTTGTCCCAGTACTGGCAATTCATGGCATCGGAAGTGGTCCTGCTAATCTTTAATTATTTGATAGCGCTGTAGTCTTTGAAAGCATTCCTTGATATGAGAAATTTGCGAGTCTCCATTTATTGAGTCTTTCTGCATGAGTTTGGAGTTTTTGTTTGTTGTCAGTGATGCTGAACAGAATCATGTATTTTACTTCTGGAAAGGGTACATAACAACTAGAGAGTATTTAAATCTTTCAGTGCTAGAACAGCATTTTGGGCTATAAATTGCAGTTGTCATAGTGTGTCTACTAGACTGTAAATTAGACTGAACTGGAGTCAAGATTGTGGCCCTTCCTGCAGTGGAGTGAATTTGGGTTTTCCCATAGCGTGTGTGTGTCACACCGTTTTGTATCACTTTTCATTTATGCATTTCCATCATCCATTTAAAGTAATCTACTTCTGTATTTGCACTGGTGCAAGCTTTCTCAAACCCAGGTAAGCAAGAGGTATTTTTGTACCTTTAAATACATTGTAGTGGCATTCAAACTTCTTCTGTGAAGTGGTGGGGAAAAAAATGACACCTCGGATTCTCAAATTTATTGTCTTTCAATGACTTTTAGGTGTGCACAACTGAATTTGAAAAGATGCCTTTGCTAGGAGCCAGTCCTGTACATTTAGCCAGCTGAAGGCTCGGGCCGTTTTTTTTTTTTTTTCTTTCTCACTCGGTGTTACCTATACAAAATACCCAGTAATTGTTACTGTGCAGCAAAATTCTTTTGATGCTGTTGCAACTCCTGTTTCTCTCTGCAGGGCTGAAAAAGGTGAAGGGCAGTATTTCTCTCCCTAGACTAACTAGAGAGCAATTGAAATGCACAGAGAGCGCACATCTAATGAGTAGCAAACTGCTGATTTTTTTTTTTTTTCTTTTTTCTGTCTCTTGAGCGTAACCCCGAAGTGTTTGGCAAGAAATATTACTGCCAGGAAGCCGTTACAGTTATTATCTATGACTGTAAATATGGTACCTGTTACCTTAACTTGCATGTAACATTAAGCAGAGTTTACTTATCTCTTACTTTTGGCTTATTTTGTACCAGTTGTTTAAATCACTTGCCCTTTATGTAAAATTCATGCCTGAAAAAGGAATTCCATGTGGAGAAACATCATTAAATTCCTTTCCTTTAGTAACATGTTCCTGAGGATGGTTTTTTGTTTATTGCTTTTTTAAAAAGTTCTCTTAAATCCTGTCTCTTGAAAAAAGTGAGAAAATGAACCATTGTGAAATACAGATGCTCTGTGGATCATCCACAACAATTTCATAAAAACTCTGTGCAGAGCACATTATCAGGCCAGCTGATCCTGTAGTGTTTCTGGTGGAATATTTGCACTTTTTAATCAGTTTTCTAGTCTTTACTACATCTTTGGTGTTAAAATGAATATAATGCAATTGGCCATCGATAAGTTTTTACTTCAGTGTGTGAGGTTTTGCAAATTACATCATCCCTTTTACTAAAAGTCAGGAATAGCAGGGTTTTCCACTTCTCCCAAGTTGTGTGTTTGTGTTCATATTTAGTTTGCTGACACACATTCTCCAATATAGGGTTGTTCGAATGGAGATCTTCATGCTGTTCTCCTTTGTTAATTATATTACATTTAATTTTGCTGGTGTCACCTTGCAAGGTGGGGCCTTGGTTTGAACCCTTCATCACATTGCGTGTGTTAGTCTTGTGTTTGAGACACTTGTATATTTGATCTCTTATGGAATACTGTTCCTCTCTTAAGGACTAGGCTAAGTCAAAGTTTCATTTTATACAGATGAATGTTTTGTTTACCACATGTATTACAAAGGCTTTATCTGAAGTTTTCTGCAATGCTGCAATTTTGCTCACACTGAGGTCTGGAGTGAAAAAAGCTTCATCTCCACTGAAAGCAGATTTCGGTCATTGCTTCTGAAAATCCCAGCATTTGCATGCCTGCTTGAAAAGGGTGAGGATGGTTTCAGTGTTTTCGGAATTACCTATGTGGTCTTGGTTTAAAATAAGTTTGTTTTGTTTTTTTTTTCCATTTCCATTTATACATGGCTTCTCTTCTGCTGCATCATTCCGTGTGTGTAGGCCCCCAGCAAAAAAAAAAAATCTCATGTGGTACCTCTTTCTTCCACGCAGGCATCTGAATCATCTGTTAGAAATTACTGGGTTGACTTGTACCTCTGAGGTTTGTTTTAGATTCTGTGGAAGCTCAGGGGATTTCTGAATCTGGGTTTTTCTTTTGTAATTTTTTTTTGCTAATAGTCCAGCCAGTAACTTGTATCTTACAATGAAAAGTCAAATTGTGGAATAGTCAGTTATTTTCCTCCCCTAGAGTGCCATGTATACTGTTATGTCCTACATAATTATTATGATTGAAAATGTGCGATTTTGTCAAACACCTTTTGTCAGTATTTTTAGTTCTCAGGAATTCAGTAATTCTCCTTTGATAAGAAGAAATTTGAATCCTATTTCTGTTCTTGATTCATTAAAACAGCACGTCCTATAAACTTCCTTTAAAAGTCATTGACAATGTGTACTGCAAAACTTTGGAGTTGTTTTTGTATGAACTGATACATTGTATTCTGTACTGGAGAGACTAGCATTAAAAATATGTGTTTCTTGCTTTAAAAGGCCAATGACAAACATTTATGTTCTCTCTGGCAATCAGCACACAGGTGGAGTTGAACATTTGAAAGCAAACTGTTGATCTGAAATGTATCTTGTCATCTTGGAGCTATTTCAGTTAACAACAAATCAGAAAGAGAGCGTACCCCTGTTTGAACAACCATGCCAGATCCTTAGGGTAACCTCTGTGTTGCCCCGTCTCTTTTTTTGAGCATGTCAGTTCCATAGTTTTTAATAAAATCATATTTATAAACTGATGGGAGCAGAGCTTGTACGTAGCTTGCTCTGTAAAGTGTTTAATGTGCATTCAGAGGTAATAGTGTTAGGAGTGTGTACGTATGTCCTTGGTTTTTGCAAATAACCTTGTTATGTGCTTCGTGATTCATCTTGTTTTCTGGCATGAACCTCCCCCCCCCCAAACTAGTGGTAATACTATTCAGTTTTCTGTTAACTCAGTAGAATTAATATTTATCTATTAAGGATGCAAAAGCAAGGGGGAAAAGAGGAGTTCACATTTATTCTGGGGTAAGTACCGGCAGTTAACGGAGTTACCATGAGGAATTAACGTGTCTCGCTATTCATATTCTTTAATTCCGTTTGAACTGGCCTCTAGCTATCTTTGTGTATCCATTTTAAAGCAAGCTTGAATGCAACTTAAGCAGGGTGACTGGAGCAAGGCAACAATAAATACTCTGACTCATCACAGTGCATATTTAGGTATTTAGACAGATATTTAACTCTTAAGTGCACTTTCTCAATCTGGCTCCAAATAAGCGGATAAAGAAACAGGCATTTTTGATTGCATTGGTCCTCCCGGCAAATGAGGTTGCTTTTACGTGAGCTTTCTTTGAATCTCCTCAGGGCTTCTCTGCTTGAAACAGAAGTGGCAAAAACAAATGGCTGTGTATTTCCTGTCACCCATTATAATTATGTCTTATGATAAGGTTCCTTTGCATTTGGGATTGTCCTTTTTGTCCATGTTGTGCTGCATGCAGTTCAGATGGCCCCAGTGGTGCTTTCAGCCTCAATGACAGTTATAAATAAGCAAATCTAGTGAAGCCTGAAGGTCAGGACTGTTCCTGCCCTGACTGCGTTGACTTGCTCTGAGCTACAGGAGTGTTCTCATTTGTTTCAAATGAGGGAAGTAGCACAGTGTTTGGGTGGTCACTCTAGATGATGGTATAGCTGGGTGTCTTCCTGAGCTCCATCCTGCCGGTAGCAGCCTCACCAGAAGACCACTGCTTATTTGGCCGGTGTGAGTGTAAGACTTGAAAAGAGTTCCTTGTATAGAAACTGTGCTGACACTCAAAAAAGGGCTGAAAAAGCCCCCGTCCTCTTGTGTTTGGTGAATTCTGAGTCTTTTCAACTAAGTACCTGTGGCTTGGTTTTCACTAGTCCTGGAGGTTGTTAGTTCCCAAAGGCTTCAGCTGCTCAACATCACTGAAGAGCAAGACTTGGAGATTGAGTTGTACATTCATATAAATCTTTCTGGCTTATAAACAACCGTGCCGACACACCCACGTAAGTGAAGGCCAAGCCAGGATGCAGGCCTACCTTCCCGCCATGTCAGCGAGGAGCAACGCTCAGAAGACAACGTTTCTTTAGGAAAAGAGACCCTTGTAATCAGAAGCACGTCTGCTTTGTATCTTTCTCTTGTGTATATATATTACAAGGTATTAGTTACATGTTTGTGTGCGTTTTAATGCTATGTTTGTGTAGACCGTCCTTTTATTTCTTCTCTGCTGGAAGTATTTCAGTTGAGGTTATCCACAAGTTTACCCAGTCACCACATTACGATTGGTCTTTAACACATGTCATTGGCATCACCACCACATGAGAGGGGAAGAGAGCAAGGCTTGCTGGTTGGCCTCTTGAGAGTGTAACAGAAAAACTGTTTGTCTCTTGCCAGAAGATACTTAAGTGACCTTGCCAAGACCAAGTTCAGTTATCCATTTTGAATTGTTTTCTCTATGAGTACGGGCATTTCTTGTATCCTGTAAAAAGGAGAGCAGCGTGCCATGTTCTGATGCAAGGTTAGATTTGCTGGCGTAATACCTAATTGTGACTATGGACCGTTGTGGTATTTTCAGTGTTGTTGTTATTGAGACCTCACCTGTGAGTTTTGGACATTTGTTTCTCAAAAATCCTTTTCCTTAAAAACACCTTTCTTGTCAGTGGTAGCTTTTGTCTTTCCACAAAAATAATTTCAAATAAAAAGAAGGAAGAAAAAAAAGAAAGCTGCAGTTTTGACAGCAGCAGAAGTAATTGCATTAGTTCTTGGAATGAAAAATATACCAACCTGGGGAAAAATTCAAGGGCTAAGATAAATGTATTGGTAAAGCATAGGTGAATTTACAGTAATGACATTGATGAACTTGACTTTTACTCCCAGCTGTGCTTGCAGAAGGATGTCTCTCCTACAGCACATAGGCTGGATCTGATGCGTAAAAACAATTTATCCAGAAGTTTTTCAGGTTGCATAATAGTTTTGACAGCCTGCTTTCTGTTGCCTTCTTTTGATGCTTGCGTACCTCTTCCCTTCTTCAGGATTAAAACTGTGTCTGCCATTTGACATTGTGCTGGGGAGAGTCTGCAATGATCCTACAGGCCACCTCTTAGTCTCGTTTTTTTATATTTGTGTCAGAAGTGTTTACTAGTTTCCTGGTTCACTTACACTTCCCATGGATTTATACCCTCTTAAATGTATTTAAATTTCTTCCTAAATGACCTCTGAAACATGGACTTCTAGTCTTAGTAAATCTATGTAGGTGTGACTTGAGCACCAAGGAAAATTGTACAATGGAAAAAAAAAAAAAAAGAAAAAGAAAGAATAGCTTTCCTTGAGTTCCTTTTAACATCTGCATACCCCCCATTGCTTCGGTACACATTTTCCTCTCATTTGTCGTAGGCTTAGATTGTTTTTAGCACTTGCACTTTACTCTATTTCCTGAAGACCGATGCGATTTAGCACTGCAGAGGGACCAGAGGAAATGATCTTTTGACTGAGTCTATTAATTATTGTTCCCCCGAGAATCTGTTTCTTCTTCAGAAAGAATGGCAATAGCAAACAGAAGAAACGCTCTGGAAACGAGCTAATGCAATTATTACTCACGTGTTTGGTAAATTAGGGGATTGATCCTTTTCCTGAAAGTTTCAAAGAAGCATATTCGTTCTGTTTTGATGGAACTTTTAATAAGAAAATCAGTCTTTGAGCCTGTAATTTTTCATACATGCCTGAAACTTGAAAATTACTTCTTTGGAAGGAAAATATTTGGAAAGTTTAGCAAAAATTCCACTTGGCCAATATCTAGGAATGTAAGACACGGGGGACCTCCTGGGCGGTGGGTCCCTGCCCCTTTCTCTTGCACAGAGCCACGCATAATCCCCTACATAAACATGTGAGGCTCTCTGCCTCGCAAATAGTTTTTCTTCAGTTCGCTCCTTCAGCTGAAGGGCTCTTCCAGAGCTCTGTGACTGATTGTCATCTTTTCATATTGGCCTAAATTTATTCTAGGGGCAACGTGAGCTTTTATCTTAAACTGCACTTTTGCTGTCCTGGTATTTATCCAAGTTTTTCCCTCTCCATTTTGTTTTGGGTGAGGAAGGGGAGCTGGCTCTCTGCTGTGATGCACATCTTCATTCTCTGCCTCTACCTAGAAACTCTCCTTTGTGCTTGTTGCTTTCTTCAGGTGGGTGGACTTCATGCACAGTGGAAACAAGTGGCTGCCGGGGAGAGCAGAGTGACAGCTGCTCATATCGTGGCCGGAAGTCAAAGAGAAAATGTCCTCTGTCCTGATCCCTCCCCCACCACAACTATAAATGGAGCCCGAGCTTAGCAGTTGACATCAACATCGCAGTGTTCTTCATTTAGATGAATACCACCCCTGGTGACCTTTTCAACTCATAGCTTTTTTTTCTTTTTTTTTTTTTTTTTTAATTTCCCATCTTTTAAATAGGTGCCCTAATCAGCTTTATTTTGCAGTTCCTCAGAAGCAGCTTCCTCTCAGAGACTGGGATCTGCTGCCTCCACAGGCAGAGGAGAAGAGGGAAACTGAGCACATCCCTAATCTTTCTCATTCTGCTGGACTTTCTCTTGAAGTGCATTTTGCGTGGCTCCTGGTTTTGGGGACAGAAGAGGGAGAGGTGGAGTTGGGAGTCAGCAAACTGTAGATATGGGGAATGAAAAAGGAAGGAAAAGGGCAAAGAACTGATGAGAGAGAGAGAGAAAGGTATAGCCAAGGAGACCCCATTGCTGTTGTGTTTGGAAGCCAGCCTGCAGCCCGAGGACTGATCCCCTTCAGCCACCCGTCCTTGCACTAGTACCCCTGGCATGACCCAGGGGGGCCAAAAACTCCTGGCACTTGGAGTAGCAAGTGTGGAAGAAGCTCCTAGATGCCACACTACCACATTGAACCATAGTAAGTGAAGTGGATGTTCATTACTGTGGGGAAAGCTTTTGCTCATGTGGACAGATTTCTTTTGGTTGCACCACTACTACTGTGACAAACTGATTTTTTGTATGGATAGCTTAATTTGAAGGAAGCCTCCAACTTTGACTATTTCCCATAGTTATGGATACCTTGTCAGAGAGAAAATCGCACTTCTTCCTGGAACTAATATACATATTTGACAAAGATGGTTACAACTTAGAAGAAATAAGTTCGGTCTCCTTCCTCCCCCTAATTCATTTGTTTCACTACTGCTATTCTTTCTGTTCTGCCAAACTTGAGAAAACAGAAAATATAAGATTAAAAAGACACAGAACAGTACCTACTGTTTAAAGCAAAACTGTTGCTAACTGAGTTAATTTAAAATTTACATATGTTTTCTATTCATATTGGCTTTATTCCTCTCTTACATGGCTACACTTAAGGTATAAAATCATCTTTTGCTAAGCAGTGGACCTTTGTGCTCACCAGGGATGTGTTGCATTTTCTGGAGGAAATGTAATTTATACTTGCAAAATTTTAAGGATGACATTACATTAAGTAAAGGGGTTTTTTTTGCATGTCATGAATCTGAATGGGGAAGAAGAGGAGCAGATCTATGTATGCCTCATTGTTTAAAGTGTAAGTGTGCCAGCTCTCTCCTACATCTTTTTCCCCAGGGCTGTAAAATTTTAGTAGCACTTAGCAAAATGTTCGAAGGAAATATGTGCCAATATGATTTTAAGGACACCATAAGGCATTTTGAAGTAGTGACTCATGCAAAGTGTTAATAAATACAACTGCACTCAAATTGCTTAAAGCTGCCTCTGTTACACTGCAAAGGTGAGAGGTGCTTCTGAAATGCCCAATCAAGATTAAATTGTTATCAAACTTGTCCATCTGTAAACATCTGTCTAATGTAGATAACACTCTTCTGTTAGGTCAGATAGGCTAATCCTCTGACATTTTTTTGGCAGGAGGGGTTTAAGAAGTTTTAAAAAGCTTAGTGAAGTTTATGAAGTTTTCAATTTTTCTGTCACTAGGAGCATTTTAAAAATGGATTCTGATGAGTTCTGTATGAAACAAACAATTATGTTGGTTGTTCTTCGCAACGTGTTCATGCAGAGCCAGAAAGGCATGGGAGTGGTGAGAAGGTTATTCCAGTTATTGGTGGCCTGGAAGGCCTCTTGGTTGGTGTGGTGGAGCAAAGACACGTGCGCTCCCCTTGGTCCTGCTTGAGGTTTCCTGGGCGGGTTTAAGATGTGAGGTGCAGTGGGATGGTGTTAGGAGTCTGCTGTAGAGGCCAAGTTCATCTTTGCTCTAGAAGTCCTTAATGTTTCTAGAGAAAGAAATACTACTGGGAGATACGTGTCTATGGGAAACTTTTATTTCTTAGAGAAGATACTATTAATAACGATAGGAGGGCTATTTCTGGATGTAGTTAACATATTTCTTCTCCTAATAGTCATTGAATGAAGAGATCACTCAGTTTCAGGCATAGCTTTGGTATGTAGGAATGGCCTTGTGAAAGAGCTGACTAAGAAAACAGTCCTCAAACAAATGCTTACCATTTAATTAATTTCAAATAGAAAGGTGAGCAAAATACAATCAGAAGTTAAGTGGAAATAATTAAATTAACTAAACGGATCAGGGGGAGACAACTTTTTTTTTTTTTTTAAACAAAGTCCCCAAACTGTCTGAACCACACATAAAATGTTTTATTGGAGAAGCAAATGGGTAACTGCTTCAGAACAAAGGGCAAGCAGAGATCCTGCAATGCAGGCTGTGGCTTGGAGGTTAAAGGCTTCTGTGAAAATTGTCAAAAGTCAAGCTGAGCTCTTTACAGAGGAAATTTGTGCAAATAAAAGAGGTTCTTCAGACATAAGAATGAGGACTAAAATGAAGCCACAGTGCGTTGAAGATGTAGCATACCTTAAAAATAATCTAGGTATGATCTCAAAACTAGATATATTTTCTCCCTCCACTCTCAATAAGAATGATTACATTGGAGATGCTGTATTAAAACCAAGATAATTTGTGTAAGTGAAGGCCTGAAAAAGAGAATCTCTGATTTATGAATAAAAGCTAAGCGTCTGATCTTCCTGGATACTGAGAACTGTATGGTACCCATCCCTCAGTGACCATAAGAATGCCACAGGGTCAAAAGTCATGTGTTTGTTTTCTTCCTCCTAACTTATATTGATTGTTCTTGTAAAATATTTTACTTCTCCCTGCAAGTCTTGCCTTCGCTGTTCCATTAGACATTTCAAAATATCACAGGGGACTGACACGTAAAATTTAAAATCCAGTCATCTCAAGCATTTTTGACAGATCAGTCATTTTGAGCTACTCATATATGACTGGAGAAAAACAAATATATTCCTTGCCGTTGAAAAGAAGCAAAAATGTGACTCAGGCACCTATAGACTGTTTATTTGGACATCAGTTGTGTGAAAGGCTTTAGAACAAGGAAGTCGTTATTAAAGACAAGGAATAATGATGAATGGAAGATGAGAGAAAAATGAAGCGTAATTTTACTATAGCCAGATTGTGCCATAATTTGATGATTCTCTTTGATAGTTGTTGCATTTCTGAAAAGGCTGGGGGGGGGAAGGCTTTTTGTTCTTTTCTGAACTCAAGCCTTGTAGAATATATCAGGTGTTAGATTTTTTGGTAGAGAAAGGGAAGTGTTTATACCGTTGCAAAGAGCACCGGCACAGTTTCACTGGGAATCTGAGTACATTTCCAGCACCCCACATTCAAGAGAGATAAATTAACGTCTGGAGGAATTGTAAGAAAGCATTTAAGGAAATAGAGGTACTATCATCTTGAGGACTGGAGGAGAAGAACATTGCTTAGCCTAGTGAAAGGGAAGATGAGAAGGGCGTGATTATTCTCAATGGCTATGTCAAGGGAATAAACAGAAAAGAAAGAGAATTCTCTCCATTAAAGCACAGCGATGACAACAAATGAGTCATAAACTAAGCATAAATAAACTCAGGTTAACAATTAGGAGGCTTCTGCTGTGGAAGCACGGTGTTTCTCAAACAACCTCTCACTCAGGTGATGCTCACCTTCCTCATCTCACGTTCTCTCATCAAGAGTGTTGTCTGGAGTAGGAAATGCCTGTTTTAACCAGGACTTGTGGGGTCCACAAGAAGTATTGGTTTTCACGGCAGAACTATTTTAGATTAAAAAGATTGAGGAATTTGTGGTGGTTTCTGTGTGTAAGGACTATTAGCATTGTGTATATCTGTTGAAAGACTCATATTCCACTCTGAATAAATGAAAAATAAAGCCTTGTGTATCCATGGAGACAAAATGTGCTAGAGGACATAAACCTTAAAAAAAGTTATAAGATATATTCATCTCCAGACTTTTTTATTGAATGGAATGTATTTGTGACGAGGGCAGATCACTTCATAAGACACAAAATCTTACGTACCAATTGGTCTTCTGGGCTTTAAAGTACATTAATATCATGAAGGCAGGAAATGCAGAACTTAAGCAAACAAAGAGTGGTAGTCAAGTGCATTAGGAAAATGAAGATTGAGCTTTAGTGTCACTGGGGCAGAAAAATAGCTTGTAGTTTTAGTGCAATGATTTAATCCAATTCCATGTTTTCCACTTTCCTTTTTTACCACTTGGAGGGCACTTTTAAGTTTTTTATTTTATTTTTTATTTTAAGGTTTCTGCTGAGTGGAAGAAATGTCACTTGGCCATCACTTCCCCTCTGGTATGGAATGAGATGGCGTTTTAGTCCCCATGTGTATGGGGACAGAGCATGGTTTTATTCTTGTAGAGGGACAGAGAAGAGCACCGGGAAGCGCTAGCAACCCAGTCCAGCAAACATGTGAGGGTTGTGTTTTTTTTTTTTTTAAAGACAGAAGCTATGCAGCCTTAAAAGGACTTGTTTAAATTTTTGTGTGTGTGTGCTGAATATGTCAAGTTTGTAAGGAGCCAGCGATTCTTGCATCCTTTTAAAGTGAAAATTATAGAATACTTCACATACTGTTTCTCACCAAAATGCAGATTCTATCTCTTGCTGTTTCTCACTAAATTCAGTTTTATGATTCTACTTGTAGTGTTTGGACTGTTTTCATAATTTGCCATTTAAAAAAGGGTTGGGAGGCCAGGATCTGCTGGCTTCTAACAACCTTGACTCAGTGCACTCAGAAGGAACCCCCTCTCCTCCCCCTCACCCTGCAAACCTAAACAAGTCCTTTTAAGGCTATATGAGAAGGACGGCTGATAGCTAAGGATATAGGTGCTATATAAATCATTAAATAAATGAATTAAATAATATGAGAAGGACTGGAGTGAAATGGAAAGCAGAAATGGCTGCAGAAATGCAAAGCTCCATAGAAATGAGCTGGAGGTTTGATGCATTTCCTGGTGGCTTTGCCTTAAAATTGGTTCAGATGGTTGGGGAGTGTATGGTATATTCCTGTTGTATAAACATAGCTGAGCTAGGGTCTCAAAGAAGTATCTGAAGAGTGTTTTACAAACGTTTGGTAATTGGCTTCCATGAATTTCTAAAGAATGCAGTGGTGGAAGCTTTTTGGATTTTGTTGTATATGGTTTGCTAATGGAAAACTGAGTGGTAGAGTGCTCATTTGCCCGTCATTTTTCAGAGTGCATCCTTCGCTTACGGTTATTTTGTAGCAGGAAAATCCTGTGAGCCTTCGAACAAAGTGAAAAATGTCATTGCTGCTTCTTGCGTGCGTTATGGACCTGGCTTTTCCCATTTGCACCTTTTGTGATTGGGTTGCACGCTACACCTGACTTTTCCTTCCACCAGGCATCGTGCTTCACTAGCCATCGCTGGATTTAACGCCATTCCTCCTCAACGTGTGGCTTTATTATGAAAAGTATGTTGGGTTAATGGGAATGAGGTGCTTGGCTTCGCAAGCTGATACAGCAGTCTTGTTTTCTTTTTCCTATTCTAAACGTTACTAATTTAGGTATTAGCATGGGTTTAATGCAGTATCACTTAGATTAGCAAAATGCTAAAATCGTGCCTGTAAGTCAAATCCCTTAATGCATCTTCTCATCTGTGAAACTCCTCTGGAATGGCCTTGGCTTAGCCAAGGGTTCGCTCCAGCATTGGTAACAGGCTGTAAGCTATGATCTGGATATGAATAAAAGTAATGCAGTAAAGTCTGTCCTGATAAAATTTTTGGCATTACTTTTATTATATGTGGAACTTCTAAAATGTATTTGATTTCTGTGTGGGGTGTACCTCTGTCTGCAGGACTCTGATCCTAATCCCTTTAACATGAATGGGAGTTGTTTCTTTTCTCACTGGAATCAGTTGAAAAAGTCCACAGTCTCTTTTTCCCAAATATTGCTGGTATGTCAGACGCTCCAGCACTGCTTAAGCATTCTCAGGTGTCTGTCTCATTTTACCTCTGGAAATGGCTTTATTACCAGACTTTGAATAGTGGCTCTTTAACAGGGCATTGACTTAATTTGTAATCATCATGACATGGGGGGCAGAACAACCTTTGCTACTTTATTGGAGTCCTCAGTATTTTATTACTAATAATCATTAACATTCCACGCCACTGTGCAGACAGTACAGGATGCAGCTAAATCCAGTTGTGGATAAATGCTTGCCAAACGTGACAAGTTTATCCTCTTGACCTCTGTTTTTAAGGAACACTAGGCCGGTTGAAGGCATGAAGACTCTTGGCCATCTTTTCCTGTTGTCCTCTCTTTAACATTGAGTAAACTTCCATAGCTTTCACATCAGTGAAAGTCATGTGGCACATTTGTCATGGAGTATGCAGTTAACTAGTTCTGCACGTTAGAATCCCTCTCTGTGGGAAAATGTTGCCAGGAGATGCTGAGTTGGGACAGAGCTTTTGTAAAAAAGCATCCTGGCCAGAGGGCAAGGCAAGAGACTTGATGAAGGCAGCATCGTTCCCACTTCAGTTTCGACATAGATGGGTGCCAACGTTTGTGGGGTTTGAGTGGAGCTGCCCATCAATAGCCTGGAGTCCAAAAGGAAGATAACACTCCACTCCGGAGGAATTTCAAGGCAGTGAGATGAAGGAAAGCTCCTCAAAGGAAGAAATGGTCTGGCTTATCTTTATTGGTTTGTGACTTTAGGAAATGCCAGCTTTTATTTTGAGAATTGCTTTCTTTGATTTGCAGTAAAAGACCAGACTGTTTCCTTGGATTTCTTCCGTAGCCACACAGTTTTGGGCAACTTCACATTCAGATTTGAATCTAAATTCTTTGAGTCAGCTTCATCATTGGCATGAAATAGTAAAATAAAAATCTAAGTGTGATGGATTTCTTTTAAACAGAAAGGTTTATTAGCTTATTGGTTTTTTGGGTAGTTTGGTAATGAGTTACTCAGGCAAATGTTTTTATAACATTCTTTCTTACTTCAGTTTTTGTTTGTCCCCTGAAGGAGAGCTCTTGCTTTTGGCAGCAATTTTTATTGGCCACATTTATATGGAGCACAAGTATGCAGCCAGCATGCTGTCTTATGCTGCATAATGAAAAAGTGTGTGCTATCATCTTGAATTATGAAGAAATTTGTTTTCACAATAACTTGGAATATTCTGTGGTGTGTAATTATTTATTACAATAGGTACTTTTTGTTTTAACAATGTACTAATTAGCATGTTAATACTCTTTAAAAATCCAAGACTGACAGTGAAGGTTTGAGGAAAATAGCACGATGTACTAATTTCTTTTTCTAAAAGATATTTTGCTACTTATTTGCTCAGCTGGTCGGTAAACTACTGTAGATAAAAGTTTCTGTTTATCTGACAGAAGAAGTTTTATGGGTTTAAAACAGTTTTTCCTTCCTCTGGGAAGGGTGGAGAATGAAAGAAATAACTCGCTTGCGCCTACTGATAAACTTCAATGAATGGCACTGCCAGCTTAAAAAACATATTTCTCTATATGCATTCCTGCCAGTTTTACAAGTACTATCTAATAGGACTTGTACTAGGGAAAGATTAGAAGTTATCTTTTTTTCTTTCTCTTTATTTTTTTACAGAATTAGAGAATAGTTAAGATTGGAAGGGCACCTCTGGAGATCATCTAGTACAACTGCCTGCTCAGAGCACAGTCAACTACATCAGGTTGCTTAGGGCTGTGTCCAGTCGTGCTTTGGGTATTTCCAGAGACAGAGACTCCACAGCCTGTCTGGGCAACCTCTTCCAGTGTTTGGCCACCCTCACAGCAAAACTTTTTTCTTACGTTTAAGTGGAATTTCAGCCTGTGCCCACTGTCTCTTGTCCTGTCACTGGACATCACAGAGTCTGTACTTCCACCCTCCTCAGGTATTTCTTCACGTCGATACGACCCTCCTAAGGCTTCTCATCTCCAGCTCTGTCTGGAGATTCTCCTATATGAGAGATTCTCCTGTCCCTTAATCATCTTTGTGGCCCTTTGCTGGAGGATTTGCTCAAGTAAGTCCCTGTCTCCCTTGTCATGGGGAGCCCAGAACTGGACCCTGCATTACAGGTTTGTCTCACCCGGGCTGGGTAGAGGGGAAGGATCCTCTCCCTTGACCTGCTGGTGACACTTTGCCCAAAGCAGCTTATGCAGCTTAGGAAGCTGTTGTTCGCCTTTTGCTCCGAGGGCTTATTGCTGGCTCACGTTCAGGTTGCTGTCCACCAGAAGCAGGACCTTTTCTCCAAAGCTGTTTCCAGCACGGCGACCCTGCTATATTTGACTTGTATGCGGGGCAGTTGTTGCATTATGCTCGTGTCCCTAGAGGTCTAGCCGTGATGTGGGGCCTGACAGACAACCTTGTCATTAAGTTTGCGTACCTTTGTGCAGCATGCCTACACTGTCCTGCAGGCAGTATAGGCAATCTGCATACCCATCAACTCGTGCAGTATTTGACATCTGGTAGCTGGTTTATGGGCTTCGTGATGGCTACTTGACATAACTGCGGTGATCTGCTAGGAAGCGTGGTCCCAGGGCTGAAATCACTACTGTGTGCTCAGTAGTGCACACAGTCTAGACAAGAATACGCAAGCTTGAGTCTGCACTAAGCTTTCTGTGTCGTGGGTACCTTAGTGTCTTACCTTACATCAAAAAGTAAGGTAGTATCCAAAAGGTTTTGACACAAGGAGAACTGGTCTTATTCTCAAAAGCCAGTGTAGATCTGTTGTTATCATCTAACCACTTCCCCTGAGTTGTTCATAGATGCAAGTCTTCTCTCTTTTTAGTGTGGATCTTTCACACCTATCAAGGAAAAAACCTCACAAACTTTTTTGTAAACCAACAAAAATTAGTAAGATTCAGGAGCAGACGTGGTACCCGTAACAATGCTTAGCTTCCTATTTAAGTTGTACTGGGTTGCAGCTCAACACTCTTTGTGTTTTCTTGTTTATGAAATAAAGGCAGCTGGAAAGCCTTATGCATGTTTCAGGAGCAAGAAATCCTGCATGCAGATATAAAAGACATCTTGTGAAATCTTTGTCAAATGGGAATAATGCTCTGGAACAGAAGCAAGGAAGTCAAAGATGCTCTCCAACATTTTCTTTGCAACTTTACATCACAATGCTTTTAAAAAGGCATTAAATATTTATTTGCCAGATGCAAAGATGCAATTCTGCCTTTCTAAATGCAGAAGACTGTCAAAATGGTAATCCTGTTTTTCCAGTCAACACTTTTCTTCCTCTAAGTAAGGAAAACTTATTACCCATATAATACCAATACATGAAAGAATTAATTGCTTTAATAGGCGAACTCTCAAAAGTACTGAAGCCTTGAAGCCCAGCCTTGAAGTGAAAGTAAGATGTCAAAGGAACAAATCAATTCTTTTTTTTTTTTAATTGTATAACCCTGTATGAGTGATGAAAACAGCTAATAATGCCTTTGTGTTTGGAGCCAAGTACTTAAATGAATTTGAAAGTCCTATGTAAAACATCTTTTTCCCCTTGACTTGCTGTCAGCAGATATTTTTTATCTCAGAGATGTACAGCATTTAAAAGGCTTAGTCATTTTTAGGCTCATAGTGGCATTGTAGTCCTGAAAAATGCATGTTGCCCTGAACTGGGAAAATTCCAAAGTAGTTACTTGTTGTGCTCCAAATGTTCACCAGACTAATGAAGAATTAAACTTGCCTTTAGCTCTTCATCAACAGGCAGTCTTACACAGTAGCAGCTAGATAAGGAATAGAAAAGAGAAAAACCTGAATCTATACATTAACAGTTATAAATATTCAGTAACTGTCCTGGAAAATAATGGTTTGGTCCAAAAAACGGATGGACTTTGAAATGAGAGTTAAAAAGTATTTACATTGGTGGTAAGATCACAATGGGAGACTGGTAGTGTCTTCTAACCACACTGTTGTGATGAGCCATGTGTACCTGTGGTGGAGAAGAGCGCATCTGTTGCAAGAGAATAAACCAGTTCTGAAGCAGCTGAGATAAAACCAGCTCTACCAACCATCTCCACTCAGTGAAAGGAAAGGAGGAGGAGGAAGGAAAGTGCTGAGCTCTAGCAGAAAAGGGAGAATGTGTTTTCTCCCTTTTGTAGGAGTCCATGACTCTGTTCCCCAGTCCATCGGAGAATGTCTTCATCGGTAGAATATTAGAGATGACCTACTAACTCTACCACCATATCTTTACAAAAATCTTCATACCTCTCTTTTTTTCCTGCAGGTCCCTCAATGTCTCAGTCAAGGTGACCAAGGCTGATTGCCATGTACACAAAATCCTCTTTAGTCAGGCAGTGTATGTGATTATTCTTACGCTGGATGTATTTATAACTAACAGGACCAGGCTTAGTGTATCACTACGTGAAAGAAAGGCTATTCTGGCATACAACAGTTAAATCATCCAGATCGTAGAAGCTACATCTTTGGGATTATTTTTTTTTTTCAGTTTCCGCTTTAGGAATTGCCTCTTCACTGGTGTTACTGAGAAAACAGATGTGGGGCCTTTTGAGGGGTAGCATTTGGCATGTGCTTTATGTGTGGCAAATGGCCAAGTGGGTGCCGCTGTACTTGTGTGTTGCCTGCCACAGTAGGAATGGGAAGGGTAACTTCTTGCTGAGACATTTTTGAGGTGGGAACCTAGCACAATAGAAGCTCCTTGTGAGTGTACGATGGCGATATACATTTTTGTGAGTGTAACTAACTGGAGGGTTTGAGGTGGGATGCTGAAAAGGCGGAATGCTTTCTGCTTGTGACTTATCACCTTGGGTGAAGAGATGGGCCCCATCTGTTGTCATTTAAGATAATTACTATTTGTTCTTCAGACAGTGTGATGTTTTCTGTCAAGTGCTATTATCATATCTACTTTTGACTCTCCATTACTTAAAATATTCTCAGAAGCTACAAAAGCACTCTCCCCACGCATCTGTATTTTCTTTGGTAAAGGTGTTGGAGCCCAGCCCTTTGTTGTCTTCACATTTAACTTTGAGAAGATGTCACTGATGACAGTCATGTTAGGGAGGAGAATGAGGAGATTCGGTCATAAAAAAAAAATTATCTGAAGGATCATCCTTGTCGTAGTAAATTTTTACATGTAATAAGAATGTCTCTTTTTATATTGATGTGACTGAGCACCATGATGGTGTCCAGCAAGAATCTGCCTGTGGTGGCCTGCCCATGCCTGACCTGCCCGTGGGCCAGGAGGGTTGTTCCTCCCTGGTAAGAAGAGGGGTTGGTGTGACAGTGGTGTGTCACGCAGAGGAGACGCTGACGGAGACAGTGTGCATGCAGCCCCATGACACGTTGGGCTGGTGATGTAATTGGTTTATCCTGGGAGAAAAACTCTTACTACACTCTAGTAGGACGGCAAACCACAATCAAAACAGTTACATTCGTACACAATGTGAAGAAGCTCATTTAATCCTCAGGCAAGTTTCAGAGGTCAGGTCTTTTCGTCCCATGGCCTCGTCTTGGCAGAGCCCCAGCGCTGAGGGAGAGCCCCATCCTCGCTCTGTAATTCCTCCTCCAGCCAGCCTCCCAGCCGGGAGAGACTCTGTCTCTATCTCTGCCGTATTATCTCCCTGGACCTGGTGAATGCACGCAGACAGCAGCTATGCTGGAAATGTGTGTTGCTTAATCGTCTTTTAAAGCAGTTCTTGGTGACCTGGGTCCCTTCAGGCCCCCTGACCTCCTCCCGTCCAGCTGGGGCTGCGGACGTGCCGAGGGTTTAGGGAGCCGGGACACATGGAGGCTGCTGCGGTTGGCGGGAGATAAGGGGAGAGACGTGTAGGTTTCCAAATAGGTACAACGAGAGGGCACCACGCACGAGTGGGAGGTGAGAGGGCTGATTTACTGGTGTGTGGGGTTTAAGGGGAAAGGAGAGCTAGCAGGCTGAAAAAATGGTGGACTGCGGTGTATGAGGGCAAATGTAAAGCAAGACCTGAGAAGAGAGACAAGGGCAGAAGGATGTGGTTGGTCTGAGGCTGCTCCGCTTGCTCGAGAGAAACGCAGGCAACCTCCTTTGGTAGAGTTTGAGGAAAGCTGAGGGACGAGCACAAGCTTATTTAGGTGTGTGCTGTCAGAAGTGCTTGTAAATTGTTTGTCTGTCGCCTGGTTTTTAGGATGTTCTACACGTGTTTTGCTCTGTAACTTGAAAAACGAGAGACAAACTGTGAGAATTCAGGTATATGCTAGGCCTGGAGTTCTCACGAGCAGGGAAGCAGAAAGCGTTGGCGATAATAAAACCTGCATCCTCTCAGAGTAACTTCTATCACGGTGGTGCACTCAATTGCCCAGTTATGTTCCTCATAAACGTGACATTCAAAATATTTACAAGAGCCGCTGCCTTGGAATGTCTCACTTAGCTTTGGGGTGGTGGGGACAAGCGGCTGCAGTGGCCTCTGCTTTATGGCTGCCGGGTGGGGTGGCTGTGGGGAGTCTCCATCTCATCCTGAGCTTTGCTTTCCAAGGAGTTTATTTAACACTTATTTATGGTGTTCCAGCCAGCTTTTATGGCACAGTCGCATTAGTTCACGCGAAGTGAGCTATTAGGCATATATGTCTGAAAAGATACCAAGAACTGCATGGATTGAAAAGGTAAAGATTTATTTGATGACAGGACACTGCTCTCATTTCCCAGAATACACATAACTGAGGAGACAGGATTACGTTAAATGGGTTGGCACCAAGAAATAAAAAACTTTTTTAGGCTTGGTCTCGAGAGATGTGGAAAGGTCTTCTTAAGCATTAAGTATCCGGAGAACCTCTCGCCTGTCAGGTGCTCAGACCTTCGCAGGGCAGAGCATTTGGAGACCTTTTTTAATTTTCTTTCATTCACATCTAGTTGCCAAGTGGTCTAATAGCTCCTTAACAGAGATACAGGAGCTTGTTAGCCCATACGAAAAGATGTATTTGAAAATAAATGAAAGTTTTGTTGTTACATGTTCTTTTAGGTATTGTAGCTATTTTTTTTTTAAAGAAAATTACTGAAAACGTGGCAGTGGCAGATTTCTGTGCATCTGTCAGATTATTCCCATCAGTGCATTATTTTTGCTGACATGCTGTATAACTTTTGAAACCTCAAATTAAGGGAGAATCCTAGAAGAAAAGTGATTAAACATACTTAGTTGCTTCAAAGTACCTACAATGTGGTTCTATTGCATTATCTGTGAAATAAGGATATTTAATTCTTAGTCTTCTTCATTAAAAAAAAAAACAACAAAGAAAGATCGTGCAAGATTAAAATAAAAAGGAGAAACAAGGCTTTTTGAGAGGTTTGATGGAATCTGTCTCCGATGGAAGATTATTTTATCATATGTTCTACTGCATTTTTGATTACATATAATGTAAAAGGTTTGGTTGTCATTTGCAATAACATTCCTTTACATTTCTCCGACTATGTAAAGCAGCTAATAGTGGTAGAAAATGTATACTCTGAAGATCCCTGGTGTAAGTGACAGCGAGACCTGGAACAGCTTTCCTGAAGAGTTTACATTTTTGAAATGTAAGCAAGTCACATCAAAATAAACTCAAATGTTAATTTGCTGCATATCGGATATTAAGTAGTTTCTGTCCATGACAAATGTTTTTCTCCATGATACAGGAGAAGTGGCTTGTTCTTTTGTCACTAAAGGGTGACCTAATCCACATTCATTATGGGGTTGCAGTGTGAGTGCAGACTTCTTGGCTGTAATCTTGTCACAGAGTTTACCCAGTGGCAATTCTTCAGCAGCTGCCTGGTCCACCCGTGTTTCAAGCTAAGGAGAACTCAGACAGCTACTGATGAATGCTACGTGAGTAAGAAGACTAGAAGCAGGGGAAGCAATGTAATAGTGGGATTAGTTCAGAGGTTAACACATGTGTTTTCAAAGTAGTTCTCCTTTTTTGTATATACATTGCTAGGGTCTAGTATGGGTGTAAAGCAAGTGAGAAAGAAGACACATTGAAGAGAGTCAAGAAGTCTAAGGAGGAAATGGGGAAAGGAGAATGTAGTGCCCATCCAGGCAGATTAGATGCATTAGAAGAAAAGTATTTCAGGGAAAGGGAACAAGATCAATGAGGAGCAGGTCAAATGACTCTTGAGAAAGAGCCCTGAATAAGCAGTGGAGCAGGTGGGTCATGTTTTGATAGGGGACCAGGAGATTTTTGTAGATCAAGAAGTCAATCTTTATTGACTGGAAGAAGTGCGTAATGGTTAACTATGGTGATAAAGGATGTGGGTTATATTGTTCATCTTTATCTACCACGAAAGTAGTTACGTGGGCAGTTCTGGAGTATCAGCATTAAAGATTAAGATAAAATTCTGTGTGACTGAACTCTGTGTTTGTAGTCCCACTGACTTCAGTAGAATTTTTCTACTCTTAATTTTTCAGTATCTTCTAACCAAACTGACAGCATGAAATATACTTGAAGAGCTCTTTTTAAAAGCTTGCATTTTAAGGTCTGGAGCTATATAAGGATTGCTTTTTTAACGTTTACTATTCTAAGCATTTTAGTTCATTGTTTAAAACAGGGATCAAAGAAACCTCCAATTTTAATTTTATAGTGAATTCATGGCATTATGAGAACTCTTAAATTATAGCTGTCCTAACTTAAAGTCTATTGGACTTCTTTAAGTTGAGGTGGAATCTCCCATCCTGGGACCAGTGTAACACGTCTGGAGAACTGGGTATTCTTTCTCTTTTAGCAACTTTTTGTGGCATGTTACTTCACTTCTCAGTGGTTTGAGTTTCCCTATTTTTCTATTGAGTCGGAGAGTGTCTGGCATTATCCTTATTTATTTCAATTATTAAAGATCAACAGCTTGCTTTATTACTGTTTTTGTAGACGATGCATGTGAGTGACTTTCTGAGAGATGCCTTTTAATACGGTTGAGCTGCTTTAAAGCATTGGAACAACAGTCACTCCAAACTAAACAAAGATTTGCCATTTCTGCCCTGCTGGTTTGAGATTCCTATTGCTGGATAATATCCTTCCAGTAAAATCTTTTAGTGAAGCTGTCAGACATATTGATGAAATGAGTGCATTTCTTTATGAAGTTCTCTGTAATCCTTCCCCAAGTTCACGTCAATATGCTGCATTTATGAAAGGTGCTTATGAAAAGTTGGCAAGTATATGTGTTAGCTTGTATGCAGATTAGGATAATAGAGGAAAGAAAAAAATCGCAAATGAACATGTGTGGATGCCAACTTGGCTCTCCTTTTTGGTGGAATTATTGAGCACCTGGTTACAGAAGGGGAAGGAAGTTATTGGAGTTCGTAACTTCGTAGAAGAACATAAGAAAACCTCCCTGTGTTGTATTCTCCCTTGAAGTAACTGTTACAGCATTTAATTTACAAATATATGCCTGTAATATACACATTTTCTAAAAGCATTAATTTTTTAAAATCACCTTGAAAACTCATCAGTTTAATTAATGCAGTTGATATAATTCTTTTTCTTCATGCTATCTCAATTTCTTCTTGTTATTTTCTTTGTAATCTGTTGATAGATTAAAATAAACATTTAGCTAGTAACAAGCCTTTATTTTATTTTTTCATATAAAAGCTTCTAATAGGTCATGGCTTGGAGACATTTCCTCTTTGTCTGTGCCAAACTCAGCAGCAACTGAAAAAAAAAACCCAAAACAAGAACCCCAAACATGATTAAGCATTTTGTAAACCACAGTGAGATGGAGGAGATACATGGGAAAATCTGTTAATAACTCAAATTCCATCCTTTTGTCTTGCATCATTTACCATAGTGTGAGAAATGGAAAAACGCCTTGAGTTTCTTTAAAACAGCAAAGAATTCCATGTTTTTTTGGTGGCATTCTTCAAACTTACTTTGCCTCCACTTTTTTGTTACAACTTTTCAGCTGAGCTGCGAAGTGGGGCAGCTGATCTAACGTGCAAGATGTGAAGAGAGAGGGAAAACACTGAAAGAATATTTTATATCCTTGTACAACATTTCTGCTCCAGTAGAATATAATGAAATATTTAATAAAGGAAAGTGGAAGAAAGTTGGAAATACAATTCATAATAGGAGGACTTGGCTTTAAAAACTTGAAATATTTGCTCTTTATAATTTGCCTTCCTTGGTTGCCAATGCAGTTATTTCCAATAATCTCAGTCCTTTCTCAATATATTGGGTTGTGAAAAAGCAATTACTGAAAGACCTAAGCTGGTACAGAAAAACTGTTCAGACCGAGCTGGTAATTTTCGTTCAGGGTCACAGTAAAAAATTGCATTTGAATTGTAAATGGTTCCCACGTGTATAAATAAAAATAGAGAAAAATCGTTATGAATTGAACTTTCAGGTCACATTAATAAAAAAACCCAAAACAAACAGAAGCTCAGCTGAGTAACTATTGGGAAATACTTTTAAGATGAATAAACCTCAATCTGTTGCTTACCTTAAGTGTGCTGTGTAGTTTAATCGTTTCATATCGATTCCTTCTTGTTTTGGGAGTGGTTAAGCTTTGGGGGTTTTTACCACCTTCTACAGGAGGCATTTTTGAATCTTCTGCCTTGCTGTTCTAGATGCTTTTATGAAGATGGCAAACTGTCTTTCAGCGCTCAGTTGCTTGTCCTGCTGATCCTACCTCCAAATCCACCTGGAGTCTCCCGTGAGACCGCGCGGGATGCAGGTGTGAGAGGGTGATGCTGAGGAACACCTCGCCCCCTGGGCAAGCACCCTGAGCACCCGGATCTGGCATAACCGGCCTCCTGCTTGCTCTTCTACGTGTCACAACTTCCAGGTTGGCACTCATATCCCGAGGAGGTTGAGCGGGCCCGATAGCTGGTGTGGTACAAGCCTCTCCAGGAGGATGAGCGTAGTCATTCTCTGAAGTAAGTTGGGACAACCAGCATCTGCTGCTTCTTAGGGGCTGGTCTGAGCAGCTGCTTGCTCGGCACGCTGGCGGCTGGGAAAGCGGTGGGTTGTAGCTCCCTTTACTTCTTGTACTTCCCAGTGGGATGCCCTCGCTTCTCTTGCAAGCCTTGAGGGTTTAAGGGTGAAGGAAGCATCAGGACTGACTGTCCTTTTTTGTAAACCTGACCCTTGAAATGTATTTTTTTTTTTTTTTCCCCAGTTGGTAACTACATTGGGCTTTTACCGAGGTGAACGAGAACTGCGTGCGCTCTGCGCTCCCGGCAGAACCGGGTGTTCACTGAAAAAAGGAGCCGTTTGGCTCGGGCACAAGAAACAGTGGAGGTTCAGGTGCTGCAGGTGGCTTTCTGGCCTCTCTCACTCCTACAGCTCACCAAGGGTATTTCCTGTTCTTTGTTGCTGGATGGACTTTTTTTTTTTACGCTTGTTACCACGTAAAGTATATGTTTATAGCTCTTAAGTGTGTAAACACGTATTGCTGTGGAGTTATTAGCACCTCTTCTATTTTGCTGCTGCTTGTGGTTCTTAAGATGCTTTTACCAAGGATTATTATGATAAATTATAAATCGTTAAATAATTGTTTAGGAATGCTCTGACTTGAGCTTTTTATACAATGTGAAGGCTAGTTTAATTTTTGTTGGTAAATGGAAACTATTTTCCTTAGCGGTTTGAGACTCTGAACAACTGAAAGGTCTGTGAACAGATTCATCAGGGTGAAAGCTGTAGAACCAGCGCTGCTCGGGCTCCTCTCCTCCCTTCCGTGTGGGAAACATGACGTTTTCTAACCAGATAGTTGGGAATGTTTTCTTCTGCAGGCCTGAGTCACTTGTGAGGAATGCTAAGATTAATGCACCACATTAATCTTCTCGCTGCCGCCTTCTCCATTGCAAAAATGGAAGTTAGCTTGCCTTTGAACTTTTCTCTTGTTTCCAGCAAAACTTCATGTACTATGAGCATTTTTACTAGAGATTCAAACTCGGGTTTTCTCAGTATAATCTGTCCTTGCCTTTTAGTGACCATGAGCACAGAAGTTGATGCATGTCTCTTTCAGACTTAGCTGTTTTAGAGTACAGCATTTAATCTTTCTGTTTGCTCTTTTGCATTTTATGCGCTGCTGCAATATGCAGAAAACCTTCTGTTCACACAGAGCTGTGAACAGGAGTTTTTAATTTATCAGAGTTCCCTAGATATATAAATTTGATTCAATTTTGTCCATTTTCAATATAATATTAATTACACCTAATCTGTAACAACATCTGTTCTGAAATGGCACTTATATTTAGTACTGGATTCTCTAAAGACATCATGCCCACTGTCGTCTTTCTGAATCAAGCATTAAGAATTATTGAAAGAATTAGTCTTAAGTACTAAAATTAAAATAAGAGATAAAGGACGCCTTCCCAGGTTCCTCCAGAGTTAAGCACTGGTGTCTACATATTGAATCTCATCAAAGGCTCATGGCTGACAGTGGGCCAGTTTTTAATGAATGTGATTTCACTGTGGCGTGTATTGCACAGATGTTCCCATGGAATTTGAGGAAAAAGACTTAAGACTCTGTCTGAAATGAATAAACTACCTGTTGAAGTAATTTTAGCAAAAGCAGTTAATGTTACTATGGCCAAGGCATCTTCATTTATATCTTTTTAAGATTTAACACACGTAGTTGAAAGCCAGCGTAAGTGAAAGGAGTGCAAGTGGCTTTTTCTCTGTAGCTTGTCAACAACAGACTGAGAGGGGATCTCATCAATGCTTATATGTATCTAAAGCGTGAGTGTCAAGACGTCGGGGTCCAGCTCTTTTCAGTGGTGCCCGGCAACAGGACAAGAGGCAACGGGCACAAACTGGGACACAGGAAATTCTGTCTTAACGTGAGGAGAAACTTATTTACTTTGAGGGTGGCAGAGCACTGGAACAGGCTGCCCAGAGAGGTGGTGGAGTCTCCGTCTCTGGAGACATTCCAAACCCGCCTGGACGCGTTCCTGTGCAACCTGCTCTAGGTGACCCTGCTCTGGCAGGGGGGTTGGACTAGATGATCTCCAGAGGTCCCTTCCAACCCCTACCATTCTGTGATTCTGTGCACCATCCCTAAAGGAACAGGGGCAAAGCTCCAGGTATCTTCCTTTGCACTTTGGTCTGGGCATTAGTTTCCAGCACTAACTGTAACAGCTTTTGTAACAGCTTTGTCCTTCTCTAACCACCACTGCTGCTTTCGAGGCTGTGGGGGAAATGCCTGGCTTTCCTCCTACCCTCCCTGTGTCCCAGCACTGCTCCTCAGAGAGGAAGGAGAGAAGGTGACAGACGTGACAACGCTGGCACTGGGCCAAACAGTGTCTTTCTGTCCCTTACTTGATTAAAAAGAAATCAGGCTGGAGAGCTAGGAGGAAGAAATGGAGATGTGTCAAATGGATATGTGCATAACTTGGTATGGTCGTGTGCAGGTACCACTGCTGTGCATCATGTGGATGTGTGTCCATTAACGCCCATCACCTGCGTTCTCTTTGATGCTTATATGGTTGGAGAAGTAATTATTCCAATCAAGACTACAAAAAAAAAAAAAATTAAAGATAACTTCCATTTTAGATAGGTTGCTTTCTCAGAGAGGCTTATTTATCATGAACACATGTAAAATCCTACTCCACTGATGCCATTGAAATTTCTGCCATGTTCTTCATTTAGGATAGATGTTTACTCAGGGCTCCTGTAGCATTAAGGGGCAGAGATCATCTTGCAGCAAACATCCCATTCTGCTCTTTGATGGAATTCTGGTTCTCCACTGTGATGAGCAGATCATAGGAGGGGAAAAAAAAAAAAAAAACCAGTAACATTAAAACTCGTGAAAGTTTGTCATTTGATTGAATCAATGAGAAGGCCTAATTAGTAATTGAAAAGACAATTAAAATTTGACAGGCTGCTTCTAAGTTTTGTATATCATGTTGTCATTCTTTTTTAATTGTACATTATTTTTTTAAATTATTCATGACACTTTGGCCTTTTTTTCTTTTCTGCCTTCCTGCATCTGATTGCTCATTTCAATTCTCATCTTAATGCCTTGAATTTTTCGTTGTCTGTTGTTAACACCCTATTTCATTCTGTAGCCTCCTGGTTTACATTTTCTGCTTTTCCTCCGTAGGTCTTATACTCTGACTCTGTTGCTTTCCTACTCAGTCTCATATTGGGTACTCATAAACTTCCCGCTAATTGTTCCCTTCAGGCATTCAACGCTTGCTTCTACAATTCTTCACTATCCTTGTTTTGTTTCTTTCTTGTTGTATCAGAATCAAGACTTGCCGTTATTCCTATTTACCAACATAATTTTCTGAGGCTCTTGTATCGTTAGGTAGAAACAAAAGCAAGCATCTCTTTTGGTTCTATTTTTTTTTTCTAGCCTAACAGGGCTAGAAATGAATTATAAGCATGAAAGATAAAATCTTCCTTTTGACTCCAGCAGACACAGATTTCTTCCGAGTTCTCTATTTAGATAACCTTGTTATTTCTGATTATCCGTATTCAGATCACCCCCCTTTCTTTTTTCCCCATATTAATACATTGCCAATTTAGGACTTGTTCTCTGATCAGTGGGAAAAGTCCAGATAGCATGGATGAAAACTCCCATTTAGTCTAAATGGGAGGGAAATTGGTCTTAGTAGGACTAATTGAAAATATCTGAGGCACCACACAGATCTTAACAAGCCAACATGCCAGATAAAACTCGAGAGGAAACAGATTGAACTACAAACTGCAAAGAACTTTCTGAGCGTCTGAGGCCTTCTTCAAAGACATTTGTTTTATTTATAGTGTATGTTACCTCAGTATGTTTCTAAACAGACAAAAAAGAGGAATCGGAGTCATAAGAGTACAGAATCGTACTTGAAATCTAGCATGAAAAGCTTCATACTGCGTTCCAGCCTGTCTCACCACAGTTGCTGTAAAGCATCTGGAGAAGAGAAAGGATTAAGCCCTGGGTTTGAACGATGCGCTCATACTTGCGCAGTGAGTAGCAGGGTGCGGTCTGGAGCTGAGACTGGCGGTGGACTTCTGTTTCCGCTTCTACTAATGGTTTCTTTCTGACCTTAAATAATTTCCTTGGGGCTACATTAAAATAGGGAGGGAAGTGTCGAGCTGCAAAGTCGTAACACCGACTTTTGATATACCTAGCTTTTTCTGGAAGGGAAAATACAGCCTTGAGTAAGTGTTTCACCTCATTATGCAATGGAAAGGAAGAAGCAGGTGCCATAACACAGACCTGCCGGTGTGCCAAACAGAGCCCCACAAGACCCAGAAAACTCAGGTTCACTGTTCTCCAGTGCGGCCTGGTAGGTTCAAACTCTGTCTTATACCTGCATTGGTTGGTTGGGGGTTTTTTTTGGATTGGATTTTTTTTTTTGTGATGGTGGTTGTTTTGGTGTTTTTTGTTTGTTTGCTTTGGGTGTTTTTGTTTTTTTTTTTTGGTTTGGGTTGGTGGTTTTTTTTTCCCTCAGAAATATATTCCCACATCTGCTTAGTGTTCTGGCCATGAGGCTCTTCTATAAAAGAAGAGCCTGTTTCCATGTTTTTGAATGAAAAGCTGTGGTCATCTCTCTGTCCTGTAAGCACATGGCCTTTTAGATATACCGCTGGGGGATCACCTTCTGAACTTTCCCCCTTTCAGTCACTGCTGTGGTGACCTTTGGGTGGTGTGGCAGGGCTGAGGTATGGAGGTTTGACTAGACTGAGATTTCATTGATCATGCCAGAAGGGCTGCAGATGCCTGGGCAGTTTCGTGGCCTAAATTTAAACACCTATGTACATTCCTTGTTAGGCATCTAACCCAAACCTCTTGCCTTGGTCTTCCCACATGTATAATGGAGTGATTATTCAGAGCGAGATACTTCACGCCAATGTGTGTTGGTCCCCTCTGCTGCTCTGTGGATTGAGTATGCTGTGTATGTTGCTACAAATTTAGCTTACAAACTAACCATAGTTGATTTGTTATAGTCACAAGTCTCAAATGATGTGAGGGATTATACCCACTTGATTTCTAATACTCAGTACAGAAGAGAGCAGAGATGTTAATTTTTAATGTAAAATCAAGCATAGTCATTCTTTATCCTCTCAGACTCTAGTAAGAAATGAAGGTTTGCCACCTTCTGATTTTTTCTTTATAGCATCTTCTGTAACAACCAACCTGATATTCCTTAGGACTTATTCTTCAGGGACAGTTGCAACTTCTGATGTCTTCTAACCCTTTCTGTGGAGTGCTTCTTTTCGAACATGTCAAAAGACTGTTAACAATACTGTGAAAAAGCCTAGTCACAGAAGTTTGTAATGTTTCGGTCTGTCTTGCTTTACTAAGTACTGAACGAATCTGCAAAATAAATACCTTCCGGAACCATATGAGAAAAGTTGTGAACCTGAGTCAGGCTCTGTTTAGCCCTCGAGGAAAGGTTTTCCTTCTGTCAAGCCTTTTTGCCAGTTAAGACGTTAGTAGGGAAACTTTGATAAACAAGGAGTGAAAGCAGAACAAGTGAGTGTGGTCCCGCTCCTGCTAGCATTTGCTGAAAGATTGATGTGAGCTTCCTTTAGGGCAAGGTTGTCTTCCTGTGCATATACAACAGGGAGAGAAGGTATGGAGTCTATACTGGGGTACTGTAGCAGCTCCAGCCTGCTGGGTAGTTCCCACTAAACTCCATTCTCACTAGCTAACTTAATTTAATTTACTGGCATTACTAGGGGCCCTTTAAACGTGGCATTGTGGTCAGTTTGGGATTCTACTTTCTGGATTTTTGTTGTCTTGAATGACGTACAGGCAGACCCAAGTGTCTCAGAAGTGAATAATGACTTGGGGTAACTCAATTTTGGGATGATCAGCTCAAGCCACTGATTTTGTCCAAGTGATGGGGGCTCATCAGCAGCCCACCTCAAACAGCTTCAAAAAGTGAGTTGTTGTAACCTAATTCTGAGGCAGCATATTTCTACAAAAAGCCATACTCCATGTCATAGAGAGGGAGATTATCAGTTGGCTCATTCCTGGAGACTTACTGTTAAGATCTGGGAAGGGGAACAGCAGAAGGCACACATGCCATGTAGCCAAAGCAGCAAGCTCTTTTATTGTATGAGGAACTAGAACAAACTGAAGCTTTGAAGTCATACAGATGTTTCCTCTAGAGGTGTAGAAATGTGTGAAGTGTAGCAGATCCCAATTTTTGACCAGGACTCTTATATTTATAGATCTACCCGGAAGAATATCTGACTGGTTTGCTCTTATGTTTGCAAAATGTAGGTAGGATGTACTTAAGTATTTTTATTACTTATATCGGTAGGTATAATTTTGGGGTCGGATATTCTTTAACATTCAGTGATGAGCTAAATTTACATCCTTGGCCAGTTTTCTGTGTCACACATTGCTACATATTAAAACTATTTGTCAGATGAGTGTTGATTTGAACAGAACAAATCTCTTGCTCAGAGTAGCCCTGCTCATGCTAAAGCTGTGCCTTAGCTTCAGGAAACACACTGTAATTAAATGCCAATAGAAATTGTTAACTTGGCAATAGCTCAAGCCTTTTATTGCAATGAACCCCTGATTTCTTTCATGCCAAGGTAATGATAGAGCAACACTTGATTTATCCTGTATTTACAGGACCATGACAGATCGTAATCCAGTTCCTGGGCATTAGAGTACTTCCCTGAAAAATAGAAGGAGTGCAGTTCACTTTTTATAATTATACTGTTGTTTTTATGGCTAATAGAATATTATTCTTATATAATTCTGAGTATAGTCCTGTGGGAGCTGGATAATTAATAGTAGGCAAAGTTAAAAATACCAGAAAGGCAAAAAGCCTGAGTCCACTTTATGAAGAACATAGAGCAATATTGCATATATAGTATGAATGGGAAATTTCCCTGCTTTATAGATTCAGTATGATGTATATATTTCCAAATGTGACTTTGTTGTCTTTTTTTTTTTTTAAATAAGAAAATAAATCCTCTCATTCTTAAGCTACATTTCAGAGATGGTAGGATTTTTTTTCTTTTTTTTTTTGTTCTCTTTTTCTTCAGCCTCCCTGACCCCCAACATTTAGCTGTAGTCTTGAATCTAAACAGTAAGTACTCTTTGGATTTTTGTACTTGGATTTAGCATTATTGAATAAAAACTCACAATATTCCCAGTGAGAAGCAAACAGAAGATGCAGTATCTCAACATGCAGTGTAATTTGGTTACCAAAGATTCTAAAGTGCAGCTGCTTGGTTAAGCAATAAGGATATTTAATCTAATGCACAAATCAGGTGGTAAGTGCAGCAGATGTCTTGTATACAAAAATCTTTACACTGATACTTATTAATTTCAGAATAAAGGCAGTTGCACATTACTCAACTGTTTGTTCTTCCAAAAGATTCAGCAGCACCTCTCTATCAGAGTTCAGTGCTAGAAACAATAAATTCATATTCGTCAGCTCCATTGTGCAAAATTGTACAGATATGGCAGTTAAAATAATATGATAGTGCTGAGCAATTTGCGTCTCATTTGCTTAACTGAGGATGGGATTCAAGCTTCATGTTCTGAGTGCCTTTCAAGCTGGTGTATATATGATTAATGTCGGTGAGTCACTTCTGATGGGAATTTTAGCTTTTTCTCACACGACGAGATAGGGAGACTTTCTGCTCCTCCCACCACCAGTTTAAAAGCACTGCAAAAGATGGAAGGAAGGAGGTAATTTTTCAGGTTTTCAGAGTTACACCCTATTAAAGGAAGTGAGGAGACAGCCAGTCTGTTGGCAATTGCTGCACAGGTGTCTGCAAACCAACTAGAACAGCTGAGACTGGGATAAAAGCGTAAGTAGATTGTTACTCTCTTGAGAAACCATCCGTTCTCACTGTTTGTTTAAATTCAGAATTTAACTGGGAAGAGTAGTCTAGAAAAAGGGGAAGGAGGGTTTGGGAAGGCAATAATTCTGAAGGTGCAGGAAGGCAAATCATTAAGGGAGTCCTGTAGGGGTTTATCCTGAGAACTAGTGAAGCTCTGGACACCTCTTTATCCCTGCCCGCAGTAAGCTGGGGAGAATATAATGCTTTATGTATGTAGTTTAGCTCAAAAGCTTGCTGTAGCTGAATGTGAATTAATGTAGGCATGTCTATGGAACTTTCCCTCTGATTTTAGAAAATGTTTTTTCTCTCTTTATGTATGTGCGTCTCTGCATAAGGAATATAATATATAGTTTGATTATGAGGTTTGGTTTCCACAAAATTAATTGAATGGGGCAGAATGGCTTCAGTATTGAGGAAGTTTAAAGGGCTCTAGTTCACGTGTACCTAGGGGCTAGATATTTGGAAATGCCTAGGCACATAAGTGTATGAGAAGTCCTCAGTGGTTTTTTACATTGTTTAAACAGGCTGCTGAGTTAATAACTGCTGATTGCAATAGGGCCTTGGCAGCTGACTTGCATTCTAGAAAGCCCTGCTAGATCTCTATGTGTAGTTTTAGACTTCAAAGTAATGTTAAAAAATGGTCTGATATTTAAATGTATATTCTTCATCTAAAACTTGAAGTCTACCCCACATCACTTGTGACACTGAATGCAGACCTCCTGAATTACTGCCTTGTGGTTTTTAGTTTCTATGTCTTTATTATCTGTCTTGTTGAGCTGTAAGGTAGTAAAGGGCAAGGTTGCTTGAGGCTTACCCGTGCTACTGTAGGCAACTGTATCATAGAACAGAATCATAGAATTGCCTAGGTTGGAAGGGACCTTTCAGATCATCTAGTCCAACCATCAACCTAACTCTGACAAAAATCATCACTAAATCATATCTCTAAGCACTACGTCTGCCCGTCTTTTAAATACCTCTAGGGATGGTGATTCAACCACTTCCCTGGGCAGCCTGTTCCAATATAATTTTTGTAGTGATATTTACTGTAGATAACATTACAGACCATTCAGTAACCTCTAGGAATTTAGTCTCATATCTTCTGACTAATACCTTTTAGACAAGCATGTATTTCAGAACTGACTCAGCAGAAAGCATATGGCTACAATGAGTATGAACGCCACTTATCATGACATTAGTAATGGTGCTCCTGGTTTGGGTTCACATTATTGTTAGATTTGTACGCACAATTCATTTCTATTGCGGAGAAACAATGGCATTCAATTGGTATTATGAGCAGTTTGGAAAAAAAAAAATTAATCCTCAGAGGAAAAAAAAGAATTATCGTCTAAAGCACACAGTGCCAGCACTTTAGAAGGTGACTTCCACAAAAAGAAAAAAGATTTGAGAATGGTTCTGTAATTAACTGTATCAGAGACTGACTCCTTCCCTCCTGTGTTCCTCATAGCTCTTAGAGCTCTGTTTGTTTCTCAGAAGTATAATGACATGCTCTGAGGGGCTGAAAAAGCCTATTTCCTCTCTAGGCTGAGAGCAGAAAGATGATGAATGCTTTGGTAGTGCGCTGCTAATGTGCTGATCTCAACACCGAGGGAAAAAACAGATCTTTACAAAGATACAAAATGGAAAGATTTTATAACCTCTTCATTAGTACTAATGTTTGTTTTCAGTATTCTATGTAGTAATTTTTTTCTTTTCTGAAGAAAACTATAGCTTCTTCACAAGTTGCTTTGCCCTGTTGGTTTTCATAGTTCATTTTTCATGGAAAATCTCATACTAGAGACAGAAGATGTTCAGGTCAAACTCCTGGCTGCTATGAAATGCACACTAAATGCTAAGCATGCGTGCTGGTGGGTATTTGCACTTACCCATCAAGCTAGGATAAACTGTTAGCAACCCTGCAAAGAATTGCTAAATATCCTGCAAGGTGGCATCTCTGAGTTCCTACAGTACATGCAGTGTGGCTGTTTGAATAGTTTTTAAAAAGGCAAGAGCAGAGAAGAAGTTAGGTGTGGGTAAAGAAAAGCAGAGCTGTGTACATGTGTCTGAGGAGGAGAGTGTTTCTCCTCTTCTCTGGCTTATTTCTTCCCCTGTGTATGGCCTTTTCCCCATTTCCCACACATCTCTGTCACACAAGGTTTGAAACGGCTCTCCCCGTTGCTCTCCCTTGCGCTCTGTGAAATAATACTTGGGTCAGGAGGGGTCAGTTTTAGCAATGGCAGGGATCAGCCACCACAGGTCCACCTCTGGTCTAGGTTTTCACCATGGGCTACCATCTTTGAATCGACAGGCTGCTAAAGGACGTCCGCCCAACTGCTCCCTGATGGCATCTTAAGCTCAAGATCCCCACGCTGCATTCTTGCATTCGTTCTAATCGAATGGTACCTGGAAAAATAAACCCTTTTTGATCACACGCTCTTACTGTAACACCTACAGGCTACTGTGACAACCACTTTCTAAATACCCTGAATAGAACATAATGTTTTTGTTATTCTTCTGAAAAGGGATCAGAAAAATGACTTGGTACATTGCCTTCTCTGAATTCCCGTTTTCTGTACAGCAGTTTAAGCCTATGCACAGATGCCTCTGTTTTTCTAGTTTACCTTTTCAAATCTTTATATCATCTGAATACACAAAGGAAATGTTTCTTTCTGCCTTTTTTTCACACCATCCTATGTATCATGTAAGGAGAAAGAAATTACCAAAATAAGACTGAATAGCAGATCTTGTTTTGCAGCCACTCGCCAAGCTTAGAGCTGGGTCTGTTTTCATCCTGGCCGTTATTTCCTGTGTGATGCTGAATGGGGATGAAGAGCTTTTCTAGCATTCACCATTTTGGTTAACTCTAATTTGTTGAACGGGCAGGTCCTCTAATAGTGGTTCGAAATATTTTGTGAATTTGTGCCTGATGGCATGATGTAGCTCTAATAGTGATCCCAGTGGGAACAGATGAGGAAAAGAGTCTATAAATTACCACTAAGCTGTAGTCATATCTGCCAGATTTCTGAAAGCCAGCCATTACTCTCGCTGATCTAGTGGAGATATGAATGCCCTCAGCTGATGGCTTGTAGCAGCCTCACCTGGGGGGCTCAGAAGTATCTGGTGAATCAAAGAAGGGCAGCCACAGCTGTGGGAAAACTGTGGGCTTTTGAGATGCCTGTGTGAAACTCAGTACAGATCAAGGCAACCAGACAGATAAAATGGGTGATATCTTATTTTTTCTTTTTTTTGAAATGTCACTTTCCTGTGCTGTCCATAGAGCTCCATTTACTAATCTTCAAAAATGGATTATGCTGCATAGTAAATGGTCAGTGTAAAACAGTTAAAAATAACTAAGTGATGCCACCTGCTGTCTTAAAATCTTATTTAATATTACATTTGATGACTGAATTGTTCTCCTAAGAAGAAATGGAAACAGCCTACACTGAGTATAATGTCAGAGCTGTGACATGCTATCTGAGCCATATCGAAGTTATGCATTATAAATATTGATTGTGATTAAGTACAGTAGACTATAGAATGTCAGAAGGAAATGTGATGCTAGCGTCAATCCAAATAACTCCTCAGGGAATCTACTTTGCAAATAACTAGAGATTTTTTCAGGATGGTTTGTTTTTTATATGTATTTCTGAGAAGAATATGTAGAATCCTGTGGAATAAAGAGTAGGTTGGAAGAACATGGCACACCATCCCTTTGAAGTGTATGTTTATTAAAATTTATTTGTTATGTAGTGACATGCTTCACGTTATGTCTATATTTAGTACAACTTGTTATCCACAATGACTTTACTTCTAGGTGCTTTGTGGAAAGAGTTAACCTGACCATGGACTTCAAAGAAGTTGACAACCACATTTGTGTAAGACGTATTATTCAAAGAGAGTTCACCCATCATCTCTTAAAGGTAGAAGAGATCATAACATTTAACAGTTGAATGTATACACTAAACTGACTTTGAAGTGAAGTTGGCCATGGACTACAATGCTCAGCCTTGAAAAGTAGCTCATTCGGAGAACATCGAATGATTATTTATTTCATGTATGTATAGGCATTGTTAGGTTGGTTGGGGTTTTGACAGCAAGAGTTAAGGATGTATTTTCTTCAAATGCAGCTATGCTGGATTGCAGTTCACAGGCTGCCACTTAATGAAACAGTGAAACATCCTGGACTGATCTAAAGGTCCTGCAGTCAGCAGTGCTTAGCCAGGTATAAATGGGTGTGGAACCAGAGAGACAGGATTTGTCCTAAGCATTTAGCTCTTTGTCCCTTTGTTTCTTTTGGTAAAGATCTGTAAAGCACTGAGATAATATCAATTTCCTGTACTTTATTTTCATTTTAGTGAAAATAATCTGAACTCTGTGAAGTACACCATAGATGCCAGTATTGCAGTGGCCTGTAACTTCTTTTCCTGAATGGATACGCCTCATGTAGTGTGGCATGAGAATAAGGATATATTTGGATGTAAATGTATGTAGAACCACAGTCTGATAATGAAACATACAATTTCTTGTGGTTGTTGTTCTTTTTGGTTTTGTTTTGTTTTTTTCAAGTATTGACACTGCAATGATGTGTATTTCTGCTTGTGTGTTAAAAGATACACAATCTGTGCTTTCTTAGGCTTTTACAGAGTTTAATTTTCATCACAAAATTAATCCAATAACTAAATATTAATTTTCAGATGTAGTACACTAAACCTCTCCCATTCAAACACTAAATAATGGAAATCCTTCAGTTGCTCTCTCCATCAGGACTTGGGAGTGTATCTGCAAGATTCACAAATGCTCAAACCAACAGTGAATTAATCTCACAACTAATGACCCCTAGAAAAGTCATACTTTCCAGCTGCCTTTTAAATCAAAAGGTCTGCAAATGAGTGTAGCACAGTGCACAGTCCTCATAGAATTGTACGTGCAAATGTACTGTTGTTGATGTAGCCCTGAGTGGGCATGAATTGTAAACTGTGTGTTAGGCCTTAAATTGGCATAGTTGCCAAACAAGCAAGAGAGGAAAAAAAGGACCTAATTTTGATAATATTATCTGAGTTCCTATTATATTTCCAGGGCAAATGCTACACTCCTAATTAGAGCATCAATAACAATTTGAGGAAATGTTATGCCCTTGGCTGTAGAAAACCTTACCCGAAGGAAGCAGTAGATTTAAAGCTCTTGTTGGAAAAAGCAGGAGGAGATTTTATTCCTCATGAAAACTCAAGGAGCTCTTGAGATGATGTTTTAAGGGAGTTGCAAAAATGTACTCATGTTCTAATTAGCACATACTTCTTAGGGAACGATGACTGGCTGTTAACAAAGTTTTTCTGGAAATGCTGAGGACTTTGGATAACGCGTGTCTTCCACCACTCCAGGCTGGCTGTATGTAAAACTGAACTGCTTTATAGCTACAGGATAACGCCGTGTCAGGATGGCCGGAGTGCTTGTGGTTCTGTAAGGTGATGTGGGAAGTGGAGTATGGATTAAAGATATGGATGATGGGAAGGAATGAGCAAGAGGTAGGGAAGGAAGTGCAGCAGTAGTATTGGGGATGCTTAGATTATGTGCTTGGCTAAATAAATAACTGGTCAGAATCATCGGGAAGATTGCTGGGTCAAAACATTTTTTTTTCTCTGTTCTGTTTTCTTTGTCAGTGTGATACCAGAATGTTTAATTTCACACACAATGTTTCTCTGCAGCCTAAGATTTGGATGATGAATACCAGCTTTTCAAGGAAGCGTCGGGCTTGTGGGATAGGTTGCAAGTCTGGTGTAAGATTTTACTGACTTGGGAAGATTTTCCTTAGTCCCTTCAATATTACCCTGGTTTATTATCTCAGGTTATTTCTCTAAGCCTGCTTTGTGAAAATTCTGTTGTGCTGAGTTTCCTTACATGATGTAACAATTTAAATAAACATAGTGGTGTGATCAAAGTGGTGTGACTTCAGATCAAAGTTAGGATTCAGTCTATACTTGAGATGATTTGCAGTTTAAAAACAAAGCTCCATGCGTAGTTTGTTGTCAGTTTATAAAATAATAGAGTTATTTCCATTTACCAGTCCAAGCAGATAGAGGTATTAGGCCAATAAGCAACATTTGGTTATTTTTTTTAAAGCATAATCTTGCATTAAGGTAACTTTTTGTGCTTGTTAGAGTGAAACTCAGGCAGCTAAAGTTAGATATTCTTCTGAGGAACCAGAATACTTTTTCCAGTTCAATAATTTTCTATTGTTTACTTTCCTTTTGCTTCTTGCTTCAATTTCATCACACAGAGGAAAACACTAGCTTCTTTGAATAAAGCAAATATATTTGTAGGTACTCTTATTTCCTTACTCTCTTAAAATGGGTGTATTTCCTTTCCTTCCCAGCAGTGTTGCAAAATGTATGAACAGTTCAGCAGTGTATGCATGGCTGCTTCTAAAAGCAGGGGGGAGGAAATAACCTTTGGCTGCAGCATTTAATTTGTCTGGTTTGTATGTGCGGTGCTTTGTAGGGACCATTAACAGTAGCTCTTTGGAGAGTGTAAATTACAAGAAACTGGGTGTTTATAAAGTTTCAGAAAATGTCCCTCGATGCATGTGCATTGTAAGGTATTTATTAATCTGTTTAGGTAGTTGCTGTCATTTGTTAAATTGCCAAGCATTTAATTGTAGTTTGTATCGTCAGATCTGGACTCCATCCAGCATTGGTGTTTCCCACTTGTAATGCATTTGAGTTTAGAGACTTGCGTGTACGCTGTGGGAAATTAAGGCCAGAGACTGACAGTGGCTGTGGTGGTGCCCCTTGGGGAAGAAGTTAGAGCTGATTTATACTGTCAACTTAAGGGAGGGGGAAAAAAAAATGTAGTCACAAACCAAACCAAAACTCTACCCTGTTAAATTTATACTCTCTTTCTCTATTTCTAGTTGCCCTGGTATTTTCAAGCATAATCTCTTTTTGTCTTCCGTATAGTGTCTTTTGTTAATTATTTAGCTACTTGCCAAATTTACAGCATGCTGGAAGACTGGGAGAGGAGCAGTTAAACAGCGTGCTGGCTATGACAGCAGAAGCATTAAGTAGATCCAGGTTACAGCAGTTCAGGCTGTAGCGGTTTGGTAACTGTTTAGCAGTCTTGACTTGCAGATCTGTCTTCATATCTCCAGTGTCATAACTTAAAACTTTAGGAAAAGAAGATATAAAGCAGTTCATCTTTTATCTCTCCACAGTACTGACTTCCTAATGACATATTTATAGCTGCTAGTAAGAGCAGAGTGGAGTTAGTTTTTACAGACTCAAAGAAGTTTAGTGGTGTTATGCATATAGTAATTTATAATTCAATGTTATAAATTCAAATTCGTCTAGGTATGATATGATCTGATGGCCACAGCCTTAGTTTAGTGTATGATACAGTGTGTGTATGCGGCGGTAGCACTCTGCTTAGAGAACTAGAGTCTTCAACGTCCCAGACCATTGCATGATAAATCTTCCTGCAGCTGCCCTTCCCGTCCCTGCGCTCGCACTTGTTTCAGTCACTTCAGGTTTGTGAAGGCTCACTGGAAGAGTGGATTTTTACAGATTCCTGCTGACCCAGGATCTTGAGGGAAATGTAGAAGTCCCCAAATGTGGGAACAGAACCTGCAAGAATCTGTAAACTTGGCTAGAGAGAGAAAATGACCACATCCATTAAAACATGAGATAATATATCTCCCACGCACTGAAAAAAAAACAACCAAAAATGCAAAACCAGACTATGTGAAAGCAGATCTAGTATGTTTAAAAACAGCACTGTATGTGTTTCTATTTTAAGATTATTTAACATAAATTGATGTTATCTAACTCCACATGTCTCCTCTGAGGGAATGTCATCCTGAGTGCACAGAACATGCACATCAACTTGAAAGAATAAACAACTCTTCTTTGCCATTTTCTCTGAAAAGTGAAGACGGGGAAGAGGGAACACAATTTCCCCTGCTACCTTTAACTCCTTCCCCAGGTCAAGCATGTGTCATAAGCAAGCAAACAAGCAAAAAGAATTTTGTATTGGAACAAACAGGGGGGAAAGGGTGAGCTAAAGCCCTTGAAGATATCTCAGCTTCTGAAACATCTTGCCACTTTGCATCACAAATCCTCCCAATGTTCCGAATTTTGCACTGTATGAAGGCCACCTGGAAACCTCTCAATGGTACTTCTCTGTTAAGCCTTGGGATGAGGTGGCCTTCTTCGGGAGCCGCATGGGAATGAATCTCCTTGCTGAAATCCAGAAGGTTGAGGATGGATGAAAAACACAGTGGAACAACACCCTGGTTTTAGTAAGCACCAGGGTTCCTGCTTTTCCAGTTTCCCTTGGACCTGGCAAGGGCACAGAGGCTATTTTTGAACTGTCTAGACTGTTCTTCTGAAAAGAATCTCCTCTTCCTTTTCCTCTTCTGGTTATTGGTCATCAGGAAGAAGGGAGTTAGCAAGTCTATTTGTGAATTTGCCCGCATGCTGAGCCCACATAAATGTTTTACAAAGCACGTTTATAGAACTGATGGAAGAGCACATCTCTTCAAGAGCCATGCATTTATAAACCTGACTTGTGTGTAGTTTAATCAGTCCAGAAGGCTGACTACCCAAGTAAATTTTTACATGACATTTTGTATTAAGGTAAAATCCACCCCCCCCAATTTAGCTTTAAAAAGTTAGTACGTGGACACAAAGATAAAATGCGATTCTTATATTTAAAGTTCACATTTCCAATAATTAATTATTGGAATTATTATTATTGATTATTCCAACGATTGATTACTTTGCCAATGGGCACAGCTTGTTTGCTCTGTTGTCTTCCTGACCCTTTAGGTGAGACACTTCATGTTAGAGACAGATGGTGGGACAGGTAGATAACTTGGAAGGCATCAGTATATCTGCCCACTGGCTCTGAAACGTGGCTGGAAGGATGATGCTGCCCCTCTCACCGTTTCCCTCTTGGCTGCTCTCTCACCACTGAAAATCTTGCTACTGCTTCTCTTTCTTCTGAAGGTGCGTCTCCCTACTGTTGACTTTTTCTCTTTTTCTTTTCCTCTTCTCTCCCCAGAGAATAATATAGGAGCGTTCTCTATTCGTTATGTGTGAGTATATATGTGTTTATACCTTCAGCGCTGTGAAAGGTTGGTTGTGAAATGGTTTTGAAACAGCTTTTCAGACAATCTGATATGGTAAGAGAGAGAACCCTTCTCACAAATGTCACCCTTTTGTAGTCTGAGACTGTTATAGCTTTTAATTAAATGGGGTTGCTTCATCAAAGCTAACTGGGGTTGGAAGTCGCTGTGGATTGCTGCATTCTGGGTACTTGGAAACCTCTGGGAGTTGATTTTGTTGTAGCATGGAAAATCCACCTAAAATGACAGTCATCATCCAGTTCCGAGTTGAAGAGGGAGGCGATGGTCGATGGTGTTGGCGAGGGACACAGTAAGTAGAACACTTTCTTTCTTTTCCCCTTGAGCGTTGCCTGTCAGGCTGGCCGGTCCAGCCTCCCTCTTTTCCTCTGCTCTCCCCTCTGCCCAGCTGTGTCCAGCTGCTGCTGCTTTTCCTGTGCCTACTCTTGGTGGGGTGTTTGCCGACAGACCAAACTCTGCTCTGCTGTCTCTGCAGATAACTGTATCTGACAGAACTGGTCGTGTTTAGACAGGAAATTGAGCTCAAGTATAATGCTTGGCTAGTGTGACTCTGAACTCATCTGCTTTGTGGCTGCTTTGGTGGTGGACTTGGCAGTGCTAGGTTTACGGTTGGACTTGATGATCTTAAAGGTCTTTTCCAACCTAAACGATTTTATGATTCTGAGATTAGTGTGTTTTGCATAGAAGCTCATGGCATGTGTCCATCCAGATGTGAAAAATGCTCTAAAATTTTATTCCTTGCAGCAGAAACTGTTATTGTTATTATTACTACAACTATTATTGTTAACATTTGGACAACCCACTTTTAATGACCTGATCCATGACAGTAATTCAAATGGTAACTATAACTTTCCTAGCAACTCAAACATGAGGGAGGAATAGATGCCACAGCAGCTAAGAGTCCAAAGGGGAACAGGGAATGGCCAGAAAAATATTACCCCTTTAAACATTCACAGATGTATTTTGTAGAGCATGCTATATAGATGTATAAGGTATGTATGTGTATACATAAGCAGTCATAGTTTAAGACAACCTAATTTTTGTAAAGATCATGTTAACAGTGAGTAATCCAGTGTCAATTCGGGGTGACTTGATTACAGACAAGCAACTGAAATAGCAGTTTTGCTGAAGTTTTTAAAATAATTGGTTTCTGGAAATAAGTTTGTTGCTCATTTCTCACAAGCAGCTATTTTTCTGGTGCTTTGTGTGTGTTGGCAAGGTAAAGCAATATACATGCATCTGCCTAGTAAGTTTCTGTTGAATTTACAGTGTTGAGGTTTATTTTTAAGAAAAAGCAGGTGTTATTATGTATCATATATAGTTTCACAGGGAATTTAAGATTGATGGAATCATGCTTAGTAAGGACATTTGATGAAGTAATTTCCTCTCTGAGCTCCAGAATATTTCTTCCCAGGACGAAGCTCAGAATATATTACATTTTTGAGTGTATACACGAGTGGAGTCCGCATCTCGACACCACAAGTGACATCAAAGCTTGCTACTCATTACATGGTAACAGTGATGGTGCTGTTTCACCTTCCTTTCTCCTTTCATGTTAAACAAATGCTAATCATATTTTAGTATCTCAAGATTGCTTGTCAGTTGTTCATGTCTAATTGCCCACATTCTTCACCTGGATATTGCATAGAATCATAGAATCGCTTAGGTTCGAAAAGACCTTTAAGATCAGCGAATCCAACCGTTAACGTAGCACTGCCAAGTCCACCACTAAAGCATGTCCCTGTGCACCACATCTGCACGTCTTTTAAATACCTCCAGTGATGGCGACGCAACCACTTCCCTGGGCAGCCTGTTCCAATGCTTGACACCCCTTTCAGTGAAGAAATTTCTCCTAATACCCAGTCTAAACCTCCCCTGGCACAACTTGAGGCCATTTGCTCTTGTCCTATCACTTGTTAGTTGGGAGCAGAGACCGATCTCCATCTCTCTACAGCCTCCTTTCAGGTAGTTGTAGAGAGTGATAAGGGCTCCCCTCAGCCTCCTTTTCTCCAGGCTGAACAACCCCAGCTCCCTCAGCCGCTCCTCGTAAGACTTGTGCTCCAGACCCCTCCCCAGCTTCGTTGCCCTGCTCTGGACCTGCTCCAGGACCTCAATGTCTTTTTTTGTGGTGAGGGCCCCAAAACTGAACATAGTATTCGAGGTGGGGCCTCACCAGTGCCGAGTACCGGGGGACAATTACTTCCCTAATCCTTCTGGCTACACTGTTTTCTGCACTGATCAAATTCTGCATTCAGGTAACCAGGGGAAAGTGTTAATTACTGAGTAACATTCTGATAGCTAAGTTCTCTAAAAGATAGTGAGGGATTTTTCCTTATTTTAAGCTGTATTTTTCTTTTAGTGAAATGCGTTGTGAGTCAAGCCTAGTTCAGAAATGCCTCTAAGACCATTCCTTCTCTTTCTCTTCCAAGCCTGCTGTCCTCTCTCTGTCCTTTCTCCTCATAATTGTCAAGCTATTTACCACTAAATTCAGGCTCTGTAACTCAGTTGTGCTTGATCTTTTGTCTTTTCCAAGGCTTGTTACAGAGTTTTCCGTTGCGTGACCAGCAATGTTTCCATCACAGTAACAAAGTGTAGGCGTTTCTCCATGGGTAAATACCTAGTGGTTCTGTGTCGGAGACCAACATTTTGGGCATGGGACGGGAACGTGCCTAACTGTAGGATGGGATGGATGCTGAGGCAGCCCTTACTTTGTGACCCAGTAGTCCCAGGCGTTCCTGTGCACTTACCCGAGCAGATGTGCACTACGGACTCCATGGGGAGGGAGCTGGCATTTTGTCATGAAAGCGGTGCCCTTCCAGCCGTGTGGCTGGGAAGGGACTGTGAAGCCTCCAGAAGACAGAGTGGCAGAAAACGAAAAAGGGTGAGTGATCCAGACAAGCGTTTGGGCAGGCCGGATCCGAGCTGTTGTAGCCGGAGCTTCCCTGCTCTTACGTGCTGTGTTACAAACATGGGCAGGTCCATACATTGATGTCACGGTATAACGGAAGCTATAGTCAGCCTTCTGTCTTCTCACAGTACCAAATTAAATTTGACTAGGGAAATTCTCTGTTGATTAAGACTGATATTTTGGGAACTGATATTATAGTTACGTTCTAACCATCGCTCGGAGCTGGATTCCTTCCTGTAAAGAGAAAGAATTGACTTATTTCACCATTACAGTTCTTTAGTTCTTCAATAAATGTTCAAGATCTTGCCGTCTCATAGTGGTTTCCTCCATCATAATGTTGACTTTATTATTAAAATACGATTATACTGTGCTTTGTTGCAGTACAGGTTTTTATTTTATTTTATTTTATTTTATTTTATTTTATTTTATTTTATTTTATTTTATTTTATTTTATTTTATTTTATTTTATTTTTAAATTCTGGAAGTTCCTGATAAACGCTTCCATATTCTAATGGTAGTTGTTATCTGCAAGAGGATGCATGCTACTCTGCTTGCAACTGCAAAAATACTTTCTTTGGATCGAAATTATATTCTTCACTATAAAATTTTTAAGCTGGTAGGGGGTGGGGTTGTTTGGTTTTTGGTTTTTCACAAACTTTGTCTCTGAAGGAGGTGCAGTAGAAGCTGTTCGTGCAATTGCAGTGCATCACCTTTAAGGAGCAGCAGCTCCTCATATAAATGGAGAGAATGAAAATCCAAAGAATGAAAGAAAAAAAAAAATCCCTCTTTCTCAAGAAATTGACTTGCCTTTTTGCTTTTTCACCTTTGCCTTTTTGGTACCACCACAGGTGGTAATATGGGAAAATCATTCCTAGTTTAAGCTTTCTTAGATTTCCTTGCCTTATCCTGAAGCTGTTTATGCCTCTTCAATGCTGTCAATCTTTTGGTTTAGAAACTTTAAAAAAAAATACAAAAAAGAATAACCTAAGGGCTTGTGCTACACTGTATGACTCATCATGCTTTTTTGGGGAGGAGGAACTTGCTGTATCCTGGTACGTACTCAGAAGTAGGCAAGCTACCAGGCTCAGACACTTGAGGTTTTTTTTCCTCCTATCAGGCCGTATGCACTCAAGCTTCCTGTCTCAGGAAATGGGTATGAACTTCTTTCTTTCTCCCTTAGTCCCTGGTTTTTTTTTTAGCTGAAGGGAGCTGAGTTTCTAGTCATCGGCTCCAGGAGTGGGATATGTGGGATAAGAGGTTCTTTTTGGTTTGTAGCTAAAGCAGAACTCAGAAGAAAATATTATCAAATATTTGCTTGTTCTAAAGAACAGGTTCACTTTATTATTTACAGGTGAACAAAGATGATGTCTCTCAAATTAAAAATATGAAGTTATAAGACATTAAAGAGAAGTATTTTAAAATCTGTCTCTGTAGCCAAGTTAGTTCCTCTTCCACGTTTTATAATTCCTGTTTTTTAAAGTTTCCGTTTGTTTATATATGGATAAAACTTGACTTAAACATGTGTCCCTTTACAATAACTTGTAGTAAAATACTGTAATGTTTGATGAGGCAGAGCTACATTATCATTATTCTAAAGCAAAAGAATTTGGATTAAATATGTGCAGTACTGAAAATGAGATAAGCTGACAATAGAAAATACTATTGGAGCAGCAAAAACATGATACAATTCATAGTGTACCATGAAACATAAAGCTGTAGATAGTAGAGGAAGCATTAAGAGAATATTCATAAGCCTCTTGCTCAATGGCTGGTCCTATCAGTGGTCTACCATATTTAAAATGCTATATTTAAAGAGGGTTGTATAATATGGACATTTTTGTATATGGCTGTAGTACTAGCTATGTCTCTGTCTCTCTCTCTCTCTTTTCTTTTTTTTTTTTTAAGAGCGCACTGGAGTCCCAAATGCATCCATTGCTGTCAAGGCATAACTACAGGTATAAACCAATGCAAGAATTGCCACTCAAGGCAGCTTAAGTAACACTCAAATACTCACATCATATACAATGTCCCACTCTTGAGGTGAAGCTGCAAAATCATCAGCAGAAGGTGCTGAGCACTGATGAGCAAGGACCTTTCCCATTTTGTGTGACAGTGGCAAGGAGAACGCATCTTTCTGTAATCCTTGGTTTTAGGCAAATTATGATGAACTGCCTCCGTCTATGCAGCACGCATAATTTGCAGTTGGTGGGTATGCCTGTTGTGAGCGTACAGCGCAGGTAAGCTTCCCCCACAGCTGAAACCTGAATATATGTGCACGCAGTACACAGTATAGAGTAGCACTCTGAAAGCCATTTCTCCCAAACGCATGCAAGATGGGTCACGGACAAACGACGATGGAAGGTGAATACAAAGGCAGAAGGGATCCAGGTGCTCTCAGCCCATACATCATTCTAGCACAGAAGGTACATGTTTGTGCTTTCTGCCGGAGCGGTTTAATATCTGCCTGCAGCTGTGTGACCCACGCTTTATGGCTGTTGTAGACAGAGCACCATAATGGGTACTGTGAATGCTTCCATTTCTCTCTTAACGTAGATCAATGAGGTGCCTTGAGTCAACTGAAGAACGGAACGGAGATGTTAAATAACGGCTAGCTCAACTAGGAATTGCCAGCTGTAAAGTGGTAATGAATTTCGAGGGTCAGTAACGTCTCAATCCAGTCCGCCCACATCTGTGAAAGCGTGCCTGCTTACGGCTTCGTGACAGCCTGGATATTTTTTATGTTTATGATGAAGATCCCTGGCGAGATTCCCGAGTAATCTTCGCTGCTGGATTGATGGGGTGGAATTGCTTGCTTTGCTTTATAGTTAAGCACACTGTAGCTAATGAGGCCCTACTCTGTTGCACCTTTTTTGGATGTAAATCTGTCAGTTCTGGTTTTGGAACCTTAGGAACTACAGCAGCCCTGGTTTACAGCTCTTGGTTTCTTTGTTTCAGCCCAAGTCTGACATTCAAAATGTCACAAGGTGGCCTCGAGCTGCTGGCTGCACTGTGTGTCTTCATTCTGTGTAGAACATCTACAGATGCTAAGCAGTAGTAAAAAGCAAATGGTATCTGGAACTTCCTTCAGGAATGTTCATTAGCATAGTAGCCTGAGCCCTTGTCATTCAAGTGCATGTGTCTGGATAAATTATGGGATGCCATAGAAATAGGGGATGTGGTGAAAGAGAGGCAGTAGAAGTGTGAAAGGAAGAGTGGGCACAGGAAAACGAAGCTGCTTAGAGTGTCTGCTCAAACATAAGATGCAAAAGAGACCAGAAGAAGAACGAGGGTACGGGAACAGTCCAACAATCTCTTCAATGCAGCAAAAAAAAAGTCAGCTGGTTTGGGATTTCTGATAGGAAGGTCAGCCCCCAGTGCCTGCTTTCAGCTATTGCTCTTGGTGAGCAGAGGTGGGCTGGAGTAAGGACGTCCCTCAGCGCTCCTCACCTAATGGCGGGGAGTGATTGCCATTAGCCTGGGGAGCACAGATCGGTTCAGCGCTTGCAGTTCAAACCACTGATTGTGTGTCACTGCTCCCCGGAGTCAAGTGACCTTGTTTATGCTATGTAGCTGGGCCAGTGTGCAGCAGTTTCCACTGTAAACGCTCATAGAAAGCTGGTTTCAGGGTATGCTTGTGCATATTACTTCACAATTAATATTGTACGGACACACACAGACTAACCCCTCCTCCCATAGTTGCCTAAGTGCTTTCTGGTAGTGTAGGCAGGACAAGTACATTTTGTACATTTTTGGTTCATTTTTGCCATGTCAGAGGAACAAGTGAGTTGGTAGAAAGGAGTGAAGGTGATATTTAGGGAACTGAAGAAACAAACTGCAAGGTGAAGTGGCTGGGTAGCTCAGACCCTTCTAGAAGAATCAAAAGTAATTTTAAGTGGAACCATTAATCCCCCAGTTTATAAGACACTTCACAGGAAAATTATGGTAAAACTACTATAGGAAAACATAAGTATATCCAAGTCTGAAATTGTTTTGAAAGTGTAGAATTTTTAAATATTCCTGAATACAATCTGTGCAATACTACAATGCTGTCTTTTCTAGACAGCAATTAAAAATAACCGTCCCATTAGGTATGAGAACAGATTTGTTTGCGTTAATAGTTTCTACAACCAAAACCAGTTAGGCATGAGAATATTTTAAGCATCAAATTCTGGTTAGAAATAGAATGGAGATTGAGGGGAATGCTGGGGATTGAGGGAGGTAAGAAGGTGGGAAGGACCTCTCTTCTACTGTACAAACATCCTGCCCTGGGTAGTGTCCTTGAACATGTAAGAGCTTCCCAGGGATCTTTGCTTATCATTAATATTGGCATGCTGCACAAAGGGGAGGAATATGTTTTTCACTTTCTCATGAGATTTTCTTTAGTAGTGTGTGGTTTGTCCTGTTTCTGAGAGAGCTTTCTCAAGGGCTCTCTTTACGCCAAGGGTTTCCAGTCTCTTTTTTTTTGGTTTGTAGCGTACTCAAATCTGTCCAGTGGAGAAGAATTTCAGCCAGTTGGGAGAAGGCTTGTTCTCCTTGATGACAGAGCAGGGATCCCCTAGGAATGACTGAGAAGTGGTGGTTGTGGAGCGGGGTTGGCTCTTTAGGTGCTGGGTAGGAGACGTGTCTTTGACTTCGTCTTTTCTGACCTAGAGATGTTGCAATGTGGGTCTTATGAGATGTTGTCGCCGTTGCGTGTGCCTTTCCCAAGAGGGAAGGAATGACAGAGGGAGTGACATCCGACAGATGTGTAGGCATTTTGCATAATGCTGGAAGATAAAGTGAAGAAATAAACTGCATGGAATAGTGTTCTCTATAACACAGAGAAAAAAGAGGGGGGCGGGGGAGCGAGAAGAGGTAGAGGCAGGGAAAAAAGTGGGAATTTTAAGGATTTCAGGTAATTGTCTCTATGGAAGCATACCTTGGAGCAAAAGCCCTGTGAAGGGTTTGTCAGCGCCTTGGAGAGCCTCTTTCTTTTTAAACAACATGAAAGTGCCAGAAACTGTGTCCTTCTGTTGAGGAAGGACTGTGTTGTATGTGAGTGTTTTGGAGAAGTTCTGTATCTTGGAGGAAGAGGAACCAGAGTGTGGTTTGACAGTTGCTACAGCAACTAACGTTTTTTTAATGGAAGGCAAGGATAAGTGATGGTATAAAGTCTTGTGTAACTGACGTACCTTCCCCCGCTTACTGCCAATTTTCCAGTATATTAAAACAATAAGTAATTTATGAGTTCGGCTGAGAAACGGCTCTTCGTTTGCCCAGCTCAGACGCATTTGCGAGACTGCGTGATCTTTATGGAGACAGCAGAGAAGAAACTATTTACACACCGGAAAGGAAGGATTCAAGCACCTCTGAAAAGTATACTTTGCAAGGGAAAAATGCATTCCTCGTTCTGCCTGAAGAAATTTTTTTTAGATGTGGATGTCACTGGTCTGAGCCTTCTTTATCTCATAGCTTCCTTTCTTCTCATCCTCTCCTTTTCCTCCACCATGATTATTTTTTGCAAAGTTATTTAAACTCTCTTTGGTTACCGTGGAGTTATTTTTTTAAAGTAGGAATGATTACGTATTATAGAGCAAATGACAGATGATGCAAACTCGTGGCAGGAGGGGAATTCTGCTGGCCCTCCCCGCAGCAGTGTTGCAGAACCAGTCCTGGCATAGACGTGCTCCGGTTAACTACTGTCCAGGGAGAGAGTTTAACCCTTGTGATTTTTTTAGGACCCAGCTGGCTGCTGACATTTGGGAGGAATGATACTAGAGCAGAAACCACACATCGCATCCCAGAGTATACAGATGCTCACTTTAAGACACAAAAGAGTATTTTAACCTGACCTTTCTTTCACCAATTTAAGGTTGCATATTTACATTTAATGATGGTTTCAGTTTTACTAGTGAAATTTGGGGGCGTTTTACAGCTTAATTTCAGGGGAAGACAGTTTGGCTAATATTCTGTGGGTTTTTGCAAGTCTTGGACTGCAAAGGGTCACTTATATAGCACTTTGCCTCCCCCTTGGGTTCTCTATGTATGATCAGAATTAGTTAAAGGCAGAGTTAAGGTTACCGATTTTAATTAAAGAGTAAAGATTAAAGCATTAAGCCTCTTTATAAAATGAAACATAAATATGAACAGTTTTGGAATCTTAAATGTAAGATTACGCAATTTTTACACCAGTACTAAAGTCCTGTTTTCATGAACCAAATGTGTTTACCTAGCTCTTTAGAAGTAAGATTTATGTTGCAGGTGCCCTTGCTAGTATTTTGAGGATTAACAACTCATAACCAGAGCTCCCCATTTTGCTGGTTTGAATCCTGTGTTTCATTTTGCATTAAAAAAAAAAAAAAAAGTTACCTTCGGTACAATTCATGACAATTTTATACTGTACACTTACTAAAAATTATGAGTGAGCTAAGAGCAGGTTTTCAAGTGAATGACACCGAGGTATTTAACTGGTATAAGTTCACTGCTCTTGAGTTGCTGAGAAGCAGTGCATGAAGCATGCACATTTTTTTGCACGGATGAGAAAGTAATAAACATTTGCTGCCAATTTTATGCATTTTTAAACTCAGTAGACATCTAGGTATTACCTTCTTGCCTTTCAGTAAGCCATTTTGTGGATTTGTGCGAGATAAAACAGGTAACTGAAATATTTGAAGTAAAGGGAAGACTGGCAGAAAGCTCTCTCTTTAGATACTCGTGTGCTAGTCACCATTTTTCACTCCAAGAGAAAATTGCAACGTTTGAAATCTGTGACATGAACGTTTTCCTCCTGTCTGTTCTTCCCTTCCTCCTGCAACCCTCTCCTCCTGCATCCTTCCCCAAATGTTGAGACAGCTCATCTTTTTTCTTTCTTTAACTCTCATTTGTCCCGGTGACACGACCCCATCTGCAAATCTCTTTTACGCTCACTCCTTCAGGCTTCCTCAGGGTCACCCTGCTGCAAGATTCTCCTTTACATCTCACCATCCTTCCCTTAGTGATACGAACCTGCTTTTGCCTCACTCGTCTTAAGCAGCGTGTTGTACTCTTGATTCTCTGTGCCATTCCGACTGCCGCCCATCTCTCTTCTCGTTTTCATGTCAAATTCATTGATTCAGCCACTCAGAGTTCTTTTTCTTCAGTTCTGTCTGGACTTCTTCCAGGCTGGCTCTCATCCCTTCCACTGCATCTGACTGTCCTCAACTGGCATCCCATGACTACCAACTAGGGCTGTGTTAGTAGAGGGACACCAGCAGAACTCCTAGTACTTGACTGATGTACGTTGTTTCTGCTCTTTAAAGTCACGCAAAATGGAAATCTTTCAGCACCACTGAATTGTTAGTGTGTAGGTGAAAGGAAGATACTTGATTTCCTAGGGAACAGATAAGGGTACCCTTGACATGAAGAACTATACATAACAGAAAATACCAAACCTTTTTATGCTTATATTGTTTTGAAATATGGAAAAATGTCTTGAGATAATGTGATGGTCAGCGAGTGATTACATATACAGTATGCAAACCTCCCATACCTTTGAAGGTATGATATCTCCCCTCAGCTGTATTTAACTGTTTCAGATAAGCCTCCTGCTTAATACTGTGGATTATGCTCTGACATGGAAGAGCATGCAGGTATTTATTTGATTATTTTTTTCCTGAAACTGGATATGCTGTTGCTTTTTTGATGCAATTCTTGGGTTTCTGATTCTCGGGTGCTTGGCTGGAGCGTGCTAACACTGACGACGGGCATAGGCGTGCAGCACACATTTGTAAATGGTCTGAATAACTAAACTTTGAGATTTACTGGGTGATTGGAGTATTACAGTGTCTCATTTAGCCAACCACTTCAGACTTTTCTTTAGATAAACTGAAGTTTTTCACCTGAGGAATGCTGGTATAATTTGAAAGCAAAAGGAAGTTACTTGTTCATCAGACTAATCAGTCATCACTGGCATCAGTAAAAATGGAAGGCTGAGACAAAAATATGTGAGTATATTCAGATAGGCCTTATCTGGGTTAATTTAGTGACCTAAGCTAGTGATTGTTAAAACCTTTTGGGCAAGGATATTACACATGTGTTTTGTCCTAGGAAACATAAAGGAAAAACACTGTTCTCTCTTTTCTTTTTCCTTTCTTTTTTTTTTTATCCCTTTGTTTCTTTTTTCCCCTCAGATCAGACAAGAAGTTATTCGCAGTTGTCTTGAAAGTGAATTCCTACTAAATGGCTAGCGAGCTACTATGAAGTACTTTTCAAAGTCACACTAAGCCAAAGATTTTTCTGACTTCATACTGATGGAATTACAAACCAAAGGAGTTGAACTGAATCTCAGTTTATGTAACTGATGGTAGTATTTTATTGTCAAAAAGTAGCACTCTTGTCTTCAACATTATTAAAGGCAGAAAACTGTAGTTTGGGAAACTGAACAGAATAGGTTATGGTCCATGTTTTCCAGCGAATGGCTCTCTGTGGTTCTTCAATGAAAGCAGGTGCTCAGCTGTAGCATTAGGAGGCTCCATGTGCAAAATTGTCCATAAATATTAAATTTAGGGGGCAAAATTCTGCCTTTGAAAGGGAAGCTGGCCTGACTGTGACTCAGCTCATAATTATGATAGGGTAGCTTTTTTCTCCAGTGTTTTGAAGTGTGTGTTAGCACTTGTCTTTCTGTAAGGTAGGTACACGAGGTCACCTGAGGCACCACTGCACTTTATAAGGTAGAAGGTAAATCCGATTTAGTTTGTACTGATTTTACTCAGTTAACCAGTTCATGTGATTCCTCTGGAGAGATGTATAAAACTGTAGGCATGAGTGGGTTTCTGTGCTTTAGTTTAGTGTTAGTGCATCCCTAAACGCACAGATTTAAGGTTGTTATATTTAAAACAGAAAAGAAAAAAAAAAACAAACACAAAAAAAGCAAAAGCAGTGAGGGTCTGTGCAGGCTGTAGGACCCAGCTCCATAGCAGTGAACACAACGGCGTCAAATGAGAGAGACCTCTCCTGTCTCCCAGCTGGCTCCGTGCAGGCTACCCTGTCCAAGGCTGAGCCTAACATCAAAGAGAGATGCTAAACCCTCCGCAGGCAGGAGAGGGAGGGAGCTGAGAGAGCGGTCACGGAGGCGATGCTCAAGGTGTCAGTGCAAACACTGACAGGCTGGGAAGGCTCAGAGAGACGTGGAGCCGGGGCTCTGCAGACTGCAGGGACAGCTTCTCCCGGGCGGACGCTGGTAAGTACCACCCCTTCCTAACCAGCTCCCTCACCTAAGGAGCGAGGCTTTGTGCAACAGGCTCCTTATCTCATGGCTAGCGGAGGGGTCACGCCATGAGGCTGTGGCCAGGAGGACGTGCCTTCCCCGAGGACTCCCTTGAGCATCCCTTGATCACATCCCATGAAGGAACACCCCCTTGGCGGCGTCAGGGTCGCGCCGTGGCCACCCTCCTGCGCGGGGGCTCCCGACGGAGACGCCTGGGGAGTGCTTGGTACGTGGGAATGCAGCGTGGGATGCCGGAGCTCGGCGCTGTATCGCAGGAGCCTCTTGAGGAAGCTCTTTTGTAGTGTGTGAAACCTGGCGAGTCAATGAGTGAGCTGTAGCCTTACGTAAGAGTGTAGTTAAAGAGTTAGCTGCAGATAAGGGGTGACTGAGATATGTTGACTTTTGCTATCGAATAATTGATGCTCTGCTAAAAGGAGTTGGTTTTGAATTTGTTGAATCAGCTGTGGTCATAGCCCGAGAGTGAAGCGTTTGACAGCTCCAGCCCTATTTGGACCAGTTGCAGTGGTTCTTGTTAGCCAGGACCCGGTCCAGTGTATGGAGAGTTATGGAGTGTTATCTCTGTTGCCTAATGTCTGCATATGATAACTTTTGGAGATGTGGGGCTGCACAAAAAAGATGGAAAGAAGTTCTGGTAGCTTTCTAAGAAAGGCACTCAGTTCTTTAAAGGAACGAGCTCACTTTGATATATGATATCCACGAGTGTTAGATGCGAGTCCAACCTTGCAGCACAAAGGGTTGCAATATTTCTTAACTCAAAGACATTTGGAGAGTTTTCAGTGAGGTCTGGCCTTTGTTTCTAAGTATTTATATGATCTGTGTTGCCAGGAATATTGATAGTTACATGCAGTTTTACAAGGAGGTGTATTTAGCGTTTAAGGTACCAACAGCAGTTGTGTAGGGGCTGTTGCTTCTTTACAGCAGTGCTTATTTACATTCACGGGTCTGGCAAGTCTTTCATCCTCTTTTGCCTTTCTGCTGTTTCCGATGCGTTGTGGCTAAGCAGTGGGTTTCTCACTGCCACCTTGCCTGTGCTGCGGAGGTGAGATGTCTGGACTGTGTGCATGTGAAGTCAGAGTGAAAAAAATTCTCTCACTGCTCTCACACAGAATGTGTGCTGCCTAGGTAGTTAAATATCTATCCATCTATTTGTGAATATATAGCATCTCTGCTGGGAGAAGCTTGTGTTTACACTCACTCGCTGGGAATCCTATTAGCAACACCAGATAGACCGAAATAGAGAGGAGCATCAACAACTGTACTTTTCAAGCTCACTGATGAACAAACCCAACTTCTGCCACCTAAGTTTGAAAGTGCAAGCCTCCTAACACAAGTTATGGAAAAACAGCAGCAATTTTTTCACCCATTCCCAGATGTGTTTGCCATGGAGCATCTTGATTAGCAAAGCCAAATTCTGACACATTGTGAAAATACTCATTTTTACTTTATCACACTATTGTAAACTCATGTGATTGGTTTGGGTGTTAATTTCTTCAGAGGTAAAAATCAAGCTGTGCTGTAACAGAGTGTAGCAGCTCTCAGCTTTTTGAGGGCTTCTGTAGTGCCAAGGTGTTGCTTTTCCCACCTGTCTGTAGAGGCAAGGCATGGAAGAGCCTTTGCACCTTGAAGTGAGGTTCCTTTTTGCAGAGGCGTGGGTCAGAGCTAATTCACGGCTGCCCTCTTTCTGAAGGAGGAAGGTTGTGTTGTTGAGAGTGTAGGTTCCCTCAGCAAGCAGTTATCGTCCTGGGCTGGAGGAAGGAAAGCTGGGAGATAAGCTGATCAAAGACTTTCCCTCTTTTCTCAGCACGTACAACACAGAGCACCTCTGCATGGAAATGAAAGCAATTTTGGAGACATTGTTGTACCAAAATGCCTGGGTCTGTGTAGTTGTCATTGTTTTTTTTTTTCAAAGGGTAACAGCGTATGCTTCATGGTGGTGGCCAACCCACCTGCCTTTTTTGGATTATCTTTAGACTGAATTAAACCGTACCATTTGTTGATGGTTAAACTCTTCTAATGGGTATGTTATATAGGAGATCAATTTAGAGCAGAAGCTGGAGTGTTTTTCTGGTAGTTAAGTCTGCAGGAGCTTTCACTGACTAAGATTTTACAGCTAGATAATAATCCCATGCAATTACCTTGCCGTTACAAAACAGCTGCTTGGCAGTGAAGTGGCCAGTCTGTTCAGACTGGATCTCAGAAGTGGGTAGGCAAGTTGTGGTTGGAAACAGAAGGTGGCTATGGCAGGTTGGAGAAAGCTAAACTGGAAAGATGGCGATTAATGGGATTGTGAGGAAAATCTTGATTTGCTATCCATTTGTCAATCTAGAGGTTTATTAATGTGGTCTCAGCATGGTTTAAAACTTTGGTCACTTGTGGATCATCCACCTCAGGCTGTAGATGTGCTCACAGGGATGTAATAACAGGAGCTGTTTACCCATAGAGATACAGCGCTGCAGTGCCTGTATCTGTCATCTTTCAGGATCTATCAGCCAGATTATTGGGTTTGCAAAACGATAACGAATCTGGCACATTGGCTGAGGTGGTGGCATAGATTTCTCTGGCGCTGACATCCTGAACGCACAGGATCATAAAAACATAGAATTGTTTAGGTTGGAAAAGACCTTTAAGATCATCAAGGCTAACTGTTAACCTAACTCTGCCAAGTCCACCACTAAACCATGTCCCTCAGCACCACATCTGCATGTCTTTCACATACCTCCAGGGATGGTGACTCAGCCACTTCCCGGGGCAGCCTGTTCCAATGCTTGACAACTCTTTTGGGGAAGAAAGTTCTCCTAATATCCAATCTAAATGTGGATGGTGGATGGCTTGGGAAAGGAATGCTTGGGTGTGCTCCTGCTGGTCTCCACTCTTGCTCTGGGCGCTTGCAAGATACTTGTGCAAAAGTGGTGCAAAATAAACTTTAAGCACCACCATCACAGAGTTGCCTCAGACCTGCTTTTGTGTCCCAGGGTTTTACTTTTCTAATTTAGTGTGCTGTTCCTTGAAATGTCAGCCACCCCCAGTGTTATCCCGCCTAAGTTGTAAAGTTTTCTCTCTCCCTTCGCTTGGCTTGGGAGGCGGGGAGGTTTTGGGACCATTCCAGGCTTTTCTGAAGCGGCTTTTTCCACTGTCAGGCGGGGTCTGGTGCCGAGTCAGCCGCTGTTTCCTGGTTCTCACCCTTCCCTTGCAGGCAGACGGCTGACCTGCCTTAAGGGAGCAACCTTTCTTGGAGGGTGAAATCAGGCACATAAATTAAAGGCTGACCATAAACATTAGCCGCCTACGTACCTATGATCATATTAATCCCACATTAACACTCCCCGGTGCGGTGTTCGTTGATCAGTTAATTAGTATTTGCGCTGTGCTTTGAAGATGACAGTGATAGGTACATTTCTGTTATCATTATAGATTAGCGTATTACACCAAGCCAGAAACATTATTGAGATAATTTATCCATATTCTGGGGAGAGCGGTCTGTGTTTATTAGGAGAGCTCAACGAGGCACAGAACGCATCTATTACAGGTCAGAAGAGGAAAAATTTGATAACCAAGTGGGAGCCTTATTAGACACGTCTTGCCCTGCGCTGAGGAGGAATGAAGATAATAATTTACCTGTCTCCCTCTGTTTGTGGGTTGTAATGTCAACTAACTTTTCCTCTTTCCCTATTTCTTCTCTAGAAGACTCCTCTCATTTTATTTTATGTGAGTGTTTGAGTGCCGTCAGGTTTATCTTGCCTGAGTATCTGTGGAACAGGATAAAGGAGGACACCATTTAAGTAGTCCATCCTGAGCTGCTCAGGAAGGCAGCAGGTACCTTACCTGTTTCTGCAAAACACGGTCAAGAGGAGCTTGGTCCGCACACCTTGGCATTCACCAGAATTCCACCTAGAGGTGTGAGTTTCCCATTCCTTCCTCCCCTCCTCCTTGTTCTTCGTGTTTCTTATCTCTTCTGCCCTCTCCATTTAGTCTTTACCGTTAAAATTGTTTTTCCCCGGTGCCATGCTTAGCTTGGTCTGAGTTCATGCTTTGCGTAATTAGATGTAAGAGAAAAAGTGATCTGATAAAAATAGCAGGCATGCTTTTGATGTGCATGTCCGTTAACTTAAGGAGAAGCTCACTTGGGCCTAAAATAAGTCTCATTGCACAGACATGAAATTAAAAGACTAAATAATGTGGAATAAGAGCCTGTGTCTAGAAATCGCCATGGCCCTGACCATACCAATGGTTCTCTTCATAGAGATGTTGCACTTACGTGGGCCATCGATGACTTCTGGGCTGCCCATGTGGTTGGGGAAGGTTTGGGAGGGGAATCCGTATGATGGGAGGAACAGGAGGGTGGCTGACCTTGTAGTCAAGGTCTAATAATTGCCTCTTTCAAAGCAGTACATTCCAGTTGGGCTCTTAGTGTTTGCTGTAACTCTGGGCCGCTCTCTTTCTCAGCTGCAGGGGAGTGATTCATTCCTTAGAGGCCTTCACAATCATTCCTCTCTCTTCATTAATCAAGGACTTAATCAGTTTATAGGGATCTAAGTGGACTTCAAGCCCTAGGTTTTTAAGTTCTGTAGACATTTCACACTTTTTAACTACGATAACATGCAGATTCAGTCAAATTACTGGCATGATACTTCGGTCGGGAAATCATTTTCTGATTGATCTTATTGCAGCTAACGTTATCTATGGACAGCTAGTGTCTGATGGGATCCCTTCGCTCCTGCTCGGCGAAGAAATGGAGCCTCCCAGGGCAGCTGCATTCCACACACAGCTCTGAGTTGCTGGGAATCCCTGTGGGGCCCAACAAAATTCTTAACTCGGTTGTTTTTCAGAGAATGTTTTTCAGTCATTTTACACAGCTTTGATGGTAGAATAGAAGTGATGGAAAAAAAATACCTGATCCACTTCATGCTGTTCTTTTTCGTCATGTTATGATATTTAAAACGTACAAATTTGGATGATTTTAGCTGTCAGGAAGAGAAATTTCCCATGGATGCTTTAGACTTGAGAATACTTGTACTTTACTGGAATTTTTAGGCAACAATAATAAATAGTCTTTGCATGTGAACTTGTATCAAGAGAAACAGAGATATTAATCCCTTAGGGGAAATCATAACTGTTTTGCTTTCTAGATGAATTTTGGTTAATTTCATGTGGTCTCAACATTGTTTTTCATCTTTCTGTAAGCTCTTCTTTTCTGTTTTATTCTTTGCTTTACACCACTGTCCCTTTGCTTTCCCCAAAGTTTCATCTACCTTTTTCTCTTGTCTCTAGTGAGATACTCAGTACTTCTCACTATTTCGTTCTGCCTTGATTCTGTATCTTAGGAAACTCCTTCATCTTCTCTCAGGTTGCAGGTTGCTAGTGTGGTGCCCCCTGCAATCTGCTGGAGGCTTCCCCTAATTCTTTCATTGTCATTCTCTCCGCTTATGTTTTCTTCCCCATTCTGTCCCTTTCAGTCTCACAGGATTTTTTTTCCAGTTAACAGTCTCCTACCAGAGCCAATTGGCTGTGGCTAAAGAAAATAAGGTCTTTTCAGGCATTGCTTATCTCTGCCTTGATTTCCAGTGGTGCCTTATGCCAAATATGTTGTGTATTTATAGAGGTTACCTTTTTCTCCAGCAGTAGGTCTGTAGCTGTAGGAAGAAGAAGGAGCTCAGCAAGATGCAGGTGATTTTCTTAACTTCCTCAGGTTGGCTGCTCCATGCAAATACATTATGGCTGTGTGGTCTCTGCCTCTGTGAAAAGCTGTATAGCAAAGGTAGAGGTGAGGGAATAGGACTTAAATCCAGGTGTGTCATTTTCTGTCTGAGAAAGGAATGCAAAGCTAGCGGGTATGTTGTTTGATGGTAAGTTGAGCTCATCTTTTGGTTTTCCTTAGTTATATGTTAGGAAGCGAAGGAATAATTCTCTGTCAGGTGGGAGCTAATGAACTGAGAAATGATGCTTTCAAAATTTAAAAATCGTAAATACATGGGGGAGAACTTCTGGAACAAGTGGCATTAGAATAATGGGCTGCATTTATGTAGAAGTGGACTATATGTAAAGGAGAAAAGATTGTTTGCTCTTATCATTCTCTTAAGTTGTCACTGCATGTCTTTTGTCAGGGTAATCATAAAAATGGACCTCTCTGAAATCATAAATGGCAGCTATAAATCATTGCAAGTTGGTAGCATACAGGCATTTAACTGATAGCTGATTTGCTCTTGCAAAATCTCTGTCTTAGGGGACACGTTTTCAGAAGTGTGGATTCAGAGATACGCATTTCTTGTGTTTGCAAACGATTAGTGTGCCAGTATGCTTCCCAGTTGGCTGTGGCTCTGAGTTGTCACTTGTGGCCTTGGAAATCTTCTCCTAGTGATCCAACAGGTAAGAAGATGTAGAGATCCCTCAAAAAGTTGGTATGTAAGATTTTGGTTGCCCCTCCAGTCCACTGGCCTACATGCAGAGAGGGCTGTTGCCTCAGTCTTTTTTTCTAGTCTCATTCAAATGAACTAGTTTTATATCTTCTTTTTTCTGATGCCAGTTCCTGATTTTCATTTCTCTAAAAGTCTCCCTTTGGTTCTCAGAAGCAAATGAGGGCAATTAGCCTGATCTTAATTTGCAAATTACCTTTAAGAATAACATAAGCTGAACATTTTCCACTTGGATTCAGTGTCCTTGTTTCTACTTGTGCTTAAAGGTTAGTAACTTTTTAATCAGTATTGAAAGTTTTGTCTGCCCAATACTGTTTAATGGTCCCACTCTTTTTTTTTTTTTTTTTATCCCCCGGCATACTTTTCCCTTCCATCTTTGTCTTCTTTCATTTTTCACTGCTTTGCTCAGTTTCCTGCACTTCATGGAACTGCACTCAATCTCCACGAAGTCGGCTTTCCCCAGTCACTGCCCCGTGTGTTTAGTCACAGCAGAGGGACAGCTGCACCAACTCTGCCCCACAAGAGACCAAGCATCATGTTGGCAGCAATGCTGCTCATGCAAGACTTGAGCTGGCAACTGGGCATAGCCTTGTGCCAGGCCACACAAGTGGATGAATACCATTTGAGGTAGCTTACCTACCTCTAAATGGCTTTGGACAACGTACAAAGAAGCTGGAGTAATCTCTGATGGAAAGGAGATTTTGCTTCCCCCATTGCTTGTGTGTTTTTCCCTGCGTGCACTTTATCTCCTGGTTTTTGCGTGTAGACATTCATTGCTGTAAAGCCATTCTTTGAGATCCAGGGGCACATTAAGGATGAATACTTGCAGCCCAGAAAGCCAACCGCTTCCTGGGCTGCATCAAAAGAAGCGTGGCCAGCAGGTCAAGGGAGGTGATTCTGCCCCTCTACTCTGCTCTCGTGAGACCCCACCTGGAGTACTGTGTCCAGCTCTGGAGTCCTCAACACAAGAAGGACATGGACCTGTTGGAGTGGGTCCAGAGGAGGGCCACAGAGATGATCAGAGGGCTGGAGCACCTCTGTTATGAGGACAGGCTGAGAGAGTTGGGGTTGTTCAGCCTAGAGAAGGAAGGCTCTGGGGAGACCTTATAGTGGCCTTCCAGCACCTAAAGGGGGCCTACAGGAAAGATGGGGAGGGACTCGTTATCAGGGAGTGTAACGATAGGACATGGGGTAATGGCCTCAAACTGAAAGAGAGGGTAGATTTAGATTGGATATTAGGAAGAAATTCTTTACTGTGAGGGTGTTGAGGCACTGGAACAGGTTGCCCAGGGAGGTTGTGGCTGCCCCATCCCTGGAAGTGTTCAAGGCCAGGCTGGATGGGGCTTTGAGCAGCCTGGTCTAGTGGGAGGTGTCCCTGCCCATGGCAGGGGGCTTGGAACTAGGTGATCTTTAAGGTCCCTTCCAACCCGGACCATTCTGTGCTTCTGTGTGATTCTGTAATTCAGGGGAGGCGAGTAGAGGTTTAAACTCTTGTGTTTGTATCATGTTACATGGTGGGGCACTCCTGCATGATAGAGTTGCAGATGGAGAGAAGTGAATCGTCCCCAGGGCTGCAATAGCTCCTCTCCAGTTGTCCCCATTTGCCCTCTGTGGGACTTTGAGACAAGCTGTGTGTAGCTTCCTAGGGCTGGAGAAGACTCAAAGGAGTCATCTAATAATGGGGCTCTGCAAAGTGTCCAGTGTGATGATAAAATCCTTTCTTTTTAAATAACACTTGCCATACGGTTATTTTGAAGTGATCAATACCATTTACTCTTTTCTAGTGCAAGCATCCATGCAGCAGGACATTGTCAACATGCAGAAGAAAAATCTCAGTGTATGGGCAGCATAACATAAAGGCTTGTTTTTGCTTTGATTAGAAAAACAAACGATTGGTTGGTTTGGAGTCAACTAAAGCTTTTTTCCTTCTCTTTGTAGGTGGTTATTGTTATTCTTAAATTTCTTTGGCTTTTAAAATGGGGAAAAAAGGGTAAAATTATTATTATTTTTTTGGATATGCATTCTAAAAATATAGACTATTGTGGGTGAAAAGATAAGTGGGTTTGGTAGTAGAACTCTGACTTTCTGTTGGCTTCAGGAGGTGCTGCCTTGACCATTAAGCTAATACGAGCTAATCTTCAGTGGGCCTAGCATCATGCATAAAGGAGGTGAGAGCAGAAAAAAGTATGCCTTGAAGAGGGGTTTTTACAGTGATGCTGAACAGAAAACGACCAGAGCCTGATGCCTAGACCTAAAGCCAGGTGGTACAGGTGGCTCGTGTTGATGCTGCTGGCAGCAACGTCTCTGTAGAAGGTTTGTCGTGGCGACGGCTGGTTCAGGTGAACCTTCCTCCCTTACAGGTGTTTTTGTTCCTGTTGAATGGAGCAAAACGAAAGCGTAGATATCTTTGAGGGATTTGAAGTATGGTCTCTGCAAGTCTCGGGGGACGTCTCCACAGGGTGGTGGAGATGTGGGTGCCCGATGAGCTCAGTTCTGGCCAGCGACGGAGCCGGGAGCTGTGTAACCCAGCACGTCCCCAGTCCAGGCTCATCCCGTGCTCGCTGCTGGGACCCGTTTCGGGGATTTCTTAGCGGGCAGTGCTCACCACTGGTGGCTGAATCGCTGCTTCGCCATCGCCAGCTCTGCTGCCTTTCTCTGGGAGATCTCCGGCGGCGCTTTTGCTGCCAAAGCGGGCTGAGAGGCAGCATGGTGCTGCCTTCCCTGACACAGTCCGGGGAGGGGATTTTTTTTTTGATTTTTTTTTTTTTACTGCAAGAGTTGAAGCCTCTTTCTTTGCTTTCCTGACTCTTTGGGAAAGTGAATTCTGACAAGTCTGGCGTACATCCTCCCCCGGTGCGCCAGATCAGTGACAGTCCTTGCTGCATTGGTAGCAAATACCTCTCTCCCACCTTTCCCCTAGGTCTGTCTGTTGAGGATCCTGGTACAGCCTGTGATCTGGCACTGTCTTTAATAGAGGTAACTTTTATGGTATAAGCCTGTCAAATCTAATTTAAGGATATTATAGCTAATAACTCCCTGTGTGAGTATGCCTTTTTACAGCAACATAAATGGTTTAGACTTTTTTGTGACACAGAGTGAGTGAAGCAAGTGATTTTAATAAAAATTATTTTATTAAGTTCTCAGTTGTCTCAGAAAAAAAAACCTGTATTCTGTCTTACGGCATTAGGAAGGGAAAGAGTAAGATATGGCCTTGTGTTCTCAGATTGTTGGTAAAAACAAAACTAGAAACGGTCCATGGAGATTTAGTTCTTTATTTTTTTTACTAGACGTGCAGGCTACTTTGCAGCAGTGCCATGTTCTCACTGTCTAAAGTCAGATTCAGTCACAGTACAAATTCATGGTGTGTATTAGGTATGTTGCTATTTTAAGTACTGTATTTTTAAGCAGATTAAAGTAATAAGATAGTCTTTATAATTTGGTATATCATAGCTTTTCAAAACACAGTGCGACCATTTCTCGGGATAGCATGTTTATTCTGCTTGACCGCTGTGCTATTTTTCGTACAAAGTGTAACACCTCAAGCTCATCTTTTAAATCCCAAGATCAAAAAAAATAATTGTTGTTTTGGTTTGCTGTTGGGTTTTTTTAAAAGTGTTTTATTCTCTGCTAGTTATACACTTTTGTTTTTCCAGTTAGAGTGCTCACTGAAAAGGCGGGTTAATGGAGGCATGCACGGTTGACTACAGGAGATGGATTGATTTTTGAAAGCAAGTGAAAATGCCTAAAATACTTCAGCTTTTTTCCTGGTTTCCTGGTCTCTCCAATCCTGAAAGAGAAGGAAAAGAATGAAATTAAAACCAGCCTTACAAAGAGCTCTCGTGCAGTGGTGATGGGGTTTGTGTTTTGTCTCTTTTCGAGTGGTGATAAGAAATGAGTTCTAAGATACAGAAAGAATGAGATTTGTGGCTTTTTCCCAAGTAAAAGCATTAGTGACTTTAAGTATAAAATAGGGAGAAAAGCCATGAGCTAAAAACTGTGGAAGCTTGTTGCGCTGTTAGAAGAAGCTGTTACAGTCTTCCTGCCTTTTGCATTACATAGTCAGCACGTACTGTATTGTATGCGCGGTTTCTTTTAAACATGAAAGGGCATTTTATTAACTCTATCTGTTGCAAAGGCCATGATGTTAGTGTGTTTATATTTTCCTGCAGGATGCAAGGTCCTGCGAAGTGTAGTCTCCCCTTTGTACAGCATTGCAGAGTTTGTTAGTACATGTTTCTTCCTCTGAAATTCCATGTAATTTCATGAAGCTTTGACAGGCCATACTCAAGGCTGTATTGATATGATAGATCTGCAGTGAGAGCCTGATCTGACAGTCATCTGCCTGGTTTAATTCAAATTTGTTGAAAATTTGATCTTCTCCTCCAATCTGACAGAAGCTAAACTGATACAAACCAATTCCAACCTGACAAGAGTGTGACTGCGCAGAGAGATACATTGATTTAACTGACACACTCTCTGGCTGTAATGGCTTGGGGGAGAAGGGGGAAAAAAAGGCGTATTATTTCCTCTTGCTATTTCTTGTCAGTGAGCTACTGTGGCTCCAGAGGCATGTCGAGGAGCAGATGGGGAAGCAGGTTCATGGGATACATGGGCAGGTGGGGATTCCCCAGCTGCTGGGGCTGCGTCGGTTGGCTGGGATTTTCAGGATGCTGAGGCTGCTCGGCAGATTTGGTTGTTTGCCCACCCGCGCTTGTGCAGGTTGAGCTGGCATTGGCAGGTTTGGTTGGTGCTGTGCTGCTGGTAAAGCTGGGTACAGCCTGGGGATTTGCATCAGCTGGCGCTGGGGTGCCATAAAGAGCATGTGTTGGAGAGGTGGTAGGCTCTGCATTTCTGAGTGCTGCTGGACTGCAACTAGTAACGTTGGTTGATGACGTAGCCACATCCCATTTAATCATAGCCATAGGATGGATGCATAGATGGAGAAAGACGCCCGCTTTATTGTGTTCTCACTGTTACTTAACGTGAATACTGTGGTGGCACATAGAGGCTCTCAGGGGTGAGATGGTCCCTGTTATGCTGTTCAGACCATATTATAAAAGCTTTTGACCAAAGTTTGTCTTTACTGTGACTTGCTGGTCTGCATCTTTTCAAACCATGAAAGAACACTATTATATTCTCCCATATGGGGAGCATATTCTTTTATTATATACCCCCTTCCCCAAGTGGGAGGATAGTATAATAGAAGCATAATGGAAGAAACGTGCAAAATACTTACTGTTGTGGGATATTTAAGGGAAACGTGTCTGTAGACCTCAGTACAATGCCATATCTGTCTACATGGAGTATTGCCTCATATATTGTCTCCCCTCGTGTTCCAGCTGTGGAGCACGCAAGTAAGAGTTTCAGTTGCTTCCTCCTAACTTACGTCCCCATGAGGGTACTTAGGTTTTTTGCTTTCCAGGTGCCTTAATGTGGTGCTTTTAAATGCTTGGCATTTGGGTGTTCTTGCAATAAACATAAGCATTAGTGCAGGAGTAATATGCCTCTATAGATGTATTCATAGACAGTCAATATCTATGCCAGTCTGTCAGTGATGGAGATTTTGAGGATTGTGTATACAGAGAAAAGCAGAAGAAAATTGAAATGTGATACCTGGGATCTTACATGGCTCTGGTACCATTTCAAAGGTGTTAATACCTTCTACAGAGGGTATTCCTTCCTCCAAGGAAGAAAAGGAGACAATGACAATCCATAGGTATGTCAGCTTAGCATATTTGCTTGCCTCAGAACAGACGGCAGAGTCAAGCACTGCATTGATTGTGCTGTTATAGTCTGAATCAGTTGTAATACCTATGATGGCATCGTTTTTTAGAGAAGGTTTTCAATATCCTCTGTGTGCTGAACAGCATGCAGCAGTACAATTTATGTAATTTATGGCAAATCAAATATGCAGATCTTAAAACCACAGGGTCTACTGGGATGTCTTTCAGGTGAGCCAAGAGTCTGGAAGCCCTGAAGTTTCTGGTCTAAAGTTGCCTACATGGAGACACTGGCACAAAGTCACAAATTTTGAGAAATCCTGAATTTGTTAAGTGAAACTAAGGCAGAGTGAGTCGTTCTGGTAAATGTATTTTTTTTTTCCATCTCTTTCCCAGTGCAGAACCTCCTGCTGTAACATATTTTGAAAGTTTTGCTGTGTACCTGATTTGAGCTGAAATTACATGTTAAAACCATTGCCATTTCATGAGAATGAAAACCTCTGTGTTTCCAGTTCTGTTCCAACTTTGCTGCTGCAGTCCACAAGGTTAAAACTTAAAACCATCTGGTCTTAGAGGAATGGGAAATATTTTTGTACTAGCTAAAACATTAAAGCAGGAAAAAAAGCAGGTATCATAGTTTCCAAAATCTGTGATTCTCTTTTCCTAATGTAATGATCAAGTTTTCTGTTACGCAGATAACCTTTTCCAAATATTCAGCACCTCTGAACTTTCTGATTAGGTACAGGCAAAAAGTACTCCCTAAAACTGGACAAGAGTTTTTTGTTTTCTGGTTTTTTCCCCTTCGTTTAAAGGATATCACAGGCTTTTATGACTGTGGAGTTGCCTGAATACAAATGCATGAACAACTCCCGTTTGTAGGCAAATTCCTTTGTTGTACAGTACAGCTAAACCAGAATTTAATTTACTGCATGAACTTCTATGTTCAAAACAACTTTCTGGGCTGATAAACCAGGACTGACACTTGAAGGTATTCCATGTAGTTGATGTGGTTTCATCTTCTGAGCCTGTTTTGAAATGAATCTTCTCTGTCTGAAGACCCTGTGGGTCGGGTTCACTTTGCAGTGCTCTGGTTTTACATCACTGGGAGCTGGTTGAAACTGATGTAGGTCAATAATGAATCACTTGCTTCCTGCTATCAGGTATGTTACAGTGAATGAGTATGTCAAAAAGATGAAAATATTCTACGTCCTAGCTGAAGTTGATAAAACCAGGATGTGTTGGATGGGGAACAGCTAGAAAGGGAAACTGTAAGATGTATTTTGCCTACCTTGGGTGTTACAAAGTGAAATTACTCTGAAGTAACATAGCGGTTCGCCTGGGTCTTGGCTTGACAGCCTTTGAGTTCACATAGCGAATGTAGCAGTGACAGATTTGTCTCGCTGAGTTTACTGGTAAGCCATTATGGTTAGGATTTTTTGAGCATGAGCTTTCTCATCTACAGTTAAACATATAAGGCAATTGTCTCATACCTCGCTGTAGTCGACAGAGAGAGTGAGCACCTCTTTAGGTCAAAGCATTCCCTTCGAGGATGCTGGGACGGGTGGGATGAGTTGCTAAATAGCTCAAGTTCGGCCCTACAAAACCCAGCCTACATCTATGATTCAAGAGAATAGTTGCACACAGTAGATAGCAAAACCGCTTAAACTAAGCATGTACGTAAATGTTTTGCTGACTGGCAGATTTGCCTTCTGTCTGAAGTCATTAGGAGCTTATTTTTACACGAAGCATTAGCAGTCAAAACAGTGTTACTATCTCTACTTCATTCCTATGGGAAGATTAAGAAAATTGGAGGAGTTTGGAAAAGAAATCCAGCCCTTTGGCCCAGAGTGGCTGCCAGCTCTGGCACACCAAATAGTATTCCAGATCTCAGGGAGGGTGAGTTTTCATCTACAGTACTAATCTTTTTCCTTGGCTATTCATGAAAGCAGGATAATCTTCAGAAAGCAGTAATGGCACAGAGCTGTCAAATGCAGCGCGTTAACCCTGGGACCAAGATGGGGCGACTCTTTGCTAAGGCTCCCTTACGCATGCCGTAGGTGCCTCTGCGGTGTTGCAAAGTGGCTCTTCTCCTGCTTCCTGACCACGGTCTCAGCCAGCTGTGTGTGCTCGATGTTGTGGTGAATCTGGTGGAAGGGGGCTCTGGTGTGGGGTTCAGGTGGGTCCTTGCACTGAAGGGGTCCCTCCCTGTTGGAGGACAGCTCTCAGAGCCAAAGTCCTTCCCCAGCCGGTGGCACTGCCTCAGGGATCAGGCAAAGCATTCCTGAGAGGTTGCTAGAATTAACCCCAGTCAGAGCGTTTCGCGTACAGACCAGCTAAATCTTTGGAATTTTCACTTTATAGTTCTTTATGTGTATGGTTGATGTTGCATCTCAGGGTAAGAAGGGTATTCACTGTCAAGCTTAACAAAACTGTGCACTGAACTGCTGTTGTGGTCACAATGTGACTGTAATACTCACTGGTGTAGCAAATGTTGGGCCTCGGAGGCAAGTGGTCAAGATCCAGCCCCCCGTCTTTCTCAAATTATAGTATCTGTAACAAGAGGAAAAAATACTGCTTTGTCTATCATTATACCGGAAAAAAACAAGGCTCATATATTAGCATCTGGATCTGAATCAAAATAAACAATCCGTAGATATCAAGGACAAATCTTCTGCAGTCTATTTGGAAAGTTGGATCATTCATTATTAAGTATTTGGTGGGAATAGCAAATCGGTGATAAAATTCCTTCGGATTTTGGAATTTATCTTGAGACAGAATGCAAATGTTTGAACTTTTTTTGGTTTTTTGGTCTCCATTGTTTCTGCAATCTCTGAGGGCAGTTCCCTTTAATTTTGAAGCCCAGTTCATGAGTACCAAGAGCAAAAGGACTAAATGTCATTTAAAAGTAATGTAGCAATACTTGCCAACAGCACAGCTTTAGTAGATTCTGAGAGAGGAATGTGGGAGCAGTCATAGCTTTAAAAAAACAACAATAGGTTTTAGCAACTGGAGAATCTGCAAAAATATTTGAGCTGTGCATGATCCCTTCTTGCTGTGTTGAATTTTTGCTCCCATGGTTTTTTGGGGGCTCGGTTGTGTCTTTTTTTGAGAAACCTCACAGGAGCCTTCCAAGAAAAAAGTTGATAAAAATATTTACTTAAAAGCTGCCTTGAAGGCCACACCCTCACTAGAGTTATAATTTTATTTTCTTCTTTTCCTGGCTGTTTTATCTATCTTAATGCAATTTTGCTCACAGAGCATAGAATTTTGTGCCAAATTTATAATTCACATATCATTTATTATCATAACGGTGCGGTGTGTTTGTCTTGCTAAAAGTATTATCTGAAGTGACCTCTGGAAAAGTAAGGTAAGGAGGTAATGCTTTCAAAGTGCTGCCATGAGCAGAGGTAAGAAACTGGGAGGGGCTGATATTTCCACTGCAGGAGCTTGTCCTGTTCTCATTGCACTAAGAAATCATAGGTTTTCAATGAAAAGGTTTCTCAGGCTCAAAATTCAGTCTTGGAGGAGGAGGATTAGTATCTATTTACACACAGTTCTAAGCAATCGCAGGACTGTCACCCGTGGCTTACCCAGCGAATGAGCACCCAGATCTCCATAGAGGGAATATCCTCGTTCACCCCAGCGAAGAGGAGGAGCAGAGCGGACGGGTGAATTCCTGCATTTGGATCACGTTCTGAAAGACTTTTCATTTCCCAGCACTTAATGACTTCATGCCTTTAAAAATAAGGCCCTGAGGTCTTCATCATTCGTATCATCACAGTTGGGAGTTGAAAAAAAGCAAGGTATTTTGCTTTTCTTGAAATAAGCCAATTTAGGCCATGTCCTGTGTTAATAGTGCTATGTCAGGTCATGAAAACAAGCTTAAGTTAACTGTATGGTTTGATAATATTCAGAAGTTCACAGAAAATCTTTGGGTTGATCTACACTGCTATTGCATTTTATTTTTCATGGTATGTAAAAGCAATTGTAACCTCGAGTGTCAATAAAGGCTGGAGGATGAAGGGACTGAGAGCAGCCCTGCAGAGAAGGGCTTGGGGGTACTGATGGATGAAATAATTTCCGTGTTCTGTGAGCATTCTTTAATTAGAAGTTGATGTTAATGTTCTGCATTAAGTAGGAGAAAAAAAGGAGGTAGTTGGGAGGTAAAAGCATGGAGTCAAAAATGCTCATCTGCATTAACTGACAGGGAAATCATGAATTTCATGAAGAAATCACTTCATTTCAGAAAACAAAATTCTATGACTAAAATTTCAATTATGATGTATAAAGCTCTTGGCTTCTGAAGTATTTAGGTATGTATTTTGCCACCAGACATGGTGTTTCTGCTGTCCTGGTGTGAAATTTCAGGACAAAAGAATCCAAGATTTTCAGTGTGATAGAAATTAGGCTAATGCACTAATTTTTAAGTGATGTTTTCAGTTTTATTACCATTGACCTTATTAAAGTCTCGGTAAGGAAGAACACTGAAGAAATGCTGAGCAAGGTATACTAGGTTAGAATCATAGAATGGTTTGGGTTGGAAGAGGCCTTTAAAGGTCATCTAGTCCAAGCCACCTGCAATGACCAGGGACATCTTCAACCAGATCAGGTTGCTCAGAGCCCCATCCAACCTGACCTTAGGAATGTTTCCAGGGATGGGGCATCTTCTATCTCTCTGGGCAACCTGGGCCAGTGTTTCAGCACCCTCACTGTAAAAAATCTTCCTTATCTCTAGTCTAAATCTACCTTCTTTTAGTTTAAAGTCATTACCCCTTGTCCTAGTGCAACAGGCCCTGCTGAAAAGCTTGTCCCCATCTTTCTTATAAGCCCCCTTTAGGTGCTGGAAGGCCTGTATAAGGTCTCCCCGGAGCCTTCTCTTCCCCAGGCTGAACAACCCCAACTCTTTCAGCCTGTCCTCATAGCAGAGGTGCTTCAGCCCTCTGATCATCTTTGTGGCCCTCCTCTGGACCCACTCCAACAGGTCCATGTCTTTCCCATGCTGAGGGCTCCAGAGCTGGACACAGTACTCCAGGTGGGGTCTCACCAGAGTGGAGTATAGGGGGAGAATCACCTCCCTCGACCTGCTGGCCATGCTTCTTTTGATGCAGCCCAGGATACAGTTGTCGGCTGATGTCCATCTTTTCATCCATCAGTACCCCCAAGCCCTTCTCTGCAGGGCTGCTCTCAATCCCTTCATCCTCCAGCCTTTATTGACACTCGAGGTTACAATTGCTTTTACATACCATGAAAAATAAAATGCAATAGCAGTGTAGATCAACCCAAAGATTTTCTGTGGCTTATAATTCCCGTGTTCTGTGAGCATTCTTTAATTAGAAGTTGATGTTAATGTTCTGCATTAAATAGGAGAAAAAAAAGGAGGTAGTATGGTTGGAGGTAAAAGCATGGAGTGAAAAATGCTTGTCTGCATTAACTGACAGGGAAATCACAAGTACCTTTTTTCACTGCTGCAACTAAACTCCAAAGAAAATCCTTATGCAGCCCAAACTTCCCACTGTGCTCCACTTTCACAGAGCCTGTTAGTGCTTTAAGCACTGTTGATCCCCGTTTGCTTCCTTGTGGATGTAAGTGAGAATATTCCTTCTGCTGTTGCTTGTCAAGGAGTAATGGGATCATCTTCTCTATCCTGGCAAGGAGTGGGAGGAATAGCTCTTCCCTTTGAAATATCATTTTCTCTGGGCTAAAGGAAAAAGAGTAAATAGGCAGCAACAGCTCCTTGTTATGCTTCTCAAAGTAGGAAAATAAATCAGGTAGATCATAGGCCTGCTTATTTCATTTCCCTTTCAAAAACTGAGGAAAATGTCAAACTGTTCTCTTGTCCCAGGAGAATAGGAGAGATGGGCTCAGAGACAGTGGGATCTCCCCTTGGGAACTGGGAAGCTGTAGCCATCAGGGACCCTATCGTGTCAGAACAAGTCCTTCATGTTTTGTTTTTTTTTTTTGTTCTGGTGTCAAGAGAATTGGGCAGGCATGAAAACAGAAAAAAAATAAAAATGTACTGAGCTGAAAAATCTGTTTTAAAATGTGCCACGAGGAGAGTGCTGCTACTGTGCGCTTGCAGAGCTAAGGACTGCCAACAGTCAAATTTGTTGCAAGTCATATACAACAGGGTGGCCAAAGGAAAGATATCCTTTGTATTTTGAGAGATTTAGTGATTTGGCTGCCATCGAACAGCACACGTCATCTTGTGCGTAAAGTCCCACTGGCTGCGGTGTGGGTTGGCGAGTAGGTGAAAGAAGCGCTTACCACTGTCTGCAAATAATCCTAGCAGCTTCATCTGTCTTTGTTAACTGGAGTGTACAACTTCCTAGGTAATTTTAGAGAGGCAACCCCACTGTATGCTTTATAAGAAAACAGCGTCGAATGAAAACAAAAGTATAAATCAGCTGTGTAGAAGCAGACTTGCCTGACTTGGGATACATTGAGTCTTCTGTCATTTGACCTTAATCTAGATGAAGCTCAGGGGAAGCTCAATGCCAATTTTAAGAATTGTGTGACCCAGTCAGTAGGACTGAGAGTACCTTGGAAAGACTTGCCTAACGTAGGTAAATGCTAATTAATGGTATAGCACTGATATTAATGATAAATGTTAGTTATTTTTTGTCGCTAGTTAAAACTTTGCTGCTACATGGTGTACACACAAGTTCACTCTGACAGAAATATTTCACATAGCTTGGGCAGGAAGAATAAAACACCAAATGTAGTATTACCTTTTTTTGGTACAAGTTTGAAGAATTGACCTGATCAGTCATGGGCAAGAATCTCTTCTGTTTTTTTTTTGCATTCCCAAGGTCAGGCAGTAGGCAGCACAGGTCTAGCATGACCACTGAAGCAGAAGGAAAGCAAAGGGGATGCTTCTCTCTCTCTCTCCCCTTGCTTTACTCTTTACAGTAAAGCTTCATATCTTCTCTTACTTAGGACTTGTTGCAGTGTGTGAGTCACTTTCTTGGCATAAATGCCATGACTGCCGGTGTGTCTGCCCTTCAGCCTCCTGCTCTGCTCTCTTTGGCCGGGTCCACACAGAAAGATGGAACCATGTCAGAGAGCATCCTCCGGTGCTGGGGCTTGACCATCTGTGCGGTTGGGTTATCACCAGTGTCTCTGATGTAGCTGAGGTCCAGACCAACTCTCCAAAACACGGCATATAGAGTTAACGCAGGCCAGGGATTATGCGTTGGGACGTGGCCACGTTAGAGAGGGAGGCAGTTTAATAGTGTGGATTAAGGCCGTTCCCTGCCAGCTGGGTCGCTGCCAGGGCACAAGCCCAGGCACGTGTAGTTTGCAAATATAAATTTCGGCCTCTGGTTATGGGCTTGTGGTTTTCTCCATCCTGAACTGAAATTGCACGACGACTCAGCTCTCAGCCTGAGCCCCTGAGCAAGACTACTACCTATGGTCTTGGTCAACCGTCCTTACCAACAGTGATAAGCCACAATATTGGGAACATCACAGGGCTGCTGAAGCTTAGCAGATGACTGAGCTAAGGTTGCTAACCATATGTGTGCTCTTTGACTGGCAAAATGCTTTGTAAATACATTAATTTAAACTTTCATTATGTTCACCTGGTGAACATGGCTACCACATGGTGTCTTTCATTAACTGCGAGTTAATAGTGCTAACACAGATAGTAATTGCAGTGCTGTTGATATGTCGTCACTTGTTTGGCTGCATAAGCTTGATTACATACATGCTCCTTGACTCCAGAAATGTACGTCTTCTCCCTTTGCATGTGTAGCTGCTGTTGTACCACCAGCTGAGGTCACATCTCAGCTCCCAGGCCCAGACCATGCATGGGTCCTGGCTCCACACCAGCCCCCTCCCTGCAAAGAAACCCTGCAAAGAAAAGGGTTGGTCAGATGGGAGCCTTGGTGAGACCCCGCAGCTTCCCCATCAGCACTGTCTGGAGCGGGGTGGGTGCCATGGTGAGTCACCTTACATAAAACATAAGTAAAAATATTTGTAAAATATAAGCATCTGTTGTTGATGGACTTGAGGCCGTGCTTGCTCTTCGGGCAGGGCTGACACCTCCTTTGAGGGCAGTGCGGTCTGTCTCCACCAGGACTTACAAACCTTCCTAGAATCTTCAGAGCACAATGCCATGCAAACAAGGGCAGTCAGGGACATTCAGTGTGGCAGTAGCAGTAGCAAGGTGAGGTTAGCTCTTGACTCACTGGAAAACAATCCACCTTGTAAAAGACCGCGTTACTGTATCCTACATGGCTCTCCTTATGCTCAGGCCCGGTTGCTACTTTTCTATGGAAACTTGTTAAATATGTAGAAAAATAAAACAGGTAATAACTTGTCACAATGTGTTACGAGTTTCAGTAGGGATTTTGTTTGTTTGTTTGTTTGTTTGTTTTTCCAGTTTTGTTTGCTAATGCATTGGCAGGTCACAGTGGGAATTTTGCAGGCTGGCCAAGCTCAGCCAGGCGCATATGGTAACTCAGCCTGGGTGGAAAGTGGAGGGCACAGGAGAAAGTGAAAAGGTCCTCATCCTTGTAATGGTCTTTTTTTCCTGCTTTTCAACCTGTAACAAGTGAGCATTCTCATTGTGTTAATACTATTTTGGTAATTAACTGCTCTAAATGTATGGTATTTTTCTCTCAAACCACCACTGCATTACAGATATGAATATGCATGCTAACACACACACATCTGCTTCCGAATTTTATGTTGCTGTCCCTGCTGGCAAAACGTCCTTACAGGTTCAGCAGGGCCCCAGCTGTATCTGTGCGCCGCACTGGTTTCCCTTGGGTTGTTTTAGTGGGGAGGCTGAGGCCAGGATTTAGAAAACAGGTCTAGATCCAGCACAGCACAAAACCCACAAGATGATTTAGATGAATGTTTCTTGGCTTGAGGAGTTTGAAAATCTATGGTGGCTGTCAGCAGAGTCAATAAATTCTCCGTCCTTGGCTTTAGGTAGTAACACAATGCTATGGGCCAGGTAAATGTCTGCTCTCTGGAGTTTATCTTCTGTAGAGAAGGTACCTTCTATGCAAAGAAAAGTCTGTGAGAAGGTCTGTAGTGTCACTGAGAGCGAAGGAGCAGATTCTGACTGTGTTTACATGAGGGCAAATGCTAAGTGATTTAATAGCCTTATTAATTCAAACTGGAATGAGGAAATCTGGTGATAAGGTCAGTGGGAAGCAAACACTCAATGTAATTTTTTTACATTCAAAATGTGGGTCCTAAATTATGAAACAAGATACTCATGCGGTAGCATCCTGATTAATAATGTGTTTTCTTCAACAGCAGTGTACTACGAACTGACCTTTCAAGCATTTTGTTGTAAAAAATTTTTCCTGTGTTTATTTCAAGCATAATTGTGCTGATTTGATGCCAGCATAATGTAAACCTAAGCAGCTGTAGGTACACAGATAAGTAGACTATCAAAAGCTTTTTGTGCATCTTGTGTTAGGAAGCGCAAAGAAAAAGAAATTTTATTTTTTTTTTATTTTTTATTTTGGGGGTTGCAAAGGCAATTGGTGGTGGTGTGTAGGACAGGTCTGTATGGCCAGCCCAGGGCTACATTATGGAGCAAAATAGTTGTCTGCTGAGAGGCTGTGCTATTTGATGACAAAAGCGTTTGGGAGAAGGACAGGGCCATCCCTTGCGGTGCAGCCAAGCCAGTGGGACAGCTTGGACAGACGTTTTCTAGACTTGCCTCAAGTAGTTCACTACAGGTGGGTAAAAAGGGAACACACAGTTTACAGTCTTTAAAATCATACTGCATCTGAAACACCTTATGTTCTGTAATACAGAAGAGGTATTAAGCAGAAGATAAATGACTGTCCTTTCCCCTCCTCATCCCTCTGATTTACTGTTGTATTCTTTTGTGACGTTAATAGGTGTTTAGTGTCTCGTTTGCCTTCGTAGAGCAGTTGTTCTCTTATGCAAGTCCTGGAGGGCTGAAGGGCAGAAAGGGGAGTAGTTACCACAGAGCAGTAGGACTAGGGAAAAACACTGAAGAAAAATAGGAAAACACGGTTAGAAACCTAATGCTGGTGACAACTGAGGCTGACTGTGGGCCCTCGTGGCTTTCCCCTCAGCTCGCTCCTGAGTCCCAAGGAGGGAGATGAGAGCCTTTAAGGGAAGGAGAGCGGGTTGAGCTGAAGGCTGTGGCTGCAGAGCCGCCTCTGTCAGCTCTCCCTCTGGAGAGGACCTGTTGGTCTCTTGCAGGGACAACCTTCTCAAGGGATGCCGACAATGTGGTGGGTTGGACGGTTAGCTCATCGCTAAGTTCAGTAACATTTATCACACATCAGTTCCTATTGTGAAAAAACTTAAATTGATTGTGTGAGGTGATACGGTTGAAACAATTAGGTAGTCTGGAACATATCCCAGCTCTCTTCTCTAGTGAGATAAATGAGCTGGGTCAGTGCCTCTTCCCTCTCCTTTCTCCTTCTTTCTGCCCCCTCCTGCCCTCTCTCTCCTAGGTTTCTGAGAAAGTTTTTATCTGGATAATCGAAAGTTTTAAAAACTGTTTATCTTGCACAGTCTGAAATGCTTCTCATCCTCTCACCCATGGTACAGTGAAAAAACAAGTAGGCACATTTCGTAAAGACATCTTTAACAGAAGACATGGTGGATGGCTCTTAAAATTACTTCTGTAACAACCAGAAGAATTGAAAATAAATGAGAACTTGGGACGTGCAGTCACGCTCTAATAGTTGGCATCTTAGTCTTTTAGCTTAGAGTTTAAAGCTTGGGTACAGGAGTTTACTCCTCTCTTTGTTACGCAACTATTTGTATAAAACAACTAATCCAAGTAGAACTTGTTGATTCTCATCAGGAGCAATGACAGGAAACAATATTAAAAAACCCCTAAGACTTTTGAGGTTGGTAGAAAATCTTTATTGCTTTGGAATAGTGTACAATAAATTTGGTCTTTATAGATAGACATTTCAGGTATCAGAAACTAATGTTTCTATGTGTATTTAAAGACTGCATATTGTTTTATTGTATGCTTTTCTGCACATCCATAAAAGACTAGATGGGAAAGAAAGAGTGAAATTAATTTCCAGAGAGAAGTGTTTCGGGATCCTGGGCATTTTTCCACTGAACATCTCTGTGGAAATCTGGAAAAAGTGTTATTTCAGTTCTCTACAAGAAAATAATTCTCTAACTGTATTTCTCTTTCCCACCATCAATAAACTTGAGAAAATTCTTCTGTAATTATTAACTAGTAGAAAAATGGAGCTTATTTTGGAAAGGGGAATTTAGGAGATTATTTGCTTTTAAACAGAGTACTCCTGGAAATGTGAACTGTGGATGGTTTTTGTACTATTGTCTTTTGGTTTGCTTTCAGATAGAAGGCAGATTTAGCCTTTTGGAAAAGATGGGGGAGGAGGACAGCATTAACTGTATCACTGCAATCTGTGGATGCTCTTTGCATTTCTCTATTGCATGCTTCTCTGTGTAGTCTGCTGTAGACTGAACGCCTTCTGTATAGGACAAACTGGTAATAACCAAGTCCCTAGTGGACTTGAAAGAGCTCCGTCTCTTTTCATGTTTTGGGTTATGTTTTTTTTGAGAGAAGATAGTAAAAAGCAGGGAAGTTTAAGGCATTATTAATTTATATTGGTTTCTAATACTCATGTTACTTACGTAACAGCACAGTGCATCACAACTCAAGTTCAACACACCAATGTTTATGATGAGTATATTATTGCTTTATCTGGTATTTTATGCTCTGTACCGCAGGAAAAACCCACAAAACGCATGATCCTACTTTCAGTGAAGTTACTGCAAATCTGCCGTTCATTTTTGTGGGAGTTCACGTCCTTAGTAACAGAATTCGTTGGGACGATTTTCATGGTAAATTTTTGTAGTGCTGGAGACTGCTCTTGTAGAGGTTGGCACCAAATTAGTTGAAAACCAGTAGTAGTATAATTAAAAATTGCAACCGACTGTTGTTTGTTTCATAATAGCACAGTGTGTGCCCAGTTCCTAAGGGAAAAGACTCTTGCAGCAGCTGAAGAATGCAGCCTGTGATCTCCTTCTTCCCCGGGATGCTCCACCCAGTCCCATCGCTATAAATGGCAATTGGACTTCAGGGAATTACAGCAGGCAACGAGCTAAGCAAAAGCAGGTTCCTCTGTAGCTGACATTTTCGCTGCTGTGCATGAAATTAATAAAATGAAGAATGACCTTGAGCTGTTTTCTGGACATTGCAAGGGCTGCAGTTTCATCTGGAGCACGGTCTGGACTCTGTACGGATGGGTTGGTGCAGCGAAGGTGGTGGTGGTCCAACAGAGCTCGGTCGAAGCCACTTTTTTTAGAGGACTGTGGGAGGGGCTGCGGCTGAATGAGCACTCGGCCTCCGGAAACTTGGCAAGTTTGCCACAAAACCCTGTGTTTTATCAAGCAGCTGTGGAGATGGCCACTGATCAGCATGTTCATCGTGTTTCTGCTGCCTTGCTAGCAAAGGCCAGAGCTTGGAGGAAGCTTAGTGGCGCTCAGCAGTCAGGGAAAATGGTATTTAATGAAGGAATTCAGCTCATCTCACTACACGTCTGCAATTTAGCCACAGTGTAGACATACAGCTCTGAGCTGGCCACAATTAATTGCTTCCCCAAAAGTTCGTGTTTCTCACCACTGGTTGGAAGTGGTACTTAGACAGAGGTGCCCGTGTTTTGAAAGCAATCCCACTGTAGGTCTGGTCTACCCCATAGCATGATCTGTCCGCATTTGAAACATCCATAATTACTCCACACTTTTGCCATTGTTGGGTTTAATTACTCTGTCAAATGGAAAGAGTAAAACTTCACGAAGTCTAAGGGATTCCTCAAGGATAAGCTAATTCATTCTGTAATGAATGATGTAAGGGTAATACTAATAAAAGTAATAACACCGGTAACACACTCTTTCATTAATTCTGTGCTGTGTGAGAAGTCATAGGGGAAAAGCGTGTTTAATGTTTATTCAGTGGAGGGTTTGAATGGAGGAGTGTAAGGGAAGTAGCCTTCTGTGGAATAGTAAACATAACATTATACATTTAACAGATGCTGCATTCTTTATTATTCCCTCAGTTTCCATCTGTAGGCATTATTGGAGATTTGTATCCATCTTTACCAAAACATCTCTTGTATACAGTGTATATGATTTAATCAGTCAGGGTTGTGTATTTCACCAGTTATCAGTCCTCTAAGATATTGAATGCTTCTCTGTGACCTAGAACTGTAATAGGAGAAAATACCACTAAGGCAAATTTCGATTTGCATTGTGTGGATAACCAGGGACTCTAATACAGATGTTCAGACAGGGCTGAGAGCAGTGGGGACGGTGTTACCCTAGATACCTGCCACCAGCAGAAATGTGCCGGCTCCATCCTGCAGCAGCCCAGTTACCCCTGGGCAAGGAGCAGCTCGGGGAGCTGCCTACGATTTTCCTAACGCCGGGAATTCTAGCTGCATGCTTCAAAGGAAGAACCACTTGGGTCCTGAGAAAAGCAGAGTGACAAAAATGGCTTTAAAATCATCAGATGGAATAAAAAAGAGCATTTAAGTTCCTTTTTCTGAGGTTCTCACTTTCCAAAAGCGCACACCTGCAGGCTTCTCTTGGCAACGGATGGAGCTTTACGTATAGCTTATATATTCCTTGCGTAAGTATACACATGCGCCTGCACTTTCACATACCTCCTGCAAATAAAGCTTTGCAGCAAATAGCAAATACCACAAAATTAACTTGTAAAAATACTGTGAAATGTGAGTGTTACAAATGCCTTTAAAATCAATGTCTTCTTTTAGAAATGTGCCCAGTTTTCAACTTGGCCCCTGGAAAGTCATTCTTGTAGCTAAGGATATTTATTCTGTTCCATTTTTTGAATGGGATGCAGCTGTTGAATTCTTCAGACCTGAGTAAAGGCTCTTAAAGAGCTTTATTTATATCAGGGGTTTTTTTTTTGTCCTCCTCTGGTTCTGAACAAACAGCCACAACTTCAGCTAATGGAAATTGTCGTACTGCAGCTAAGCTTATAAAGTCCTGCTGCTTTGCTGGGGTGACTTTTCTGAAGAGCTGGACCCTTCTGTGGAACGTATGTGTAATTATATTAAAGTGTTTGAGTGTAACTTCCAAAGGAGGTTGGCACATGGTTACCCCCGCCCAGTGCAGCAGCTCCTGTAGGAGATCCCTGGGGATTCGGAGAACAAAGAGAACACCTAAGGCGATCAACTAAAATTGATCCACAGCTTGTTAGAAGAACACTGCAATGATACTTAAGTGTATAATCCCTCTTATTTCAAAATACAGGCTTATGGCTTGAGTTACCCCTGAATAAACTTTGTGATTATTAACGAGCTGCATGAAATAACCTCCTTCAGGTCATCAAAGGGCATAATGCAGATAAGAACCCTTTAGGTCCTGTAAACCTCAAAATGAATTCGCTCTCTAGACCTCTATGTTACCAGAAATCTTTGACAGTAAGCTGAAATGCTGTGATATTTTGGTATTAGTAGAGAGTTTGAACATTTTGGTAAAAAGTCCAGAAACAATATGCTGTGCTGCTGCGTGTCTGTGGGATGGGGAGCTCTTCGGACGGTGATAGTGCGAGACCCAGCAGCAAACCTAACCTGGCGACCAATTGTTGATTTTACGAGGACATTGCAGTGAAAGCTCTTTAACTTCCTGTGTCTGCGTGCCTTTTTTTAGCAAGAGCTTCAGACCGGCTCTTAAAACCCCTACTCTCAGTTCCTTCTTTTCTCACTAAGCACTTTCCTCAATCAATAACGAAAAGTAAAATTCAAAGAGGTTTATGTGGATCTTTCAGCTGAGTAATGTATATTTTAATTACAGTATTAATAATGTCGATAAGAGGAGGTGAACAGCTGCTGTGGCCACTTGGCACAAACAGATTAAAATAATTGGACTGGGGACGTCTGCTAGGTTGCCATTAAAAATTTTAAATAGGAGCAGAAAACACTTGGCAGTCACCAACAAAAGCATACAGGGGGAAGAGGAGAGAAGAAATAGAAGAGGAGGGTAAGAAGAGGACATTGGAAAGCTTTCATGATGTTCATTCATCTAAAAATAGGCTTTCAGTCTGCCCTCTGAGTTTGTTTATGTTTATGTCCTTCCTTTGGAGACTGTGGATGGAGACGTGTCTTTTCAGCTGCTTTGGGAGCAGGGCCTGTGCTCTTTAAGCTCTTAGTTTCAGAAACGGGACTTGGAGCCTTGCGGGCGCGGGTGGTTGTGTGTGGGGGGAGCTGCTGCCAGCTTCTCCCTGGCCGTGCTGCTCCCTCCAAGGGCTGGACGAGGTCCTTGCTGCACCCTCTTCTCACCAAAATACTCTTGTAAAATCTAGTGCATCATTTTCCAAAACATCATTTGAATCCATAGTTCTGTGTATGCGCTGCTTCCTGCCCGGGAAGTCTAAACATGACCAAAGATGGGAGTTTGTGCTTGTGGTTCAATCACTGGTAACGTATGGGCTGCACCTAACGCCTAACGCTGCTCATCGCATGTGGATTTTAGAACTTCACTAACAGGAAAATCCGCTGTGCCGATTTTATAAAAGCAAAGCTGTAGAGTGGAATTTTCGAGACACTGCAATGACTCAGAATATGTTTGAATATGCTTTCAAAAGTCTTGGAGAAAAAATAGCGCATCCCCTTCTCCTGTTATTCGAAGATTGCAGCAGCACTAGCTTGTCTAAGCAAACCCAGCTTTGGTTCCTCCAGGATTGTGACCGTTTCTCTTTCAGCTCTCCATTAGCTTACTGAAGTCTCTGCAACTCCTTCCGAGGTTTTCCTCTTCTAGAAACAGGGATGGTGCTGCACATTCTCTCTTAGTCTGTCTCACAGCATGGGCTTTTATTGGAGTCTAATATAACTTGTCAGAGTATGTACGTCATCTCCTTTGGAGTCATCAGTTTCTGCTAATGGGTAACGCTTAAAATCATGAGATAAAGAACCTGAGTTAAATATATTTAATTGGGGTTTATTTGCTTTCTGCTTTTTAGAGTTTCTGAGGCACAGGCAGTCAGTCTCTGGAGCAGACGGGGTGTTTTGCGGTTACTGGACCAGACAGCTCAGATAAAATTAAAGTGCCTTTTTTGCATATGCAACTTGCTACTGCTTCTATATTTTCATAGGTCTTAGGATCACATCAAGCATAAATCTAATTGAGGTTGTTGTACTTCTCTTATTTATTTTTATTTTTGAGTGAACCGTGTCATCTGAGCTTAATGCGTATAACCTTGGATGACTGTGGATGCCCAGTTTATCTCTGGGGCTCCCCAGTATAGCTTAAAAGGAATCCAGGAAAGGCTAAAGTAGTCAGCATTTTTCAATTACTTTTCGTGGAAATAAAAAAAATGAAATCTGTTTTTATTCAAAATAGCTCTGCCGTGTCTCCTGGAAGCTATTCTGCAGGGGGTTTTTATACCCCAGGTTCTTTTTAATGAGCCATAAGGGACTTTTCACAGTGCAGTGCCATCCCTGGAGGTGAAGGAAGAGGACTTCCCAGGAACCCCTGCTCGCGAGGGGAAAGGTGGCCAAGCACGCAAGGCACTTGAATCGCAGCTCCCATGAAGCACACCGGGGCATTTGGGACTGAAAACATCTTAGCTGCAAACTTTTTTGAACTCTTTGACCAAGCCATCATTTTTTTCCACAGAAAACATGTCTTTCATCAGTATTTTTTTAAGACAAAACCCTGATTTTTTCCACTGAAAAAATGAGATTTTAGGTCAATTCTGTTTCTGAAGCTATTTTTGGCAGTCCCGTGAGGCTTTTGTGGCCAGCATTGGTTATTGGTATAACAAGAGATCAGCCAGAGGAATTCTCAGCTGCCTGCTAATTTGGTTCTCCTAATCTTGCCCCCCTCCGGAGTGAGAGTCAAGTCCTTGGAATTTTGCATAATTAAGAAACAAATTAAAAGTCCCCTACTGCTTATCTGTGAATGACGGAGTTACAGTATCAAAATCACTTAACCAGTTTCTCAATGAGAGTTTAGGCCAAGCTCACTTTGAAGTTTTAAGATGGATATTTTTGAGTCTTCTGGTAATAGATGAATTCAAAGTAGACAACAGGAGGAGTTCGTTTTCTTCCATTTTGTTGCTGATAGGATATATTCTATATAACCTCTCCATAAACTGTGAACACTTTGTATTATAACATTCCATCCTGAATAGCATATTTTATAATATAAAGCTGTGCATTACTGAAAAAAAGTAGTTTGAAATGGGGAAAAATAATTCCCCAGATGTACTGGTAGCTAATAGAAGTGATATAAGATCATCTAGGTGTAGACGGTGTACCCCAAAGGACCCTGATTTTTTTTGCAGAGAACACTGTTAGCTACTGAACAATCTGAAGAACCCTGGTTCAAAGCAGAACTCAACAAGTATTGCTGGACGACTCAGTTTCTGAGAAGAAACCCCTTGCTGGCTGTCAACCTATAGTTCCAATAAATAGGAATTGGAACCTACAGTTCCAATAAATAGTTCCAATATAGTTCCACATTTTATATCCAAGGTAAAGGAACTTAACCTTGTCTGGAGCTCATAAATACAAGGGGGACAGGCTAGTTAGATTCTTCACAGCCACTCTATTTTATCTCTCTGCAGGCCACAAAAAAAAAGATTTTTATATTTTTTGCTTGCAGGGCGTCTGCTGTGCAGAGCCTGGAAATGGCAGTGCCTTCATCGCGTGGTTCGAGTGAGTGGGTTCATGAAGGAGCACGTCCCCATTTCCAGTTATATAAATGGCAGAGTTTTGCTCATTAGAGGAAACTCAGAGAATAATGGCACAAGGGATATATGGGCTGAAGAAACTTATTTTTGAAGAAAGATTGCAAGAACTACAAATGTACAGCATAATTACGAGGTGGCTAGCAGGACACTGATCTCTGGCTACAGCATTTTGACGGGGAGAGAGAAATCTAAGGAGAGAGAAATCTGGGTTTGCGTTGGGATGCAAGCAAAATCAGTGACAGTACTTTTCTGAGAAGGTTATTCAGCAGTCTTTGCAGCTGAGGCACTTCTTGCCCTTGGAAATCTTGTATGGTATGATGCTTAGTGTGCCACAGGCTGGTGGTCCGGAGCACCGCTCAGCCCTGCATGGTGGCCTGGAAAGAGACTGGAAACGGAGGTGAGGAGCTGCATGATTTGAGGATTTGATGTCTGATCTAAGAGGCACTGAAAATGCTGAGGCCCGTGCACTGATTTCCCCTGGGCTTTGGGTAGGGCTCCGGAATGAGGGACATCCGATGTGTGGTTGCTGCTGCCAGGCAGGCGCTGGTGGCCAAGGTGTGCAGCCGGGAAGGGCTGCGTGCGTTTTGGAGCTGTGAGCGCAGGCCCTTGTGGCCCGGCAGGTGGGGGGCTGTTCAGCCTACCTCTATTTAGAGATGCAGGAAGCATCTAGGTGGATATATGAAAAAAAAAATAATAAAAACATTATTTACGTAATCTCCCTTGATGTTGCCATGAACTCTAGCCTGTGATTTCTCCTGTTCTGTGAGCAATCTGATGAAGCACTAAGTCGTGCCAGCCGAGAAACAAAGTTGTCGCTCTGAATGATGACTTGGTGAAATGCCACGTAGGGCAGAGCTGCCATCGAAATCATTGGTGATTCACTGTTTGTTTTTCACAAATTTCCTACGCTCCCTGCCCACGCACTATAGATGACAGGATTGTGTATGGGGACTGTGAACATGACCGACATTATTGATGAAGCGGTGCCTGTATCAAGGATATTCGCCCCCCCCTCCCAGCAAACTGTGTAAAATGCTCAGGCTCTGTGTTGCTCTTGTCAAAACCGTGTTATAAACATAGCCGGCCTGCCTGTTTGAGGAGAAGGTTTTCAAAGGTGTTTTAAAAAGCTGCAAACGAATGGTGTGAGAAGGTGAGGCAGAAACCACCGAGTGCTCCTCGCTGCGCTCCAAGGAGCCACGGCGGCTGCATCCAGCACTCTTTTGGCTACTCCTGAGAGGAGGGAGAGTTTGGGCAGTTAACAGTCAGTTTTGAGCTTGCACAGCCACAAGGGAGAAGGATTTTCGAGGGGGGAGAAGCCCCTTCCTCACCGCTCCTTGCACTGTCTCGGGACAACTCCTCCGGAGTAAGAAGTGGGGAACCCGGTCACAGCTTGTCCCTGTGACTGGGCTTTCCCCTGGGCCGGGCTCTCGACTTGCTTCGAAGCGGAGAAATGAAAGGATCAAATTTTTCCCCCTAAGATTCATGACGTCTGGCAGCAAAAGGTGTCCTGGGAGTCGCAGCTGCTCCAGCTGGGCTCTCTCAGACGCTCGGTACACAGCTTCAGGACAACAACATTATTCTTACCTTATTTTACGAAACGGCGTAGTCGGATTCAAGTTCTTAATTCACATCTGGTTTGATCAAATACTAAAGGACACTGAAGACGCAAGGGAACTTAGTTAATGGGTAAGGAAACCGAATAATCTTGTACGTAGTGTGGTAGAGATAAGTGTGATGGAGAACATGTGCTGAATGTGGTGGTCATGGTGACACTGGGTTTAATTTTTTTGTGCTTTAGCTATGTTTGGAGAAAACAGAACAGCTTTGACTCAGTGGAGGGGAAAAAACTGGCACTACTGACCACTTACCGGCCTCTGGAGATCCATCAGGAAACTGAGAGCCCTCAAATACTGTTTGTTTTCAGACCAGTTTCATGACCTTGCCTGTTTTCAGAGTTGGACCGAGAGGAATGAAACTATGGAATGAGAAGTGGTGTCACATTTTTAAACCAAACTGCATAATTAGGCTGATTTGGATGTGAGTGGCTTCGTCAGGTGGCTTGCTTTGAAGTCCGTGGTGGCACTTTTATCCTTTTCTCTATGCTCTGTGCACGAAGGCTTTATAACCGAGGCAGTTGTGAGCAAAATACGCTGAGGATAAAGGCTTCTTGAAGGCTGATGGCATGACAGCTGCAGCTGCATAGGTTCAGTTTGGCAAATAACAGTAAGCATCAGGTTTTATGGCCATGACTGTGTTATTGTTGCGTTTTTAAATTTGGGTTAGCTGCGTAGAAGAAAGTAGAGACCAAGAGCTGTTCATCTTCTGGCTCGGCCCGTGAGGAGCTTGTAACTCTAGCAATTGTTTCTGTTTTCCATAACAGTGGGAACTTTACGGGCTATTTTTCCCCTTTCTCTGTCCAAAATAAACGTGCTGCTTAAAAATGAAGAAAGAAGCCGCGGACTGTTTGGCAGGCACGCAGTTTGAACTTGGGGTGCCTCAGGTTGGAGGGACAGTTTACAAAATGTACTTTTCTCCTGAAAATGGGTGTTGCAGCACAGTAATTTCATTTGTGTGGATCCATTTCTTGCTTTGGAATGCCACACTTTTAACGAGCCTCCATGTTAAGAGACAATGATGAGCGTCATTGTGCTCTTTAGTGGTCTTCCCAGGTATGTACACTGATGCATCAAGCTGACCTATAACTATGTATCTATTCAGAGCAGTTTGTATAGTTCCAGTGTAGCTGAGGTGGTTTCTTAAAAATTATTTCAACTCTTGTTTGGTATTTAACTTAATGGCAAATCAGCAGATTCATGTGTGCAAACAGGATATTTTTTTGTAAGAAATGCTGAAGTGCTTCTCAATAAGCTGAAGTGTTGTCCTTTGCTGTGCGTTGCAAGAAGAGAGCACGCACTTCTTCAATACATAGAAAACAAAGGAAAAATAATTACATAGATAAAAAGTAATGATAATACTAGTGAGTAGTACTCACTAGTACTCACAATGTTTTCCCTAATTATTAGACTTCTTGTATTTTCTGAACTTTTCCGTAGAAAATTGTCTTTGCAGGGTCTTCAGGAGAGTGAGGCAGCTGCCGATGTGGGTGGAATTTGATATCCCAGACCTTAAAAAAACCCCAAACAAAGCAAGAAACGCAATCCCAATAAACTGGAGTAGATTGGCAGAGCACTGCGACTCATTTAGTGGTACAGATTTCTCCCAGGCTGCCTGACATCGGTGTGTAGGACAGGGTAGTTGCACGCGTGAACATAGTGTGAGTGTGATAAAACCACAATGGAAGTGTAGAGTGATTAGGTAGCAAATGAAGTGAAAACTCCTAATCCCTAGAATCATAGAACCATCTAGGTTGGAAGGGACCTCTTAAGATCATCAAGTCCAACCATCAGCCTACTTCCTGCATGTTTGAAATGTGCCTGTCCCTGCCTCCGAGAGGGGTGCGTGAGTACTGTGTGTCACTAACACCTGCAGTGCTGCTGGCTGGTGATACAAATTCGTGACTTAAAGAAGACTTCCTTAAATAAGAAAACGGCTCATATAGCACATTTATTTCATCCCAGGTCGTGAAAGAGAGAACATGCACAGGGGTGTGTACACGGTCACAGTACGGAGTGAGTGGGTGGTCAGTGTTGGAGGTGTCCAGGTCAGCTCTGAGATTCACCATTCACATAATGAGTTTGCAGGTCATTTTGGAGGGAGGCTGACAATCTCTACCAAGGTTCAATATAGTAGTGGGCGTAGATGTTAGAGTAGCCAGTTGCCTCCCGATGAGGGCACTTGCCTGGGATGGGGTAAAGCCTGGTTCAAGCTCTTGCTCGACGGCAGGTAGTACAGACCTTTTCCCGAGTACCTCTGTGTCTTAGCTGAGTAACTGAGAGCTCTCACTCTGCTTCCAAATGCAAATATTTGGAGATAGCTTGCATTTTGTTCCTATCAAGCAAATCACACCCACCTCTACTCCCCCCCTAAAAAGAAGGAAAAAAATCTAGAATTGTTTTCCAACCAGACCTGGTATGTGGGTAGTTGGAATGGCTATTTTCCACATGCGTAACAGATCTCATTTTCCTTAGACCCAAAACCCTTATGTAAGTAATATCAGTTTATAGAAAATACTGGTTTGAACTGCTTGAAACAATAAGAATAGGGGGTTGTATTGAACTAAAGGCTTTACTCTTAGTCAAATGCCAGCTTTCAGAGTCATGGAATTAATTATTTTATTTTACTTCATTATGAGATTCTGACCATTGCTTCAAGTCAGATAATATGATCTACATGTAGCTTAAAAGCTCAAAATACAGGAGGTAAACTAAAGAACTCAAATATATATTTTTAGCCTTGTATACAATACTTAGGCTAATATGATTTTTGCGTGCTTGGAAATGACAGCGTGTGCTCTCTCACGTGCATTCTCTGTTTCAAATAGTAGATCATTTACTTCTCTCTAAAATGTTGTCTTTTTTTTTTTTTTCTACTGAAGGTAAGAGAAATAGATGCCACTCCTAACCCTTCAAAGCATTTGCTGCAGTCACATTAATACTTATTATTGGATACAGAAGTGGTTAACTTCTGTGCTGCGCTAGCAGACATCCTTACTGTTTCACCAGGCCATTACATAATACTTCAGGAGCAGTAAAGCTACAAGTAGGACATATGATTATACTTAGTTTAATCCAAATTGTTTAAATGCATTTCGCATATAGTTTCAGCCTTATGCTGTCATATGCTTAACATGAATCTCATTAGGCTTAGGAGAAAGCGCACTATTTCATTTTTGAAATCTCATTGGAAATCTTTGCATTTAGTAAGAGCATAACATGAATGGATGGCATGAATGGATGCTGCAGCCTGCGGTATTGAGCAAAGCTTGTCCTCGGGACGGAGTCCACCTTTTCCATGACTCGAGGCACAGGAAATCTCAGAGAGGACGTGCCATTTTTCCGCGTATCACGGGCTGTGGTTCCTTGTTCAGCTTCATGAGCAGTTGAACATCAAGGACTGTTTGGAGCATGTTAGCGTTGGTTGCAGAAGATGAAACGAGATCTTTCTAAGGCAGCATTGCCACTAAAAATAATACTCGTGCAGCTATTGTATTTGATTTTGGGTCAGCTGCCATTAGCTCACAGAGTTCACGTTATTTTCCTGCTGAAGCAGGAAACTGTTTTAGCACCTGAGAAAAACATAGGACCAACCTCTTAAAATATATAGTATGTGAACTGATAAAAGGGATAAGAATTTTTTCACTTAACCCAGGCTATCCCAGATCTCTTGTGTTGAGATTGATGAAGGCGCTGGCTTTTGTAGTGGATGAGTGGTGGTGTAATGGACCACCACTGTGGTCTCAGATGGTTTAATTACTGCAGTTCAGCTTGTTGCTGCATGCAGTCATGGTTATGACAGCTGTGCATGTACTTTCAACCTGCAGAAAAATTCTGAGTATTGCAAAATGACTTAATTCTCTTTTACTGACAAAAATACACAAAAATCTGTTTATATGAAGACAAACAGAACTTCAACTGTAATTTTACAGTTGCATATAGGCTTTTTAAGGTGTTCTGTCTCCATTTTGGCACCTCCAAAAAAGTACGTGGCTCCTTCTGGCTGTAATTGTTGTGCTTCCGGATGAATTCCTCCAAAAATACTGGTATCTGCTGAAGTAAGAAATTCAGAAAATCTGAACATGTATTTGGATGCATTTTAACGGAGCTTTCTAACTTCTGGAGGTTGTTTTTTTGGTATGTGTAAAAAGTTCAGTACAGAGTAGGTATGCTAGGGATTAATATTTTGCTAGGCAATACCTTTGTACATCATTTGTATTTATTAATGTCAGAAAAAAGGAATGAAATACATCTCCATTACACATCAGTTTTTTTAAGATAATGCTTTTTAAATATTCTAAACATGAAATTGTATCCTGAGGCATTTGGAAAACTTGGCGAGGTTGATTGTAGAAGAACAGGAAATATTTTCACCTTTATTTTAGTCATTTTAATACTGCTGTGAAAGCATGCTTATGCTTCCTTCTTCCGCCCCCTGTTTATCCTTAGACTAAAGTTAGAAGGGCTTTTTTTTTTTTCCCCCATGACATGGAAATCTCCATTGTAATATTCTGAGATGTGTATCTTTACTTGGGCATGGGTTCATGCTGTCTTGCGAGATGAAGTATTTCTGCTGTGGATGTGAATTCTGCCTCCCCTGTGGGGAATACCAGCTTTCCAGTGTCCCACAGACGTCGTCTTGCAGGGCAGATCCCGAGTATGTGGATTTCCAGCCTTGGGAATGAGACAGGATGCCAGCTAGGAGGGAGGAAGTGTCTGTGTTTGGCAATGCCATGGCTATATTAGTTGCCATTAAGTAGTTTTGACATCTAAACCACTGTTTTGTAAAGTGTGATTTTTTTGACAAAACGGATAGCTTTTTCTGTACATACATTATTTAATACACAGAAGTACAATATGGCATGAGATAAAGAAACTTTAGTGCAAGGCTCTGAACTGTAACACGGGATCATCTGGACTGTACTTATTCCCTTCCTAGTGGAGGCATTATATTAATGATTTTGCCACTGACGTCAAGGGGAACCGGATGTCACCCTAGATAACGGCCTTAATGAAGTCAGTCTTTCTTAATGAAGATTAATTGTCGGGGCCCCATACTTTGTACATCCATATTTAGATATCTTCCTCTGAATGCTTCGATGTCACGCGGCTTCTTCTTATTTAGTATTTAGATGCCATCTCATTAATCTGAAATACTTGTCCTCTTTTGTGATACTGGCAGTCCCTTGGGAGCAGCTGCGTGATGCCTGCTGTGTTTGGGGATGTCAGAGCATCCTGGGTTGCAGTAGTTTGCAATGCCAGCTGGAACCACGGTGCTGCCTGCCTCTCTAGCTGCACCGGCCATGGAGGAGCATCTGGAAATAGGGTGACAGAAAGATCTAGGCTGCAGTACACTCATACCGTCCCGTTGTTTCCTAACTCTTCGTTGATCTGCAGGTAGTTATCTGGGATGGCATTAGTAGAGGACTAGACGTTCAGTCCTTAGCTGCGTGTAATGCTAAAATGGATGTTTAACGTAGTTTATTTCCCCCTTCTCCTTAATTCTCATCCTGTCCAGGAACAGTATTCTGTATGTTGATTTCATATGATAGAGTATATCGCTGTACTGGAGTGACTTGGCTTTCATTTCACAACTGGTGTTCGTTCATACTAACAGCAACAGCAGAGAAGTGAGGAAAAGAGGGATTACCTGCACCGACAGTCAAATTGTGAGAGTTTATGCCTGAGGAGTCTGGAAATAATTTTAGAAAGTGTTGAAATAAATGACGAAGGTAACTGAAAGATTTATAAAGTGGCAATGATATGCGGTTTCATGAAGTTTAAAGAAATAATTAAGCAAACAGAATTAAGACATTGTAATGCTATATTTGTCATGTTACTTGCAATGTAATCTTTTTGTGTGCAAAAATCCTGAATTATTTTACAGTGGAGACCCATCTAAATACAAGCACATAGCTAAGTGTTGCTAGGGTAGGAGAAAAACAAGTAGACATAATTGGCTTTGATCTTAGTGGTTTCAAATGGATTTGAGCAAAAGACTAATGAAAAGTAGACAGCTAATCTGATAATGGCATTTACCTAAATGAGTACAGACTAAAGTCATTAACAATAACAATAATGCAGTAAGATAAAAATTGCTTTCTCCGTCTTGCATTGAAATTTGTCTTATCTAAAACCGCCATGTGTGTGGGTTCTTATTTCCCACCCTGGGCACAATTCATGTTACTCACTAAGGCTTAAAATTCTGCAGAGATCAACAGAGGTCGATCATCGCCTTTAGATTTGCATCTGCGTTCAGGATTCCTTGCAGTAGTTGTCAGGCTGCTTTTGGATTGTACGAAGGACAGAAGAAAGAGACTTCCCTAAAAGACATCTGAAAGGCTGTGTAGGAGGCTCAGGAGAAAGAGGTCAGGTACACAAGAATAGCCTATGCATGCTTAAGAGTAATTTAAGCGCGGAGCGTTAAGTCAGGATGTACCACTTAACGTTTATTTTGGAGCAACTGAACATCCAACCCATTAAAAAAAAAATGCTGGAAAGAATATTAGTGAAACTGCAGTCTGCATCTTATTAAAAATGTGCTTATGACTGTGGACAAGAAATATGGGAAGAGCGGACAGATTCTTCAAAGGCACAAGATGCAGCTAATCGGTCATCTCCTTTGCTGAGTCATCTGCTCTGGTATTTCAGTTACTTACCCGATAAGTGAACTGCTCGGTTGAGTGGAGGAAAGATGTTAGATGTTACTGGGAGGGCCAGGGAGAAAATGCAGCTGAAGCTGGAGACTTGTGAGGGAAGCAACTGGTTGGCAGAAGAAACCAGAGAAGGCTTTTAGTCTGGTTTAAGGTTTCATAAAAGTCAGTTATGAAAGCACCCTTGCAGTTTGTGTCCTATCAGGCTGATCACTTTATCCCAGAGCAATCTTTCTGTTGGCACTCTCCTCTGTTTGTTTTTGTATTGGTTTTGGTGTTTTGATTTTTTTCGTCTCGGTGATGGAGGAGCCATTTGCAGGTCATATTGTGACCTGCAATCCTACAATCTAAATGACAGAGAAGAAGCTGTGTATGTGTGTCTGGACACATATGCTGGGCAGGAACTTCGAAAACCAAGTCACTCTGACTTGGTGCTTAAAGATCTGCTCCTCTTAAGCGTCTGCAAAGAGATATGTTAGGCTGATGTTGAAGCTGACAGGCTGATGAAATGTGCCTCCTCATATGGAGAAACAGAAGATACTCTCCATGTCTGTCCTGCCCTTTCCCTCCTTTGGTTGACCCACAGAGTGAAGAATAGCTTTAGGCAGATGGGACTGATGTAATTGCACCAGCACCCGTTCTCCAAGGGAGCATGACATTTCTGGACCTCTCCCAAGCCTGGTTGATTTCACAGTAATTTACAGGGTGTATGTAAAATTGTACAGTGCTTTAGAAGGAAGATGAGGCTTTTGATGTACCTTGGGTCACGCAAAGCATAGGAGTCTGTGAATAGATTAAATTATCAGATTCTGTGTTTTGGCTCATATAAAACAGACTTTTTCAAGGAAACATTTCTTGAGCTTCTCACCAGATTCCACTGACCCTAACACGTGATCTTCCAAAAATATTTTAGTTAATTAGTCATGTGTTCCATTAGCATAGTAAAAACCTATGTTAACGTGACCTAGCAGAGATTTTATCAAACCCATCGAGTGTAAAAGAGGAATGTCTTCTTTAGTGCACAGCAACTGGACAGAGTGGTTTCATGTTCTTTACCACTGCTCAGCGACGTGTTGTGCTGTTGGAAGGTGCAGAGCTTGCACCCCACCGTTTTTAGCCAGACGGGGCCAACCCACTGAGCACCAGGGGCATACTGGGAGCTTGCAAACTGCCAGAATAAAAAAAACTGGGATCCCCCATGCAGAATATTAACGCAGGGCTGGTGCAGAGCTAGCAAGCCCTGTGTCTCTGAGTTCAACTGGTTTGGCTGGGCTAACAGTTGAGCTGCGGCATTGCAGCGGTACAGCTCGCTGCTTGCTTGCAGTGGCAGAGCTAACTCAGAGATAAGGCAGAGGATGTGGAGTTACCTCCAGAGTTAGATTTGCCCTCGGTAATTTTTATCCGAAAAAGAGCAACAGTTCGTGTGTCCATGCAAAAATCAGTTAAGGAATATTTATTTTGCTTGTGGCAATTCCTAAAAGTGCCCCCTCCCCACCCCCCCGCCTTTTTTGTGCTCTATGGAAAAGAGTACACATCCTAAAAAGTTTACAGTCTTAAATATTCTGTTACCTCAACATTTTCTAATGGGTATCCTTTTTGCTTCCCATTCCTGTTTCAAAATTAAATATCTTGGTTTTAAATTTTTTATGGTAGACGTATCAGTGATATTTTTGTTTATGAAAATGCGCATCTCAGGGAAATAGATAAGATAAAATCCCCCAAACTCTACCATGAAGACCTGTATTTCTCTCTCTGTACCATTTTGACTGTAGAACATTTGGTGCAGTATATGTTCATGAGGACTGAATTGCATGCTTCTGTACTTGTAAAATTTCTTTTGCATTATCAGCATTGGAAAGGAATTAGTTTCTTGGTATACGTTGTCTGGTTGTGGATTCTGTTCTCGATCACTTTTATCTATAAATGACAACGGCTCTTTAAAAAATGTAAATGTTTACTTGCAGTTTTGCAACTAAGGTTTATGTGATTCTTGCTGCTTTGGTTTTGCTTGAATTAAGCTAGTCAGCTCAGCTTGTGTCACTGGGCAAACCTTTAGTTTGACATTACTAAATCTAGCTAATCAACAGTAAGGCACAAGAGGAGATGAAGAGGCAAAAAATGAAGCAGCAAATTCCTGGACTAGTGCAGAAGTTTGCATATGTGGCCCATGTATATATAAATATCATAAAGATATCGAGCATATGTATTGACTGTACGGATACAAAGTTGTTCACATTGAGGTAACAGCTTTATCTATTGTGGTTGACTAATGACTTACAAAAAATTACTGTGATAAAAAGCTTCCTTGATGAACTCAAACATACTTCGTGCATCATAAGAAACAGTGTTTAATGTGTAGTTCCGTTGATCTATATTGCTAGATGGTGCTGCATATTTGTGATAATGATTTTTGTCTCATGTATATGTGAATATACACACAGAGTCATATAGGTATGCATATATAGGTAGGTATCTGTGTGTGTACACACAAATGTATATACAGGTTGTATGTGCGCACTTATATGTAAACATACACATATATAGGCAAAATATGTGGAAACATGCACAAAGATGATGACATACAACAGGATGCATAGCTGCTAAATAAAGTCAAATTTTACGGATTTCGTAATAAGGAGCTTCAGCCAATGTCTTTTAAAGTCAATGGACATCCTTTGACTGCAGGTATATCTGCAGAACAGATGAATTATAAGTGAATGGTGAAAAAATGAGCGTGCAGTGAAGGTACAGATGTTGAAATTTGAACTGAAAATGAGCACTTAAAATGAGAGTGAAGTGCATTAATTGTAAGTTTGCCGTGTTGTGGTGAAGGGCAGGTTGGTGGATTTGTCTTTACAGCTCAGCTGATGTACATCAGAGTTTTTCCATTATCTACAGCTGCATCAGGTTATACCTACTGACAAGTTTGATGTTTATTTTTTAACATGGTTAGAATGAAAAGCAAATTCTTCTTTCTTTCCCTATAGTGCTAAAATGGGCTCTTTGATGATGCTTTGATGAATTCTGAAATTCTTGCTTGAAGTTAATTGTCAGTCTTTAAGCCTTGCCTGCGTGCTTGCACTTCTCTTTGACAGATGATTACTTCTCTCTCCAAAGCTAAATACTAGCTAAGAGAATAGCTTTTTGTATATGTTATCACAGGTGGGAGGTAGAACAGCTAAAGCTTTTGATTTGCTTTCCAAGCATAATTGGTACCTTACAGAGATGTAGCATATCTCATGTTGTTTTCCTGTATGAATTTTAACACACACATTGTTATTATGGCTTTTCAAAAACATGAAACAGCTTGTCCTTTAGTTGATTGTGGTCTGAACACAATATCGTCATAAGGAGGGAGGGGATGTGTCAGAAAAGAGAAGGGGCTCTGCCTGTGTATTCTCTCAACGGTCTGGTGGAGTGGGATTAGCAAGTTGAGGGAGATAAAATGCGTGTTGTCCATGGACCTGTGGAGGTCCCTGCATGTCTGTCTGTGCGGGGAAAGGCATGAAGTGACAACCAAGTACTGTACAAAGCAAGCAAACCGGCAAAAGCAGACAAGGGCTTTTTTCTTCCTGCTTTGTGCTTTTGGTTACTGGAACTCTAATGTTTTTGCAACAATACTTGGTTAAATGGTTTCAGACAGAATTGACATTTTTGTTTTGCATGTCTGTGCTCCTTTTAAGGAATGCTGCTCTTAGGAAAACAAAGATATTTGAAAGACTGGAGATGTCCAAGAAAACGGCCTTTTAGAAAAGAGGACCTGTGTTGTTTTTCCTAGCAGTAAAAGAGACAGTCTCTGTTTATTAAACCGCGCATACCATATGATGCTTCATATTTTTCCATTTGATTTCCTGTAGGGTGATTTCACTTGGAACAGCATGTCAGGGCGCAGTGTTCGGCTGAAGTCAGTTCCCGTTCAAAGTCTCTCGGAGCTGGAGCGTGCTCGGCTGCAGGAAGTGGCTTTTTATCAGTTGCAGCAGGACTGTGACCTGGGCTGTCAGATTACTATCCCCAAAGGTAAGGCCTCGATAAACCGTCTCTGTTTAGATCGCTAAACCATTGACTTCGTATCACAGCAATAAAAGGGAGAAAACACTAGATTGTTTATTTCACCAACATTGTCTTCGATTTCATTTTTGCTTAAACATAGTAACTATATAAAAATGACTAGTGAGGTTGTTTGTCTGCTATGTCCAATTTGGGCCACCTGGGGTGGGATCATCTGATCAAGGACAGATGTCTACAGGGTAGATAATCTAAATCAGACCTACTCGTGCTAGGGTGTCTTGATACTCAGTTGAGAGAAAAAGGCTTTTCTTCCACTTCCTGACATCCAAAAATACACATCTATGTAGGTCAGATAGATCATGCCATTGAAGTGGCTTTTTCGCTATGTGTTGTATTGGCTCTAGAGGAAGCCAAGTATCACTAATTCAGCCACAGTGAAGACATCTGCATCAAATAAGATGAATCCTACCCAAGTTTTCCTAAAGACAGCAGTGCTTATTTCCTAGGAAACAAGTTAATTTTCACCATAAAACGTTGAACTCCTAAGGAACAGGGGATTCATTGAAAAGGAGAAGTTCAGCTATCAGAATCCTGATGCAGGATACATGCACATAGTAGGCCTGTACTTAGATTACTGTGGAAGAGATCTAAACCTCACTAAAACTAATGCGAAAGTTTTCATTGCTGCCTGTAGCCTGGAGAGCAAGCAGAGACAGCTGTTGTGCTACGATCCAATCATCTGCGTATGTTTCTTTCAAGTGGTTGTATACTTATTTAAGGAATAACAAGGGACCACTGAATTCTCACCTTTGGTTATGAACAGAGGTACTGTGTGGCTGCACGTACACAGTGATGCCACAGGACCAGTTTTTGAATGAGTCAAAGTTAAGCAGATAAAAGTTGTGTAATCAATTAAAATAATGGTGTGGAGAAGAACAAACGTGAAAGACATCAGCTTGGGTATTCTACAGCTTTTTAGGATCTGCAGAAAACTCCTGCCAAAAACAACAAACAATCAGTTTGTTGTGAGATGGATACGATCAACTTCTTCAAGCCCCACCACAGCTCCCCTAGTCCCTCAAAAAATGCTCCATCAATATGAAAATAAGTTTTTGGACACTCATATGAGGAAGTGGATCACTAAGGGCACTGCAGTATTTTCTGGCAGTCTGAACTGCCACTGGCAGTTCCACTGGGAGATGAATAGACATATATGGAGGCAATACATCCAAGACAATAGAGTATGCATATTCATATTCAGAAACTTTGAGCTTCAGAGAGAAAATACTATTTTTGCAGAGAGTGAATACTATTTTTGTGTTCTTGCTGTTTCCTGCCGGGACTGCCATGAAAGGACAACCACCTGGGAAAGCCAGGGTCTTTTCCAACCCACGCTTCCTCTGCAAGATGGTTTGGAGTCACAGGCAACTTGGCACAGTGCTGCCAGGGCTTGCAGACTAGGAACTGTTGAATCTTTCAGGTTCAGATCACACAGAAAAACAGTTTTTATTTTCACAGCACATATATGTGTGGGTAAATATATAATGTGTACTTAATTTTAGATATATTGAGTCTGAAAAGTATAATTTCATGCATAAAAACTAAGTAAGAATAATACAAACTTTGGTGAAGCATCTTAAAAGGCACTTCACAAACTCAGGAACCCATGTTTCAGTTTCATCTCTGTGGCTAGCCCCATCATTTCACGTGTCTTTTGCGTCAGTTTAGATGAGACATAAATTAGCTATTCAGTTCCACTATTCAGATTAAATTTATCAGTGAGATTACTGATGAGGCATATTATTTCACATGTGCATACTTGTTTTGAATGACCAGATCATTAATTTTTCTGTATTCTAAGGTGTGCAGGGTGAAAGAATAGCCGGTGCAGTTGAGTTTTAAAGTGTTGTAGTACCATCTGTTGAAGGAAGTGAAGGTAGTAGCTAGAATTAAGGTGCATCTAGTATTTAACTGTCCATCCTGTTTCTAAATTTGGCACCAATTTTGGCATACTGCAATATGTGTAAATAACAATCAGTGTCACTCCATCATGCTACATCTGTGCCAGCACTTTGGTAGGATAATAAGAATCTACTATATTCTTAAATTACTACAGTTTAGGCCCTTTGCAGAGACTCTTCTGAAGTCTGCCTCATGTTCCTATCACTCTTGAATGGCATGAAATAAAAACATATGGTAAGAGGGTGCAGCTGGCCATCCAGTTGATTTGCCAACGTCACAGGACTATGTAAATGGGGAATTTCAAGTTTTGTCAGTGTGAAATGGCCTTGGTCACTCTGGGCACGCAGGAATAGAAATAACATAAAACTCCATCACAACCATTTGTTCCTCAAGATAAAAACAGACTGAAGGCTGTTAAACTTTTTCTCCTTTTAACAAAAAAAAAAAAGAAGAAAAAAAAAAGTGGTGTGTAGAACTGGGGGAGCTCTCTATGTCTGAAGAGATCCAGGTGTAGAAAGATGTGCTCTACAGCTTCTACTTCAGAGAATGTTACATGAAAATACTCAGGAGCAGAGGTTTGTGGGATAATCTATGTATTAGAAAATATAGAAAGTGGTTTTAAAAGTTGGGATTCTTTGTGGTTCTTTGAGTGTTCTTAAAAACTTGTGAATGATTGACATTAGAACATGCTTGTACCTGCTTCCTGCAGGCATTTGAGTAATTACATTTACCGGCACAGGTATTGTAGAAAGGAAAAATTCATTGTTCTTGGGTAACAAGTTGTGCCAAACAGGCTTGCCTGGAAGTTAAGTTGGTACAGAAGCATCTGCCTTATCTTTACAATCACAGTCGTGCCACTTTGGTTACTTCTTCATAATGTTGCGGTCCTCCCATGCTTAGAAGCCCCCTCTGTCAGAGCAAGTGCAGTTACTTAGCACTTTTAGGGCACATCTGGCTATTCCCACACTTGTAGAGGAACGCGTAGAATGTAATACCTCATGCAATCCCTCTCCTCTGCTGTACTGCAGCCATTATGGTTAATGAAGCACATTACTGACATCTCTTAGTTAAATATCCTGTGGCTACAGAGAGGGGACCACCTCCCACAAGAATTTGTTTAACCAGCATGTCATTTAAAAGATGCTATGATTGCACTGCAACAGGCAATTAGAATGAATTCAAATTGATCAAGAGTTATTATTTTTGTATGTATGTCAGAGGTGCTTCAGGTTTGTTTCTTGTTCTCTTGTTTTTCTGCCTCATATCTGTCTTTCAGATTCTGTAATCAACATCTTTCTCAGCTCCCTTGTCACTCCCCCATCTGCTACCAGAAACTAGACCAAGAATCATTTATCCTTTCTCTGGGTTAATGTGTTAAGTTGCAAGAGGCAACTTCCGAGCAGAGCATTACACAGTTTCTCTACCAATGCAATTACTCTGTGGAAGATTTTTAATTTGCTGTCTTATGTTCTGAATGGCACAACAGTACAATTCTGGTGACAATTCTTCGCAGTGGCTGTTTAGAATATACTGTGTTTTTCTCATTTCAAGGAAGTCAATCTTCTCTTTATAATAGGAGAAAAAAAACCCTGTGATGAAATTCACTTTAGGTACGCTTAGGTTTTGTGTGTCCTTGTGTGCAAGTAGTGAGAAAAAGGAACCTTTTAGAGCATATCTTCATAACGAAATGGTAACTCAAGTCAGGTAGCTTTTTCAAAGTAAAACTGGGATCAGAGCAGGAAAGGAACTCATTTTCTTCTGTTTATAGGCCCCAGGTATCTCCTGAGCAGAGGAGGTATTGAACGAGGTTTGATTGGATCGATTTCCTAAATAACTCACTTCTCTGACACCGTCCTGTCCCACTTCACTAAGCCTGTGTTTGGGAACAATGGCAGGCACTGCAGGGCATCATCTCTGAGACCAAACGAGGAATTGGGGCTCCAACCCTAATTCAGCTCCTCGAGCATCTGCCTGGGTTTTAAGGTACAATGTGAACCTATCGGTGGGGACTCAAATAGGATTTGGGAGTCAAGGATCATAGTTGCAGTTTTCACCTCCCTTTATTCAAGGAGAGACCATGGCTGCTGTTGTTCTCACCAGCCCCCAGAGGGTGCGCTGCTGTCTTCCAGGCGTTGCAGGGGGCTGGAGGAGTTGTGGAGAGAGAGGGTGAGGGGAAAAAAATAAAGTTTGATGCTAATTCTGAATATTGCTTAGGTCGGTGTGCATTTACCAGTGGGACATGCAAACATAAATGGCTGACCTGCTTTCTGTGGTCACTCATTAAGAAAATAAACAAACGGGAGATTCATGGATAATTAGGAAATAATGAAACTTGTATAAATACAGCCATGCAAAAAGAGAAGATGAGAGGATCACTAGAAAATAAATACTATGTGCAAACTGTTGGATCTACATGGCCTATATTCTGAGGCATCTATAGGCACTGACTTCTTTTTGTTGTTGTGAAAATTGAGGAAATATCTATCAGAAAAGTGGGAAAAATATGTTCAGAGAAGTAGAAGTAGACACGCTGTAGCTGAATTGCTGTAGAAAGCTTGACCATCACATTGAAGGTCCCAAAAAGTATTATTTGAAATTGGCTTAGAAGTGATTTAGCATGTGATTGAGCTCATCAGACTATAAGCTGACCAAAGACTTGTAAGCAGTGGCTCATGCTAAATGGCAGTGCATCTCAGTGGAGATCAGGACCAAACTGGATACTCATCAAATATTTAGGAGTATGTAATCTTCCGTGTTTGCTTCTTTTTTCTTTGACCTAGGTAATTGTACAGATTGAACTTCTGCTGTCATTAAAGTGGTGTGATAACCACTGTTCGCTGAGTCCAGCTATCTGTTACTTCTATAGCTTGGGTAAAATCCTGGCTTTTCTCTGAGTTTTGTCCTTTCTTGATGTCGATGTTATGATAGCTACTGCACTACTGGTGAACTTTTGTTGATCTTAGTAGAGCAGAAGCATAAGAGCAATATATGTTTTCTCATGCACTTGTTTTCTTGTGCAAAGACAGGCATAAATTTGGCCAGTATCTCCAGTGACTCAGATAGAAACGGTGTCTTTGTTTCTGACCTTGACAGCAAGTTTTTGACTTCTGAGACAACTGATCAACCTCTTTGTAAAGAAAAGGCCACATGCAAATCACCATATATCAACAATGTTTTGTGTTTTATGAATTTTCCTATTTGTCGTTGCTTTGTCCCTTGTGACAGCACAACCGGGACGTGTTTTCTTCATAGTGTCAACAAAGAATGATGGAAAATGGCTGATGTCTTCAGAAGAGTAAATCTCTTATAGTTTCAAAACTCGCTCAGTTATTTCTCACTGGTAACACTGTCCCATGCTGTAGGCACACAGACGACATTGCTGCACAGTAAGCATCTCAGTGTAATTAGGTAAATTGCATTATTACTGCAGTTACAGTCCAGCTGCCTGCATTGTCCTGTGATGGAAAAGAAGCGTGTCATGTATGTGTCTGTGCACCAAAATAGCAAACTCATGTGCTGTTGTCACACCAAGAATAATCTCCATAGCTCTGGGGAAGGGTTGTGGCTAGCAGAGGACTTGAAGAGTTATGAGCGTGTAGAAGTCCTGTTGGATATGAATTTCCCCCAGGGAGTTTTTATCCTCCTTCCTCTTGCCTCTTACATAGCCAAATACAGATGGGCTTCTTGGTAAAGGAGAACCACTGAAAGTTAGGTCTGGGAAAACAATTTAGTAAGTGCTGTTGACTACTCAGAAGTGTATAAGATATTTTACCATTGCAGGAAAGAAAAAAGAAAGAAAAATCTGGGGTAATTACTGGACAAGGACCAGAAAACAGCTGTATTCACGTCTGTTTAACACTGCTTTTACTTTTATAAAGCAGAGGTGTCTTACCACAGCACTGTCCAAGATGGCTTTTAGAAGAAAACATTCCACTTACTGCTGCCCAACTCTGGCTTCTAGGGCTGGGAGAGGGCGTCCGTAGGAACCCCTTGGGAAGAGGGAGGGAAGATATTGGTCCAGTGAGGAAGAGTGGGATCTTAATAGATGAGGGGGAAGAAGTAGCTAAGAAGTTTTTCTTTTATACAAAATTGTTTTACCCCATTCAGAGGCTTTATATTTGTGTTATAAAAGCATGCTACATGTGACCACTTGAGCTTATTTATTTTGCTCTTTGTGTGTAGATGATCGTTTGTTACTGATTCATACGCTACCTCTCTTTGGGAGCACAGGCTGCTTGCCTCGCAGTCTCCACTGCTGTAGGAAGAAGAAACCAGTCGGTATTCGTATCAGTAGGTATCAGTTTTTCCTCACACAGTGATTGTGATCACCAGGCCTGATCAGCAGGAAGAGGCCTGGCTGATAGGATCATTGACCCTCAGTTCCAGAAAGGTTCAACACATCAAAAGACCTTCTGCTTTTTAGGAAAGAGCTGCACCTTGCCCCAGTGATGTGTGAATTGAGATGTCCCCCGAATCCCATAAGAAGAACATGGGCCCAAAGAGCGGATCATTTTATAGCTGTGTTTAATCTTAGTTTAGCAGATCTGTCAGTTTAAGCTTGGAGAATTGATGAGGCCTCTTGGTATCCTAATGTGTACCCTGAAGTGGATGACAAATTCAGAGTGACTCTTGAAGGTGGGGAAGGAGAAGATACTGAAAGGACTCAGAAGGATCAGGAGTCAGAAGGGTTTCTTGTGATGAAGTTAAGTTGTAGGACTAGGCAATTATGAGACACTGAGGGAGAGGAAAACTACTTAGAAAAAGGTATTCTCTTTTATTCTCCCAAACAGGGGGAAAAAATGAAAATTTATGCTGAATTCTCTTATTAAAGTTTGTAAATATTAATTTAACGTGGATGGAGTAGAATTTGAGTCAGCAAGGGGAATATATTATCTAGGTTTTGCACACACCTTCACAGGATCTCATTGTTTTGAATATTAAACATTTTTGGGTCTAACCTCCTAAATTATTTCAGGCTAGAATTTCAGGTGTGAGAAAGTTGACACGGGAGCTTTTATTTGTGTGCGCACTAGATTAGATTTCAGAGGCCTGCGCACACTCAGTTTAGAAGTTCTACTAGGCAAGAACCTTAGAAGTATCTTTAAAATTTTCATATGTCATTCTTATAATTAATAATAATGAATCCCAGTATTAACCCATGTTTCAATAGAGTATTACAGGGGTGCTATCAAACCTCTTTTTTTGTAGGAGACTGTTAGCACAAGAATTCAGGCCCGTAACTTCAAATTCACTTGGTGACATACCTTTGTTCCAATCTCACTTCAATATATGAGATATATGTATTGAAGACTGAATGCTGAGGTTGTGTGTTAGCCCAGATCAGATGTAATAGATTGCAGTGCATGCAGTAGATTGGGCTAAGGCCAGAATGTCCACCTCTGAGGAATTATCTTACTTTTGTTGGCTTGGGTCACAACCTTAACATTACGTTGATGCAGTGTTTTGGTTTTAACGTGCACCACATACCAAAGTATGTTTATGCTTTGGTACAAATGTTGCATGCATTTGCTTTGTACCTTTGGGTTTATTTTAATGTTTCTCATATAATTTGGAGGGAAAATCCAAAGGTGAGCCACAGAATTTGTCTTCACTTTCCAGAACGGACAATAAACATTATTAAACGATACCCAGGTATTTTAGCAAGTGTACCAAATGTAATAAAAGAAATTAACTGCCTTTTCTAAGAAGACTGTTTACTGTGTTGGTGGCACCCATGACAAGAATGTATACCCACACAATTTCTTATCATTTACAGCAACTACGTCACACACAGTAGTTTCAGTAGTTAGAGCAGGTGTTCCACTTTCTGAGGGAATTAATTATTTTAGACTTACCGGGACATTTGTGGAGAGAGATTGCCAAATCTATTAGTTATAATGAATATGATTTAATGTTGGGGTTTAGAGGCGTAAATGCAGTCCCAGTCATTTAAGGGAAGATACTGCTTATGCTGCTGGAACATGTGCTGTTGTACATTTTTGTATGCGAGTTTTGTAGCCAGTTCCACCAGGTGTGTGATGCCGAGCACCCGTTCACATGAAGTGAGCATTAATCTCCTGTATGGCTTGCTTTAGTAAGGCAAATTTGAAGGAGCGGGGCTGGGTAAGTGTGTGATTACAGACTGAGCACTGAGACAACCCCATCTCTGAAATGGAAGAAACATACATAGTTGGGCTTTCTGAATTTTTATTGTTCATTGGTGCACTTTGCCCCCAGTACATTCCAGTTAAGCTCTGAATAAAAACGGGAATTCAGAGTTATGCATTCTCCACTTGTTTATTTTGGCAGGGACTAGTTCTTTGGATCTGTTTTTTGCTTACATTACTCGTCATTGTATTTCGTTATCCATTTTCCTTAACACTGAGAGCGAGTATGATTTTTATCTGGACTTGCATTTTTGTGAGGGCTCCAAGCTGCCCATTGTTTTTAATCACTGACCGTGTTATATACTTTGTAGGCTCTTGTAACAGTGGAAAGCATCTAAGTAAGCTGTAGCCTGTACTTTGTGGAGCTATGGGATTACAGACTGGATGCTTTTGAGTTGGCATCAGTATATCTTTCGAGTGAAGAGGCTTATTACCAGTCCTCTTAATGCCAACCTCTGCCAGTTCTTTCCCTATAAATACTGTCTATGACATGATCCTGTGAGTCCATGGATTTTCTTTCAATATAGCAGTGTTCATTAAGATTATATTAAAGATGAGCAAGACTGTAAGCCGAATTCTGCTCCTTTACACTATGTTAGTAAATCTTGGATCTACTGTATCAGGCTTGCTATATTAGACTTAGAGATGAAAACTCTGTAACTTGCTGATTTTTAGATAGAAGCTTCCCCCTCCCGCCCTCCCCCCAAATTAAAATTTTCAATGGAAACATGGATTTTTCTGAGTTGTTTTTTTTCCCTCCTGGGAAAATCAAAACAATATCTCACAGTCTGAAAAAAAGAAAATAAAACTGACTTCATGTTTTAAGCTAGGAGAAGTCCCAGCTGCTGCAGGGTAGAGGTTGTTAGAGCACGCAGCCTTGCACCCTGCTACACAGGAGTTTGTCAAAGTGAAGGTGACAGGAGCTTTTCCAGTCAGGGAGAGAAGCAAGCCAAAAAAATATTTTTAATTTTTTTTTCCTCACAATATGGAAATTTGCAGAAATTTCTTATTGTGATTTTTTTTTCCAAATTTGACTTTTTGCCACCATTGAGACAAGACAAAAACAGAAATACATGAAGCTTGCAAGATCATAATTTTTCTAACGGTAGAACAGGGGAAATAATTTATTATATTCAAAATTTAAGGAAGTTTTTAGTGATCTGTTCCCTTTTTAAATTCTGCTATGAGGCAGTTTTTTGTAAAAGACTCTGTAATGCTCAGCAAATTGATTTCCAAGATTTTCTTGTATCACATAGCAGGTTTTAGGTGTCTGTTTACATTAGGAATACTTTATTCAGCATATCTATTCTGTCAGTTAGAGATAAGCTAATCGTTTTAAAAGCAAATGTTTTTACTCACTACAAAACTCATTGCAAACAAAAAAAGTTTGTCTTTTTAATAATTAGTTTGTATTTTGTGCTAGGAGCTTTGATTGGGAAGCAGCCTGCATTTTCTTCAGTGTTATATGCATATAGAAGAAAAGTAGAAAATGCGAGGCTTCTTGGTGAAATCCATTATTGTGAACCTTTAATGTGAACATGAAAAATTAGTGTATAACACAACATCATTAAAGAAAGATTTGTGTAACTTCCAAGAATCTACTTGTTGTGTAGATGTGTTTTGGGAAGGCAGAGGAAGGGAATGGGGACAGGGATGGATGTTGAAGGACCACTTTGCTGCGGAGCTCACTGGGCAGGAGTCTTTCAGTGGGAATCACAATGAAGGGAAGAGATCTTGCTGAACCTCCAAAGAGGGAAACATAACGATCTGCATTTGCATATGCAGATATCATGAGACATAGTTACTGGAGATGGAATCATGGCCAGACGTCTTCGTTATTAGGGCGGTTTCTTATTTAGATGATGACTGTTGAGGGTTTAGGGTACTACTCTTATAAATCCAGATCCAGAGACTGCTGCATGCATAGATTTGATGTGAAGTCCCACTGAGCTTAGAAATTACTTCTGAGACATAAAAAAACTCTCTAATGTAATTTCCTTAAAAGTACACTTGAAATAGCTATTGACTATAAGTACATATAAAAACATTCACTATTTTGTCTGTATTAGCGTGCCACATGGAAATCTCCGCTTCTGTTTTAAAATGTTACTCGTGACCATTGGCCATATTGAAAAGTTCAGACAAACAGCCTGAGCGAACCACTGTTAGGAAGCAAAATGCACATACAGAGGCTCTAAAACACTCTGCTTTGCAAAATTAGGTGGATTCGATTCTTTCTGTTTGGTTTCTAAATCTTTGTGAGAACACTAGTGTAACGGAGGTATTGCGTTCTGCCAAATCTGTCTTTAGTACTTGATGTAGCACTTTGTTTTTGAACACTCAACTTGGCTGTCCTACGCTTTGCAAATAATCCACTTAAGTGTGTGGTGATTCTCTGGTGATTTAAGATTTTGTGCTTTGTTACAATTCAAAGCCAAAGAATAAATACCAATAAATACATCCTGTGTGAGAAGCTTTTTATCCTTTATTAAGAATACTGACATTGCAGCCTGCCAATTTCCATGTTCTACTTGCCTTTGGCAGAGCTTTGCCTTAACGTGTATTCTAGTATACATCTTGTAAAAATTTCAGGTGAAAATCAGATTTATTTCAGTTGTCTTATGCTCCTTTCAAAAGTGCATTAGGGAAGTATTTCTGATGAGGATTTCTTCTTGCCTTAGGTAGAAGAGTTAGTTTCTAAAGTTCCTTCAAAGGCATGGTTTCAGTGGAGTTCCTGTGGTTGGTGCCAGAAGTCTAAGTTATGTCTCTAAATACTGGTTAGGAAAGATAAGATGACTACAGAAAGATTTATTTTATCAGAGCTGTGGTACTATATCTATCTTTGTATTAGGCTTTTACACTGAAAAGGCTACCTCGAGATTTAGTGGAGACCTAATCTCCTGATGAAGGCTTTTTAAGAATAGATTAGACAAATGTCTATGTGACTATTTCTGTGCAGGAAGTTGACCCAAGTGTTCTCTGCAGAGCTCATCGTGCCTTTTATCTGTGTGGTTTACATTTTCAACACCTGTTCCTTTTTATTAATAAAAAAGTATGTAAGCTAGATGGTTGATGATACACAGGCCAGATAATTATTACAAGGAAACATTATTAGAAAGAAGATTCATTGGTCATTTTTCAAAGAGATAGTATCTCAATTATTGGGGCAACCAACCTGTCCAGTGAGAGACCTTCTCCACCTTGATATCACTTCCTTGCACTAAAAGCTCCTCTCTGATTTCTTTTCTTCATCAAGGCTCTGAGCAGGAGAATTGTGGACTGGTTTAATTAGTCCTGGAGAGAGCAAGTTATGAGGGCTGTTTTATTTTCTTGCACAGTCCTTCTTTAAGGTGAGAGTCCGAGGAAAGGCTTGTATGAAGGGTTCATAACCCTAAAGCAATGGTCAGAAGACAGTGGGGACCTGGATGCCTCGAACAACCTCAGGGAACACCGGTGGATCCCCTGAATTCCAGAGAGCTGGGGAAATTTCCTCTTCGTTTGAAGAGCTCAACCCGTGCTCATGCTGAGAGCAACCTGGGGGAAAGCTCTAAGGGAGATGTAGAGAAACTTAGTTGCTGCTTCACCTGCCACTACAGGCGTGCAAGCCAGCTTATCAATACACAAAAAGTTCAATGCGAGCTAAATGCTGGCAACTTGACGTCTGGTCTGCCCCTAGCCCACCCTATACTGTGGGGATTAAAGATAATTCTTCTCCTTCTTACCAAATCAAGAGTCATTTTGACTAGGAATGGCATCAAACTACTCTTCCCCTCCATATTATAAAAATGACTTTTTATTTAGGTAACTGATGCCAGGAGACAGTCAATTTTCCCCTGCCTCCAGTGGACTGAAGGCAGTTTTAGAGCTGTTATTTGTATTTTTCCTATCTCAAACTACAGCATCAAGGCTCCCGTTTGTTATTTGTTTGGGGTTTGATGTTTTGAAACACGCTTTGGCGTGTCCAGCTCCTGCGTGGACTCATCCACAGGTCGCAGTGCCTTCTGCTGGAGTTCACACTGGAGTTGCAGATGTTCGGTACAGCAGCACAGAAACACCAGCGATGCCCTGGCCGTCTGCCAGCCCAGGCGCATCGCCATTGCTGTTATCAAAATGTTCCCAGGCACAGCAGAATAAGATGATAAGCAGTGCAGCAAGCAGCAAAAGCAAAAAGCAGCCACTAATGATCACTAGACTCTCATTTACATTAAGGCAAGCAAGCCCCATGGTAAGCACAGGAGCCTGCCAGTTAATAACTAAACAGTAGTAACAGCTATAAATTTGATCTAGCACATTCTAATCAAACCTGTTGTTATCTCGAACCCTTCGAACTCCAAGCTGGGTGCCAAAAAGGACTGTTGTGCTTTAACCCCAGCTGGCAGCTGGAATCACGGAAGAACATATTTGAAAACACCAAAGGAGTTATTTTCTTCCAACACATATATACTTGGAGGCTATTTAAAACCTTATATACACTAGGGGAGGTGTAGACAAGTGGAGCTGAAATGTCGTGTTTTCTTATGATTCCTCTGTCCACAGGAATTGAGTAGTGATTTCTTGCTGAATTAGAGCATTGCCCAAAGTAAGCTTTTTTAGTGAAGCAGGGTTCATACCTGTCTCATTACAGTTATAGTCTATATCTGTGTCTTACTGTTTTCCAACACATAACATTTTTTTTCAGCAAGTTGGGACATGACTCTTTCTGATATAAATAGACCTTCAGAATAAGGTTCAGTAGAAATGGTGCATTTTTCACTCTTAACAAATTTGATTCTAGTTTGGATCTATATTTTTTTAGGTGTGTTTTCCTAAAAGACAGGACAGTCTACTGATAATATGCTCAGCTGGTGTAAATTGGTATATCACCTTTGCCTTCAGAATAGGTGTGCAGCATCAAAAATCTATTAATACCTGGCAAGGAGGGTTGGTGTTTCTCTTAAAATTTGTATCAGGATCATAAAAGGTTGTTGTAAAGTGTTATTTGATTAATAAAACTCAGATCCCTGTAGGGATGCAGCTTTCTTTTGAAGCAGATGAGGTTTCCAGCACTTTTGCCTTCTAGGCAGGTTGCACGGCATCTTATGAATACTTTCTAGATGAATAATTTAATTCATATACCAGTATAACTGGACTCTTACTGTTCCACAGTAAAGAGATTGCGTATAACGCAGGATTTAAACTTCCAGCAGCAGCATCACCTAAACCTGCACATTTGGACTTTGTAATTCCTTCGTGTTTCATTTTAACAGCCATTAATGCCCTAGCTCAAAGGGATTGAAGCCTATATCCGAAAAAGATGCACTAACCGTGGTTACCAAAGAGGCTGATGGGAAGAGGAAGAAGATAATGAAAAGCACACTTTTGTCTGATGGTTGTGGGTTTTCTCAAGTGGTGGTGTTGTATACACTGGGTATTGCTGAGCACATCGTTTCCTGCTTGGTTGGCTTTCCCCACACCTCACCCAGTTTCTCACCGTTGCCTGCGAAGGGTTTGTGTCAGCCAGTGCTCCTGCCCAGAGGGCTCCAGCGCTCCCACTTTGGTCCCTCCTGTGCACAGCCCACAGGGAGCCACAGCCCTTCTCCTGAAGAACTTTGACTCTGCCATAAACATGTTCAGTGGGAACTTCCCAGAGAGGGAAATTCTGAAGCTTGTTTGCTGCAGCAGAGAAAGCAGCACGTAAGAGGGAAGCTGCCCCCGGGCACATTTGTGGTGCATGTGTTGGGCAGCCCAAGCCCATCTCTGTGGGCTGAGGTGACCACGTGTGAGCCGGCTGCCACCTTGGAAGGTCATGGCTGCAGCTGAGGGATGCACTTGAACGAATATGGCTTTTCTTCCATCAGCTGCAGGCTGATGACCACAAAGGAGTGCTGATTTAAATCAAAGTGAAATAAAGAGAGCAACATAAGCCATAAGGAGAAGCAGTGTGAAAAACAGCGAGGTAGTCCAAGGCTTCTGAAGGAATATAATAATCTGCATCACTGATGGAGATCTCCTTTTGTGTGTATTGCTGAGGAGGTGACAGGGAGAAAGTGATGGGAAATATCTGTAGGCTCAGCCCTTCTGTTTTCATACTGCTTTACGTGCCAGAATCTGTAGCTCCTGGTTCTCTGGTTGAAATTGTTTACCTTCCATTTGTCCTGTAGCTGGCAGTGCTTTGGAAGTTACTGGGTGGGGACAGGGCATTTCAACAGCAAGTTAACCTAAAGAATATTTCAAGATGGACATTTATAGTCACAGAAATGGCTAAGTGAAACCAGCACCCTCTTCTTCAGTAGAGCAGCTCCAAGTGTGCCTTCACGAGTAAATTTGCTTTGTATAGTGACCCAAAGAAGCGACTTCAACCACAAACACAGTGCAACTGTCAATGAATGAAATGCAGTCTCGTCTTTACTGTGCTCTGTCAACAGAATTTAGCAGTGTTTTCTGATTGCAGAGTCCTATTTCTTGCAGTATTGTGTAGGCGAGAGAGACTGTAGCTTGAGGTTCAGCTCACAGGCTGAGTGCGGGAGGCTGGCACTTGGGAAATGGGTCACACTTGATGAGTGAAGTGAACCGACAAGTCCTCAGGAGAGGTCAAACTTGGTGTTTTGTGGTGCCATTGGTAGTAATTTTCAAGACAGACTGGATTACACTCGTAGATAATACATTCTGGTTTTATTTTTTTATTTTAAATGCAGCTAGATTTAATTACTAATGCCTATTAAGGGAAAATGGCCATGAATATAACTACTGTGAAGTATTTTACAAATCTCACAATATCAACTTTTTCATCCATTTCTGTTTTGATAAAAGAGCTGTGGGTATGATAATCATCTCTCACATAGCTTTATACTGTGTGAAAATAACCCTTAATTGTAGAACACGACAAATTTTCTTCCCTAAATGGACAAGTAACAATTCTCGTAAGCAAAGGAAGTTGCCAATAGATGGAGAGGGGAGCTCTCTTTACTCAGTAACGGCATAAGCAACAGAAGATCTCTTTTGTCAAAAACCCGCTTAGTTAAATTAGTTTAAAGTTACTGAATTAATTTATGAATTATGTTTTTGATTAACAAAAACTTGCATGTAAGTAACATAAAAGGAACGTCCATTCTTATAGATAATCCACATGCCCATGTATAAGGAAAGAAAGTGCTGAAGAATCATATCTTTGTAAAAGGTTCACTTCAAGCTTATTGACAGGGTACTTTCCATGATCTGAAGCCTAATACTATAATAGTGTCATAAAAATGACTTAGAAAGCTCAGGTGCTATTGTACTTTTTACTGCATATTATATTAATTATGAAAAACATACTGGATTAGGGCTTCGTGTTATAGTGACGATTAAGTGGCATAATATGAAACTGGTGCCCAGGAGTCCCTGAATGTTAACTCCAGGTGTGCCGCTAACTGTATCGTCTTGAACAAGTTCCCTATACCTGATTCATGATGCTTTTGCTTATGCTGAGCAACATCTGTACCTCCCAAATAGACTTGTTGATTTCCGTAACTTTAAAAGTAGTAAGGCGGTACTGGAATTAAATAATAGTAATGGGATTCAGCCTTCACTCTCTCTCTTTGAGTCCTATTTTGTGTTGGTAGGTGTTCTTGTGCAAAGCAGCAGGCCAGTCTGTCATTAAAAAAATACAAAGTTCTCTTTCCTTCCTTTTTTTAACTTTTAGGGATGAAATTTGTATATCCTCAGCTTGAAAATGGCTTCTTATTGCCTAGTTTGTAGAACCATGGTCTCACTTAGGGTGAAATTTAGGCCCTGAAACGGGCTGTAAACGGTGTCAGTGATGACAGCGCAGCTGGATTTCAACCTTAGCCCAAAATTTCAAAAATAATAATCTCTGAAGTCAAACTCTTCAATTCTTGTCCAAAATTGGTACATAAGTGCAAATACTCTTGTATTCTGTAGGCTGTGGTGCATTGACAGAGTCCTCAAAAGATGACGTAATTTTTCAAATGTCTTTTTGGCATTAACTGAACCTGGAAGTGCTCTCCAACTTTGGAAAAGCAGGTCACGTAGCAATTTAATATGCACTCAGGAGTTTGATTCTAGACTCTTGGTCTTTTAAATATTCATCAGGCTAGTCTTAATATATAGATGCCCAGAGAGTGATGTATTCATTGCAGTGAAAAATGCAGTGAGCGTATAAATTAGTAAGCATTGAACAAACCAAGTTCATTTCTGAAAAAAAAAAAAAAAATAATGATCGGTGCAGCTGCCTGGATGGGTGTTCTTCAGAAAAACCAGAATGGGCTAACAAAGAAAAAAAAAGAAGCTTCCTGCACTTTGACAGTTGTTGTCTTTTGAGTACTTCTCTTGCTGATATTCTTGAGTGGAATCTGTTGGAGAAGCAGTATATTGTTGATCTATAGAAAGAAGATATTAAGGGATAATTATATACACAAAAGACTGGAAAAAAGCCCAACAGCATTTGTCACTTTGTGGTTTAAACATTTCCAAACTGCTAATTAATTTTTAAATATACAGTAGGTATTATGCACAGGTAATAATGCTTTGCCTGTTTCCCAAGAATCCTTTGGATATTAATTACATTTTCAAAACACACTGCAGATAAGTACTAAGCATTATCATTATGAATTGGGTTCATTTAAGATGCAAAACTGCTAGAGCTGCAGAAGTCTTGAAGCGCGAATATTTCGCACAGTGTTCAGACCTGATGTAACCTGAATCAACAATAATTTCAAAACATATTTATTTTTACAGAATATAGATTGTAATTAATCAAGTCTTTTGCTGGGGAGGAGGAGAACTGGAATTGACCTCAGCCCTCTTGGCAGATCCCCTAGGCTTTAGCTTTTCACTGAGATTCCTCTCAGTCTTATTTTCATATGCAACTCTTTCTCTTGCCATGGGGTAAACTGTAAATGTAAATGGTCGTAGCTCCACTGCCTTCAGTGGAACTGCACTCATTTGCCCCAGGTAAGTGTCTCTCTTCTGTCACTCTGCGATCTCTTTCTTTGCTCAGGAGTGCACAGAGTGGACTCTTTTCTGTATTTTCTGGTTCATCCATCTCCAGAATTGCTTCCTGCTTCTTACATTCCTCTGGACCTGAGCGTCACTTGTATGCACAATTCAAGGTTTGCAGAGACAAAAGCACAAATGTGGTCTCAGGCTGTCATTTACTGAGGAATTACTTCACTGTTGGAGTTGAAAGAAGCACCCATTAAGAACAAGATTCATGAGAAAGCATTGATAGTTTGTCCGTAAAAGTCATTAGCATGTTTTCCATGTGGATGAGAGTGCTGTTTGTTCCTGTGTTCAATATCGAATAGCATTCATTTTTCCTCTATTTCTGTTGTATTTGACTATGCAGCACTAAAACACTCCAGAAGTTGCCGTTGTGTGGGTATAATAGCAAAGCACTGTATTTTGCATCCAGTTTCAGCTTTTGTTCTCATTTTTGCATCTCAGTAGACTTCAGTGGAATGTCAGAATATCAATAAATAGGTCTTTGGAGAATAAGGCTCTAAGACCCCAAAGAAATGTAAGTCATCTATCAAAAGGCTACTGTGAAGCAGTAATTTCAATTTATAACATGAAAAATAATTTGAAAATTACTTTATATATGTAAAGCCAGAACACAGTGGCTGTAGGGAAGGAACCGTATAAAAACAAGCAGTACTGTCAGGTGTATGTAAGCAGGCTACCAACTATTCATATTGTCAAGAGGTGGAAGAAAAATTTCTGTAATAAACTCAATCTTATCAACTGGAAGTGTCAGAAGGTGTGAAAAGACTGGGCATATTAATCAATCAAAGTAAGCCTTTGAGTTATGAACTTGTCATGCGGCTACGAAAAAGGGAAATCTAATCGTAGACTGTATCAGGCAATTAATTACCACCGTTATATTGCTAAACTCTGATCCGGAATGCCTTAAACATTCTAGTCAGCTTTATTTCAAAGACATGAATTCTCACCAGAGCAGGTGTGGCAAAAGGGGAATTAACAGAACCAGCAAATGACAATCTACCTCAAGAGACAGGAACTCTCTATCACAGTTCAGTTAGTGCTGGGAGCGAATATGCTCTAAATAAATGCAGAGTGCAAGTGTGCAAGTGGAGTCAATCAAACCACAGTTACATAAGGTAAAAAGAAATGTTAATTTTAAACCAAAAGGATATTACGTAGCTATGAAAAAGTCAGAATTTGTCCGGGTGTCTGTTGAGTAATGTTCTGGGCATGGCTTTCAATAAGAGTTGAGAGAAAGCTATGGGGAAACAGCTTGTGTTCTCCCATGACCCCTAATTGCAGACATGAGGGTTAATTGACAAAGATCTGTTTCACTCCTCTGTGGTATGTTCCCTACTGTAAAAGACCACTTAAGACACTGGTTTACATAACTAGAAAAACGGGTTGAGGCAGATTATTTGGTGACCTTTCTACCGTAAAAGTGAAACACAGATACAATGTGTTCATTTTTGAGTTTTTGACACATTACAAAACCAGTGAGGCAAAGGTACGTGTTCATTAACCTTTAGCTTGAGTGGTGCCTATGTTAGTGTTAGTATTAGTCCCTATGTTAGACCCTTTATATTGCTTTGTAACTTAAGAAATTTGAAAGGTACAAGTTAAAGCAAGCCTCTGTCTTAATCCCTGGTATTTGTTGAGACCTAATAAATAAAACGCATTTTTGTTGACTTTTCACTATAAAAGATGCTGCTGAAGGAAACAATGATAGCCAACCTTTTGACATAATTGTTTCAAGAATGAACCTGCCTACGCCATTGCTTAAAATCTTTGGTCCTTAATACCTTAGTGAAAACTTGGATGATATATAGGGTGGCAGAGCAATAATTTCTCTGAGAATCTAATCCATTTGAACCAATCTGGACATGCTGTACCAAACTGCAAGCTCCCAGTGTGAGTTCAGATCAGATGGATCATGTGAAGGTGGTCAACTATCACCCAACTGGTATGAATGGTATGCAGAATTTATTCTGGAGGTTAGAAATCCCTCTCCAAATACTGCCTTCAGCTCCACACCTGGCTCACAGTCTTGTGACATGGATGAGGGCTAAACAGTACCTTTTCAGTTTATGGTACCTTGCTATCAAGAGCATCCAGCGACAAACCTCGGTTGTGAAGTCTTCAAAATTAGCTTTCCATTCTGCTAGATGGGCTGTGTGACCATGCACGTGTAGATGTGCCCAGCAGCATGCAGTGGGATGCATTGTGGTTCGCCGGTACAACCTCGGCATTTGGGTGAACAAAGCAACACTCCTTTGGGCTGAAGAACTGTGACTGTGTCAGTCCCTAGCCTTTGTGAAATGCACCCCACACCCTTCCTGAGTCCAAGTGCCGTGGACATCTCACTCCGTGTTCCTACAGCTTGTGCAGCAGTTTGTTCAGCATTCTTTCTCTTCACTTACTTCCCTTTTTCTTTTTTTTTACTTTTTTCCTCTTACAGATGGACAAAAGAGGAAGAAGTCATTAAGAAAGAAACTGGACTCATTAGGAAAGGAGAAGAACAGAGACAAAGGTAAAATAGAATGAGTGCGTATTTACTGATCGGGTCATCGTTTTGCATATGAGTTTTCTTTAGTCTTAAATGTATACTTTCTGGATTAGGAGGATGTTACTGAGATGATGTACTGCCTAGGTACTAAGTTACAAGTTGAAAAATATACCGTATCATTTTTATTCGTCATTAGTATAACCCAGATCTCTTCAAGCGAAAGCTTATTTCCTGGCAGAAAAGGAAGAGTTAAAGGACTGTGTCTTTTCTTCATTGCTCATTCTCCCCATTTTCACCATCCAGAGTGCGGTCTGGATAACATGATCCAGTTTGTTTACCTGCATTTGCACTCTCCTCTTTCAATTTGCAAAGCATGTGAACCCAGCCCTGCCCAAGCAAGTCAGTTGGTTTGGTTTTCTTTTTTTAACCGTAGGAAAACAGCTGTTGTTTAAAATATATAAATGCTTTGTTGCTACTGATCAGTTGGATTTTAATAGCTTCCACGTGACATGGATTTGCAGATATGGTCGCACTCTTTTGTTTGGACACTAATCGGCTTTGTGGGCTGGGTCCTAATCCACTGGACTTGACCTGTAATTTGGAGCCAGTTGAACTAAGTTGAGATGTTGTGACCTGAAAAGTGTCTCTGAAATTGCAGTTTTCTGCACATAGGTAATTGTGTATCTAATGTGTTCCCTCCTGGAAAAGAAGTTCTGGAAAGGTGGTAGTAAAACTCAGTATTAACACCTCAGTTTCACAAACAGACACACAAACACACAAATTTATAACAAGAGAAGTGATTTTGTTACTTTGATGTTATTGATTGTAAAATGGTTTGGCAGAAGGATGGAACTTTGAAATTCTGTTGAAAAGAATGAACATCCCCATTTCAAAGTTACTTTAGATATTTGTAAGGAAGAAAATGTTTTCCTTTTAATTTTTGTTTATTTGGTGACTTCATATATGGGATCATTATTTTCTTGGTTTAAAAATGGCTATGGAAAATATTTGCATTAATCATTCTAAAACTGAAAGTCCCCTAACACGTTTGTTTGGATAAATCCAGTGGCCTCCCATGTTGCATTGTGAGTACCAAATATTTCATTTGTTAGGAGAATTACTTGATGTGGGACTGAGCCCATGTGCAGAAAGAGTCTTTAAGGAAGAGGTTTAGTGATTTTATAGCCACCTTTGGGGGAAAATCTGTCTTGTATTGCTCCTGTCAGTGCATTACATTTGGTTGCAGTGTAATGAATCAGTCATTATGTTGCTTAGTTTTCTTGGCTTTTTCCCCATAGTCCTCCATGCACTTAAAAGTGCAAAGCAACGTAGTTCTGTGCAAAACCTTCTCCGCTTTTCAGTGCATTTGCCAGATATTGATCTTCATAGTGGTCTGTGAGGTCCTCTTCTGCATCAGAAATGGGTAACCGTGTACTGCTTTTTGAAAAAAATGTTCTGTCTCTCACAAATTTTTGGTGCACTGAGAGCTTTTATCTTTCCCCCCGTATGGGTAGCATGACTTTGGTAGTCTCCTTTGAAAGTTTCTATGTAGTAGCTTTTTTGAAAGTTTAAATACATTTTATCTTTTTATTCTAGCATTTTTCATTGCAGTAGCAGATTTAGCAATAATAATTGTTTTGATAATTCACCAAAGACTGAATTTTTCTGTGTCACCCAACCCTGGTGCATCTTTGCAATTGCACTTCCAGAACTCCTCCAGTGCCTCTTTGGTGCAGTGCCTTGAGAAGTGATAGCTTCCGTTGATGATGCATACAAATGCTTAACCCAGAGTTGCTCTTTATTCCTCTAAATTCTCTGTTGACAAAGGTTTTTCAAACAATATTTTTTCTTACATTGCCTTGTACTCTTTTGTGATTTCCTTATAGCCTTGTTTTATTTCAGCTGCCCTCTCTTTCTGATAATTACACGACTGTACTGGTTGAGCACTTGCAGATAATATTTTCTGCTATTACAATTCTGTTCAGGGATTTTTTCATGTGTCTGCCTTGCATGATAGCATTTGTACTCCATTCAGTTAGTAACTTTGGGGATATACTTTCTGTTTTTATTCCAAAGGATTTTCTGAGTGCGCTTTGCCATTGAGGGCTCAGTAGTTGCCCACAGCAAAGGTCAGCACTTTGTACTTACTCATCCTTGTATATATTTGTCTACTTCCTGTTTTTCAGCATTGCTCATATCTTCTGGTTAACTATACTCAAGTATTTTTAAAAATCACTATGCTGATTCTCTTCATTTTAATTCCTTTTTTTTTTTCCTTCTTTGAACTTCAGGCATTTCAAACATGTACCCCTCTGCTTTTATCCCCTTTCTCCCATCTTCCACTGCCTTACTGTCATTTATAGAGATGTCTTACATGCTCTCTCCATGCATAAACTATTACAGGAGCATCCCCGGAGGGGAAGATACCCCAGCACTACTCAAACAGCAGAATCTATATTTCTCTCCTTCCTTCGGGACATCTGTAATGACAGGGGCGTCAGGTTGGTCAGTAAGGGTACAGAAGGCCAGGAAATTGGAAGGAGTTGGGTTTCCAACCAGGTTGTGTCAGCAGAGTGAAAAGGAAGACACATTGGCTCGTATTTGTTGCCGACAACAAACGTTATGCAAAAATAGCCCAGATAGCAAGATATGGCACCCTACTTCTCAGGGTTTCTGTCCGTGGTTGTTTCTGGTGTGCTCTTCTCTGCCCTTCTGAGTTATTAAAGATCATCTGTCCCACAGATATTTGCTGAGCAGACTCTTAGTCCATGACGGTAGAGCAGCCGAGCAACCAGGAAGGTTCTGGATTGTGCCACGCAGGCCGTTTGCCTGGCACAGTTGGTGAAAGGCGGCTGTTTCCCTGTGGGAAGCAGCAGCACCAGCCTGTCCCCCAGCCTCAGGAGTTAGGAAGGACAGCGTTGCCCAACTTTCAGGTGACAATCTGGCTCTGGAAAGAAGAAAGTAAGGCCTAGTGCTGCTCGTCTCTGTGAGGATGAGCCTGCAGTGCTCACATCATCTTCCCGGAACAGTGGTCTCCATGTCACCCAAAGTCAGAGTTAACCTCCCTTGGCATGTGTGTCACAGTGAGCTGGAATTATTATCCTGATCCACTCCGTGGTGGTTTTTTTACAAGCATTTCTACCGTTTATTTTATAAAGAGAGTATCTTCTATTTCTGGGCAACCAGCCCCAAACAAACACTCTGCACCATGGATGTGGATGTGCTCACAAAAAAGGCTGGGATCACTTACCTACCTGGGCAGGTGCCTAGTCCTCATGCCCGCAAGGAATGCCTTCCTTCAGTTTCTTTTTGGGGTTTTGTGGGTCATTTTTTTTGGTAACTAGTCCAGCTGCACCATTGTGAGAAGGAAACGGCGAGACCAGGCGGCAGGATGTTGGAGGAGAAGCAGGCAAGCCAATTTCCAGAACACTTTATACCGACGAGTTGCATCTGTCTTAGTGCAAATGTCATTTCCATCCCTTCAGCATCACATTTACAATCTCAGTTGCAGTTTGAAGAGTATATAATTAATTCCAAATATTTTGAGTTTCCCATATCTCAGCCTGGGAAGACCCCACATACTAGGACAAGTAACAGCCGAGAGGGCCACGTTGGTAGGTCTCACCTGGAGTTTGTGCCACCTGAAAAGTCTTTTTTTTGGCTAGACAGGCTCCTGAAGGTTAATCCTGACAACGACACAGCACTGTGTGATTCCGTATGTGGGTTGCAGCCAAAGATCACTGAGATGTGCCTGACGCAGGAAGACACAGAGGTGGAAAAAAAGGCCACCGTGCTGGTCACCAGGGGTGCACAATGGAGGCCTTGCTGCAGGATGCACAAGGCATGAACCTTGTGCAGTTCCTAGTGTGTGTGGTCAACGTTGTGTCTTTTGTGTGGGCAGCTCCTGAGAAAGAACAGGGACGACTTGCGTCCTTGGTCTTGCCTGACAGTCCTGCTCCTTTAGCACTGATGTGCACTGAACCGCTCCAGGGTGGGTATAGACTTCTGGAGTTGCTCTCTCTGTGGAGGTACCACCTCTCTCCAATTTGTGCCCAACGCTGTTCTTGCCCACCCCACCCCAGCAGGTGGTTGTACTTAAAAAGCATAACCAAAAGGATATGGTACTCATTTCTTCTAGGACTCTTGGGAGATCTAATCAGTCATATTTTAGGACTTGGTCCAATCTGTGGAGATTTTACTCTCCTGACATCATGTTTTATTTAGATGGATCAGTCAATCAACCTGTCTGTCTGTTAAGTGTGGGAGTTTCAGCAAACTGCTATACTTCTGAAGGCCGACAAAGACACTAAAGTGGAATAGAATGCACTTTAAATGAGATTCATGTCTTTATTTTGTCCTTTTGACAGGTACATTTGTCATCGTCTCATTAAAAGGGGAAAAATCCTAAACCAAGTGTGTTTTCAATTGTTTTTACATCTCTGAGTGACTCACCAGAGCAGGATATAGCAAAACTTGCCGGATGTAAACAGTCGAAACAGGAGAGCAGCACTCCACCCAGATATTTAAGCAGTATTTTCAGCTTCCATCATTCAGTGTCTTTGCTTTCCTCTGCCCAGCCTCCTTGTTATTAATGGCCATCATGGCTCTCAATTGTGCTGTCTACATATATCTCCAAACATTTGCTTTAGCTGCTGACAAACAGTACTCAGGCTGGAGGAGCAGTAAAATGTCAGTGCTGCTTGGAATATGAAATTCTCAGGATGCTCTGCATGCCAGCGCCTGGGTGCTGTTCCCTTACAAATTCACTGCTAATTTTGATGGCAGAAATGCAAAGCCTTTTGTCCATCTCCTGCCAGTGATAGGGGGGTCAGCGTCAGCATGCCTACTTGGAAAGTACACATAGGCATTCTGGAGAAGGATGCCTCCCAGAAAGGATTGCTCCTAGAATATTTTATCAGTAAACCAGCTCCATTTTACCTTGGTTCCAGTAAACCCTACGGGTGAACTAAGAGACTTGCTCAGAAATAATAATCACTTGTTACGTGATTTGTTGAGCAACTGAGAATCATCCCTTTTGCTGATGTTTTTGTGTGGAATGTAAATACTTGACAGGTTCCTCTGTGGGGCCTTAGCTGAGCTGCTCTGTATGCTGGAGTTTCTAAGAAAAGGCTATCCTGGTGACTCGGTAGCTTATGCAGATCCAGCAGTAGATGTTTGATTTTTCTTTAGTTCAGAATTCTTGAAAACGTCTTCCATGTTTACTTCCCAGCCATGATCAGTAAATTTAGAGGTATTTCTTAATGTTCGCATTTGTTCTTCAGTAATTCAACCTATCATGATGTCAGTGTGCCTTGGCACAGCCTAAGGAGAGAGCTGAATAGATGAAGTTTCTTTTTTATTATAGTTTATCAGAAATGTGTTTTTTTCCAAGCCTTTCCAGCACCCCAGTGTGCTTTTTAAAAAAACTTTGAAAATGTTTCTCATGCTCTCTAGGCATACAAAAGTTTTTTTTAAGCAAGACCGTCATATTTTGTACTAAAGTCAACTAAAGGACCGAAGAACCTCTTAATTTTTTTTTTAAAAAAACAAAGACCTACCCACAGAAAAAGCCTAAGTAATTGTGAAGGCCTTGTATCACTCCTTGAAGGTCAGTGAGCTCCAACTACCTGGAGAAGGGCATTTCAGCCAAGATGCTGAGAATGTTGTCTTATCTTGAGTCTGCTGGAGTCAGTGCAGAATTTTGACGAACCTTTGGACGGAAGGAGTTTTGCCGTTCCCGTTATGGATCAAGGTTTCCATTTTCCTTATTTTCTTGCTTCCATCACTCTCTCCATGGATCCAAAGTAAATAATTTCAGTCAGCAAAACAGTGTTACCCAGTCTGGCTAGCTGGGGAGGTTGATTTAAAGACGTCTCTCCATTTAAATATCCCTTTTAAAGCACATTATTCTCTGAGCTGTCTTCCAGTCTAATCCTGTCGTTTAAGTAGAGGTAGTACAAGCACCTCAGTAGATCTTGGTCACAGGGTTTTAGCAGCTCAAAACCAGCATTTAAGCTGTACTTAAGAAAAAAACCCAAAGTGCTAAAGAGACTATCCAAAGTTGCTGTATTGTATGCTCTCCACTTCATTAGCATTGGAGGCCTCATTAGGGTCTAGAGTATAGACCTCACTGGTTCTTAATAGAGTGTTATGGTTTGTGGGATGGAAACCACAATTTTCACCAGCTGCAACCTTAGAGAAGTCTTCAAAACTGTACTTGGATGGGGTGGCATGATGCCAAGTAAGCTAACCGTATGGGTCAACATCCTGGATATCATAATTTGATTACTGCAGAAAAGGATTTCTGATCACTGAAACTCTTATTTGATCTAGCTGGATGTTTTTCTGCGACATGCTGCTTTTTATTAGAAAATGCTGATTTGACAACACAGAAAGATTGCTTAGGAACGTAGCAGTTTCGATCACAATTTTGTTAAGAAACTTCCCTCAGCTGCAAGATGCACTTTATGGTGAGAGAAATTATGCACTTCTCCAAAGTAGAAAATTGTCTCCTTTGCCAGTAAACACTAAAAATCAGAATGGATCAAAAGGCAAGTCCTTATGTGCTTCTGGCTAAGGATATGAGTCTGTGTTTCCAAGCCGATTGCCCAGTCTGCCAGGTTGTTTCGCATTTTTACATGGTGCTTTCTGCAAAATTTCTTTGTAAGCTGCCCACTCTCCTAATTGAATAAGTGATTAAATTTTGGGGGGCTTTACAGAGAGTAACTGACTTAGTAGCTTTGGCACTCACTTAGTGTATATGCAACAGACCAATGTTTGAGCCCCTGCTCTAAGGAACGTTTCTTCAAACAAATGAAACATCTCCAACAGTGGGGATTTCCAGCCTACGGCAGTAAATAGGCAGTTGGTTCTTTTACCTTGAATGTGAGACCAGAGCTTCAAACCTACGCGTCTTAAGTCTGAGTCAGTGCGCTTTCTCCCCTGTCAATGGGTTGCTAAATACTTTGCGTGACTACAACTCTTCTTTTTTTTTTTAATGAATCTGAAATGTCAGAAGGGCTAGCATTCACTCTAATGGGCATGACATTACCTGTCCAACAAGGAAATTGTTGGGATTGAATACTTTTGAAGAGGGGTGGGCAAAACATGCTCCCCTCTGTGGGCCCCCCATGGCACACAGACAGACTAGTTTTGATCAGAATTTGAGGCTGTAGCCAGTCTGTGGAGGGTGCAATCGATTCTCTTAATTTCAACAAACGAACAAAAAGTTACTGGTTTTGCCAATTCTTTAACGTAGTTACGCTGCCAGCCAGCATCACTTCCATCTGTATTTAGTCTGAAAATCAGCCAGTTGGTTTTCATCCAGTTCCCCATCTCTGCCAGACATTGAGAAATCAGGGAAGTGGTTCATGTCCTCTGAGAAGGCGGCCTACAGTGAAGCAGCCTAGAGCAGAGGCTCAGTGTCCTTTCACTGCTCCAAAGGCATCTTGAGCAAGAGCAATTAAAAAATGGTCATCTCACACCTGAAAGTTTTCAAGGAGGAGCAACAGCAACCTGAAAATACCAGCCTTTACATAATGAAGTCAGGGAGAGGGTCATTTTAATTGAATTATTTTCATGAAGCAGTGCTGAGATCTCGTCTCCTGCTGATCTTGTCCCAGTTGATCCTAGAGCTCTAGGATCAATGGCATCAGCATGTTGTTGGGCATCACTGGGCTACATACTGCTGTCCCGTCCCAATTAGAAGCACAAGTGGCTGTGATGTAAAACCAGAAATATTTCTTTTTCAGGGTTCCATTTGCTGATTTTCTCAGGAAATATTGTGGATGGATGGATAAATAGGGATGCTGGTTAGACAGCCAGAACGGGAGATGTTGTAGATGTATGTTTCAAGTTTGTGGTCTTAAATGTTCATTGGGGATATAATTCAGAACAGTATAAATTTTTAATACTAATACTCTCATCATTTTATGGTCACACTCCTCTGGGTGCTGGAGGGGTTGGTGTAACCCTGGACTCCTGGAACTGGCAATCCCTGCATTGCTTGATGCCCATGTGATGATGTTCTTTCTTGTCCTAAATTAAATGCAGATAGTTTTAGATGTCATTCTACTCACGGGTCACCTCCAGACTTGCTTGATATGTGAGGCTCCGCTTCCTGATTTAGTTTTGTCTGGCTACCAAATTTAGTTCATGTCTTAACATTTCATACTTCTAAAAAGCAGTAATGTTTCTCACCAAATTAGAACAACAGACCCTTGTCTCTTTAGTTTGGTAGGCTAGTCTTGTCCTCAGTCAAGATTCATAAAATGTCCTCTTTTTTCCAATGCCTTACTTCAATCTTAATGATAATGCAAGCATAGATAGAATTTGAAAGTGTCATCAAAGATATAGTCAGACTTTTAGTCCCAGGAGAAACTATGGCCTCTAGTCATTTAGACTAAAGAGAGGATGAATATATAAAGATTTTGGGGGGGGCTGGGTTTTTTTGGTGTGTTTTTTTTTTTCCTTTTTTCATACTTAAAAGAAAATAAATTTGCTTTTAGTCCCTTGTGCTTGCTTTATTCCTGATACAGGCAGATCTGAAGTTGGAACCTAGTAAAAGTTGCACTCATCTTCACCAGAATGAATAGAGTCCGTAGCTACTTTTTCATTCCATTTGAACACAAAACAGTTCTGGTTTGCAGTGTGACCCAATGGGTTTGACTCTACTAATCTCAGATGGGTCTAGAATTGAAACTTAATGATGAGAATTTCAGCATTAGTAGTTGACTGATTCACTGCGGAGCATTTTTCTGGTAAAACATTTGAGCATTTTACTTTGAGACCTGAAGTGTGTGCTGGTTTTGTACATTAGAGTTGTGTTGATGTGGGATGGGATTGTGTTCTTTTTGTTAGTTGAGAGAAACCTGTATTCCCCTGTATTTCTATATATCCATATATATTTTTGTAATGTTACAAAGGACTTTTGTACTGACATACCACTATTCAACTGGTTTAATTTTACCAGTATGTTAAAGTAGTGTAGTTCTTGTATTACAACCATATCCTTGAAGGTGTAGTCTGTATAGTGGATGCACTTACAAGCTCCGGGTACAGGTAGGTGCTTAACCTTCTCACCTGTAAGGAGACCATTGCATATGCCTGTACCCCTTGACTCTGGTGCCCTGCACCATTTGTGAGAAATAAAGAGGGTGAAGGGGCCTGAAACATGAGAGAGCTGTGGCACGGTCCAGCTGGGCTCCCTGGTCTCAGGATCAGGTTACCGGAGCCTCTGATGACTCTCTGCACCATCTAGATGTAGCCAAAGGTGTCTCTGACTTCCAGTTGCTTTCAGTGGAAGTTAAAATCTTAATTAGATCTGTTCCCAGTTAATTTTCCAAGATTCTGTGTGGTGTATCTTGCACGATCCAGCTGGAAACAAGATTCAGATACCACGGGCTACAATTACCTGGCATGTCTCCACTATTATTTTATTGTTTGAATGTTGTTATTAATATTATTATGCAGTCCAGTACCTAATTGGAATTATTATATATTTAAAGGGACTTCAGATTGGTTTTCTCTTTAACAGCTTAATACTTAATTCTTTTTGTACTAAATAAATATCAGATGTTCAGTAAATATTAATTTTCCTGTTGTTGCAGAATTTATTCCCCAGGCTTTTGGAATGCCGTTGTCCCAAGTGATTGCTAATGACCGGGCCTACAAGCTCAAGCAAGACTCTCAGAGAGAAGAGCAAAAAGATGTTTCAGATTTTGTGGCCTTCCTCTTGCCATTTGGAACTAAAAGGCAGAACAAAGAACTTTCAAGCAGTAACTCATCTCTTAGCTCAACCTCAGAAACACCGAATGAATCCACTTCTCCTAACACACCCGAGCCAGCGCCACGAGCAAGGAGGCGTGTAAGTAGACCCATCACAATGTGGTGCATGCCAGTACCTCCAGAGGGTCTGGCTGGAGCAGGAGAAAACCCTGTTGTGTCTGTGGATTGTGGAGTATTTCTTCTGTCATGTTCAAACAGTGATTTTTTTTCTTAGGTGGAAGCTGGCTTGGTCAACACCAGGAAAGTCTAACTCTAGTGGAAATCTTCTTTCTCTGGTGTTGATGGGAAAAGATCATATGGACTGTGAAAGTCTTACAGATCCCAAAGTGACAGAGAGATTATTTAGAAGCCTTTCTGTTCACTTCCTTTATCTGTCTCCTCCTGTTTAGGTCTTCAGACTCAACAAATTCCATCTGTCTTCAACCTCATTTTTTCAGCTGGGGGAGACTAAACCTGTGTGACTGGTATATATGTATGCTTATGTTAATTTAACTTCATAGACTTGGAAATAAATCTAACTATTAATCCCTATCCTAATATTAATAAAAATCCCTATGGCCTAATTCTGATCATGTCCTCAGTGGTAAGAAAGAAGTTGTCAAAGTAAATTTCTACCAGGCTCTTCGAAGGAAATTTCTGCACGCAGGTTATGAAAATGCCTTTGGCAGCAGAACACAGTGTGGTAGTTTGGACTGGATGTTAAGTCCAGAGGAGAGCTACCGAGCTGGTGAGGGGTCTGGAGACCAAGTCATATGAGGAGAGGCTGAGGGAACTGGGCATGTTTAGTTTGGAGAAGAGGCGGTCGAGGGGAGACCTCATTGCCCTCTACAACTACCTGGAAGGAGGTTGTAGAGAGGTGGGTGTTGGCCTCTTCTCCCAAGTGAATAATGACAGGACCAGAGGAAATGGTCTGAAGCTGCGGCAGGGGAGGTTTAGATTAGATATTAGGAAGAATTACTTTACTGAAAGAGCAGTCAGGCACTGGAACAGCCTGCCCAGGGAGGTGGTTGAGTCACCGTCCCTAGAGGTATTTAAGAAACGTGTAGATTTGGCACTTCAGGGCATGCTCTAGTGGCAGAGATTGTAGGGGTTTTTGTGTGTGTGTATGGTTGGACTCGATGATCTCAAAGGTCCTTTCCAACCATGAAGATTCTATGATTCTAAGATAAGTTCCTGGTAGACCACTTATTTGCAGGGTTCTATTCCTTGTAAGTAAATTTTATGCTCTGAGCTTTCCAGTTTTCCAGTACTGCAGGTACTAACAGTATTGGAATTTTTTTTTTTTTTTTTTTTTACCATTTT